>CM060959.1:68572585-68730085 GCA_030765055.1 Mantis religiosa
AGATGAAAGTTTCATAGAGCTGCATATGGTACTTAAAACTAGCTGCTCCATTGCAAAATTTCTCGTTCTCCCACCCAGAAATTATAAGGTTGCCAAATATTTCTATATGGATAGTACTGTGAAAGATGGAGGAATAATACTCTTAAACTTCTTGATATTTGAAGGATGCCATGCATAACCTCTCACCTGTTACATCACCTGTAGGTTCTTGTAACACTGCATTAAGTCAGGTTAATGACTTAAATAGCTCCATTTAATATACTGTATTACACTGTCACATTCAGGTAAGTCACATTATGTCAATTTCATTGTAATCCAGGCTTTAGTGGATGCCATGGCAATTGTACAAGATTGAATTACAAGCGCAAAATCAAGCCAGAATATTGCGTATTAAGCAAGAGAAATATTTTGTTCCAGCAATTGTAAACAGCAGCACTGGCCATATATAGAGTTACCTGTTTCTGCTAACAGCAATAATGTGCAGCAGACAATTAGCGCAATGAAAATCAGTAGTAACATGACTTTTCTTTATAATTGCAGCTGCTGCCCACGGAGAATGATATTGTATGGTGTTTAAGAAAATTAGAAAAGCTAAACTAAAGAAAATCATTAAGGAAGCAACCACATTTACAAAATAAAAAGAAAGCAACAGCATATTCAGTTCGTTCACATATCACCCAAAAACATTTAATAAATTTAAAAAGATCTTTAAGGAACAAAATATAATCTTGGCACCTACTAATGGACATTAAGTTTTAAAACTGCTAAATTCAAAAACAAAAGACGAAATCCCATCAGTTAACAGATCTGGAAATACAAAATAAGTTGTAAAAATTGTGAAAAATGCTACATAGGTCAAACTAAAAGAAATCTAAAAACCAGAGGCAAAGAGCACTTTAGAAACATTAGATTGAAACAAGAAGAAAAGTCAGCAGTAGCATTTCATTTTTAGAACGAAAATCATGACATTGATCCAAATCCAAAATTATTAAAACGAGTGATAAACCAAAATAAACTAACAACGTGGAAGAACATATTCATATGGAAAAATAAGGACCGCATAATGAACTTTGAAATCACACCATTAGATAACTTAACAAAAAAATTCATAGTTCCACTACCAGAGAGAGGAGAGCAGACAACAGATGCTAGTTTGGAGAGAGGTTGAAAATGGAGGCAATGGCCTTTGAAACTAGTCCCTCAATAATATAAGAAAAGTAAGTGACGAGTGTCAATAAACCGACTACAGATAGTTTTTAAGAAAGAAAAAACTTGGATGCACCATGGCCTAGCAGTTAGACCGCTCGACTGTCACTAGGATGGCCCGGTTCAATTGCAGGCACCGTATGTGAGATTTGTGGTGGACAACACAACCAGGATCCTCAGTTTCAGCCCCATTGTTCCATCAATTGTTCTAATATCATCTTTCTTTCATCCACTTCGCCCTTATTCCATTCATATGCATCTCACTCTCATTCCAGGCATCGGACTGATCCCCATCGTGGATTTGTCTATCTGATCCAGAGTTGCAGTTCCTCAACCTGACACCTAATGGCATAAGAGGTAGAGGACCAAGAATCCCCTAATACCATGGTAGTCGTATAGCTAGGGATGTTAAAGAAGAAAAAGCTTTAGTCCTTAGACTTGTTTGGTTTCATTACTTAAAATGACAGGAAATATATTTTATGTAGCTCCTTGTTTGCTGAAATATCAGTCACATGAATGCCATGCCTTCCTCTTACACTGAATGCAAGTTCTTGATGTTCTTAAAATGCTCTCTAAGCCTAATATTCAAATTCCTTTTTTTTTTTTTTTCTGGCCATTTTAAAAGTTAAACTGTGTAGGCTTTCATGGCCAATGTCATTACATAGAAAATTATTATCCGGGCTTGTGGGCCATGATCCAGTGGAAGCTGTCCTTCCAGAGTTTTGTTCAAAGCTGTGTCATAAATCTTCAGTGACATGGTTGTACTTTTCACTTGTAGATCTCAGCAACGAATGAACCACTGCCCACAAGCACAGATAATCATTTTCTATGTAATGTAAAAGTTGTTACAGGCTTTGCAATTTAACTGGTGTACATTTGTGGGTTTCTCTTTTGAAAGATGTACACTGAATTTGTTCTGTGGAGCCAAAGTAATGTGTGTTCTTTGAAGATTTTTTGGAAAAGGTGTACACACTAGCAATATATGGAGCATGGGGTACTATTAACTCAAAATTATATAAATAGGATGTTTAGTTATTTCTATCTAGACTTCTACCTTTTATGATTTCAATTGTTTCCTTGGAATTGCCTTTCAATAAGCTCTGAAACACATTTTTGGAAATGTAATTATGAATAAGGATTAGCACTATTCCAGCAAATAGTGTAACCAGGTAATATTGTATTGTACAACAGTGCTGAATCTTGGACTAGAACTGTGAATCTCATTTAAAATAGCAGCATCTTCATGAATTTTTCAATCCATTCATTTGCGAGATGTTCTCAACTGAAGAGGAAGTACTACAACTGGTGGATTTGTTTTTGGATCATCTGTGTATATACTCCAAGTCCTTGCAACACAGTCAAATATGCCTGAAACAAATATGGTGCAGAATTACTTGAAAATGGAAAAAAAAAAAAGTTACATTATTTTCAATATATTTCTTAGCTTTGCATTTTGCTTAAACTATAGAAAGTAAGGAGACAAAACCATACGATTTTTTTTCTGACATAAATGTAGTATGTACTATTTTAGATGCACCAATGCCACATTGTCTTATACAATATGTTATACATATTGTCGCAAATCCATTATTATGATTGGCGGCGTATGCGCTAAAATGGTTTGCGGGAGTGGTAACACACGGATAGTGTATAACGGAGATAAAGAGCCTGCAAAAGCAGATAAACAGCGCGGAGATAAAAGGCGGATAAAGTGGGGTAAAGGGAATAAATATTCTAGTGATATCTTGATTGTCTTACAGAACATTCGACTTCTTGTTTGTTACAGAATATTCCAGAAATATCTAGTGTTATCAGTAGTGGTATATATATATATATATATATATAAGAGGCGACACGCCAGTAAAGACAGTTGTAAACAGAGACATAATGAGAGCTGTAATTGAAACTGGTGTTTTGGATGTGAACTCTTTATTGTGGTCAACAACCTTGGAAGATTGTAATTGTGTATGTGACGTAATACTGCTACTGTGAGTGTATTTCTAGCAAATAAAGAACGATTTGAATTTCTGCAATTCTACGAACCCACAAAGTCACAACTGGTGTCACGAAGTGGAACATTTGACCATGGACGCGGCATTGAAGAAGATTTTACAGAAAATGGAATAAATGAAGACGGTGAATGACAACCTCACTGCGAAAACAGAAGCGGCAAATAATAACCTGGCCGAGAAGCTGGAAGAAATGAAGACGGCTAACAATAACCTCACCGAGAAGATGGAAGAAATAAAGGCTGCGAACAAGGCTCTCGCCGCCAAATTTGAGGAACAGTTGGCCGGCGTAAAGGAGGACGTCACGGAGCTGGGCAAGCGCATGGGTCAAGTGGACGAGCGTGTCGAAGACCTGGCAAACCGCGTTAACGACCTGGAGGGAAAGGCTGACAGCAATACCATGTCCCTGAACGCTATGATAGAGGACATCGTCGGCAGGAGGTTGAAGGATTTAAAGGCCGACGCGCCGGGACCCGACACAACATCTGAGCGCGTCAAACCGCCAAAATACGACGGCGCGACAACTTTCGAAGTCTTCCGCCGCCAGTTCGACACAGTGGCCAAGCACAACAAGTGGTCACCAGAGGAAGAGGCCGCACAGCTAGTAGCCAGCCTCCAGGGACGGGCCGCAGAAACCCTGAACGCGGTCGAGACAGCTGTGGCGCCCAAGGACATCTGGGAGGCCCTGGAGAAATGCTCCGGAAACAATTAGCCACAGCGTACCGCAGCCAGCTGAAGTCTAGGCCGCAGCAGCTAGGGGTGATGCTGCAAGAGTTCGCCCTGGCAATCGAACAGCTGTCCACTAAAGCCTTAGTCGACCTCCCACCAGAGTTCGTATCCCGAGAGACTACCTACACCTTTGTCCACGGGGTACGAGACACGAAGATTCGTCAGCGCCTAATGCTCGGCGACTATAAAACTATCCACAAGGCGCTAACGGCAGCATTGAGGATGGAGGCGGCCAAGGTGACGGCTACCCTGACGTCGAGAACAAGGAGTATCCGCTTCACGGGAGACCGAAGGCCAGCCGAGGGACGCCGGCGAAGACCTAGTGGCGTGTGTTGCGGGTGTGGAGAGCTGGGGCACCTGGAGAGAGACTGCCCACATCAGGGAGAGCAACCGGAAAACGAGTAAGGGCCGTCGTGGCGAGGGGTACGTCGGCGCCATCACCACCATCCCCTCGAGTGACCTGCGCACCGTTAGCTGGCGTATGGATGACAGCCTCATCGCGGACGGTTGGGTGAGAGGGAAGCCGTGCCGCGTGCTCGTAGACCCTGGAGCAGCCGTGATCGTCATCAGACCTGACATAGCCAAGGGTTTGCCGACGAGGAAGCCGAGCTGACCATACCAGCTTATGACGGAATTGGGCAACACCTTGCTTGTGGAGAAGGATGCTCTGCTGTAGTTGATCTTGAGACGGAGTGCCGTGCGTCTGTGGGTGTTCTTCGCAAAGGTGGCTGAGGAGGTGATACTGGGGTTGGATGCCCTCAGGAGCCAAGGCGACGGTAGACGTCGGCAGGAAGGTCCTGTGGCTCAATGGAGAAGAGGTGATACTCCGGCAACCCGATGAGTGCCTTGGAAACTGCAGGGTCATCTTGAAGGAAGACATTGTGGTCCCCGCGAGAAGCGAGGTGGTGGTGACAGCGCAACTGGAAGGCCAGCGGACGAAGAACATGATGCTGGACCAGAAGACGCCTGTACACGGACTATGTGTAGCCAGGACATTGTTACCGTGTCGAGAGGAGGTGCCAGTGAGGCTGCTCAACCTGGCAGACACCAATATTGACGTCCAGGCCAGAACGGAGCTGGGGACGTGCGAGCTCTTGGTCAGCGTAACCGCAATCCAAGAGACACAGGAGCCGGTGCCGACGCAACACCTGGGGCCCCAGCTAGAAGGCTTACTGGAGAAGGCGGCCGATCACCTGACCGCGGAACAACTGGAGAAGGTTCGACAACAGCTGAGACGATACCAGTGTGTCTTCAGCCAAGGCGACAGTGACTACTGTCGCACGGATAAAGTGCTTCACCGCATCGACACCGGAGACGACCGGCCTATTCGGCAACCACCTAGACGCGTTCCGTTGGCGAAACAAGCGGCGGTACGGAATATGGTAGATGACATGAAATCCAGGGGAGTGATTGAAGAGTCTTACAGGCCTTGGTGTTCCTCTGTAGTTCTGGTGACAAAGAAGAACGGCGAGCTACGCTTCTGTGTAGACTACAGGAAGCTGAACGCTGTCACCCGAAAGGACTGTTTCACCTTACCTCGGATTGACGACACCCTAGACGCGCTAGCTGGTGCACAGTGGTTCTCGACCCTGGACCTGAAGTCGGGCTACTGGCAGGTGGCTCTAGACCCGAGAGACAAGAAGAACACTTCATTCTTGACAGGCCAAGGGCTTTGGCAGTTCACAGTTATGCCCTTTGGCCTCTGCAACGCACCAGCAACCTTCCAACGCCCCATGGAGTCGGTAATGAGAAGACTGACTTATGACGCCTGCCTGCTATACCTGGACATCATCATCGTCGGCAAGACATTCGAGGACCATCTGGAAAATCTGAGCAAGGTGCTACAGGGACTGCAGGCGACTAACCTGAAGCTAAACGCAAAGAAGTGCCAGTTCTTCCGCAAGGAAGTCAACCACTTGGGCCACATAGTCTCATCAACCGGAGTGGCCACAGACCCGGAGTAGACACAGGCCATGAGATTGGCCTCAACCGAAGGATGAGAGAGAATTGCGCAGTTTCCTGGGGCTGTGCAGTTATTACCACCGTTTTATAAAGGGGTTCTCCAACATCGCTAAATCCCTCACCCGCCTGACAGAGGAACACCGACCTTATGTGTGGACGGATGACGCCAAAGGCTCCTATTCTGGGATTTCCACAACCAGGCGGCACCTTCATTGTGGACACTGACGCCAGCGACCATTGCATTGGAGGTGTCCTATCCCAAGTCCAGGACGGCCACGAGCGAGTGATAGCCTACTACAGCAAGATGCTATCCAAGGCAGAAAAGAACTACTGCGTCACCCGGTGAGAGTTACTGGCGGTAGTAAAGACCTTGGAGCACTTCCACAAGTACCTGTACGGTCAGCCATTCCACCTGAGGACTGACCACTCCACCCTAACCTGGCTACTCAGCTTTAGAAACTTGGAAGGTCAGACAGCCCGTTTGGTCCAGAGGCTGCAGGAGTACGACTTCACCTCTGAACACCGTAGAGGGAAGAGCCACGGCAACGCAAATGCCGTTTCCTGAAGATCCTGCCCAGAAGAGTGCAGTCAATGCACAAGAGTGGAAGAGAAGGAGCGTGCCGCAGCTGTTAGAGTGGTCACGGCAGTGCCTGCAGATGGCTGGGATAGCGCAGGCCTAAGGAGGGAGCAGCTGGCGGTCGCAGACTTGGGGCACTCCTGAGAGAGGTGGAGGCAGGGACAAGACCAACCTGGGAGAACATCGCACTAAGGAGTTCGACTTACAAGTCGTACTGGATCCAATGGGACTAACTGAAGGCAAGAGACGGCGTGCTGTTCCGGGTATGGGAAGACGCAGAGAGAACAGTTGGCACTTCCCCGAAGTAAGGTTCCGGAAGTCTTAGAGGAAGTGCACGCTGGTATTTCAGGAGGACACCTGGGAGCAAACCGGACAATCGACAAACTCCTACAGCGTTACCACTGGCTGAGGCTTCGAGCAGATGCTGAGAGGTTGTGCCATCAGTGTCACGTATGCGCGGCGAGTCGCGGCCCGCAGACTAGGAGCCGGGGTCGCATGCAGTAGTACAACGTCGGAGCACCATTCTAACGGATCGCCGTCGACATAGCTGGACCATTCCCAGTGCCCGACCGAGGCAACAAGTACCTGATGGTTGTCGTGGACTACTTCATCAAGTGGTCGGAGGTGTATGCCATCCCAAACCAGGAGGCAAAGACAATCACAGACTGCCTCGTGGAGCAAGTGTTCTGCCGATTTGAGGTGCTGTTAGAGCTCCACAGTGACCAGGGTACCAATTTTGAGTCCAACCTAATGAAGGAGGCAGTAGAAAGACTTGGGGTTAACAAGACCCGCACAACAGCTCTACATCCCCAGTCGGATGGCATGGTCGAAAGGTACATCAAGACCTTAAAGGAACACCTGAGGAAGGTTGTGGCCAGCCATCAGCAAGACTGGGACGTCAAGGTGTCACTGTTCTTGCTGGCCTTCTGCTTGTCGACATACGACACTACTGGGATGACGCGAGCCAGCTTAATGTTTAGCAGAGAGTTATGCCTCCCTTGTGACCTGGCTTTTGGGAGCCCCTCGGACGCAAAACAGCCAGCAACCGAGTATGCTGAGGACCTGGTGTATGATCTCCACGACATTCATGAGATGGCTCGCCAGAACATCTAGAAGGTGAACGGCTGCATGAAGACCCGATACGACAGGTAAGCAAAAAGCCAAGGGTTCCAGCAAGGTGACCTGGTCTGGTTGTACCGCCCTACCCGGACCAAGAGACGCTGCCCAAAACTTCAACAGCCGTGGCAAGGACCGTCCTGGGTGGTGAAGAGGATTAACAATGTGGTCTACCGCATCCAGAAGGTGCCCCAAGGAAAGATGTTGGTGGTACACCTGGATCGTCTGGCCCACTACGATGGTGCTGTTCGGGACGACCAGCTCCCTTGAGGAGGGAGCAGTGTTGCGAATCCATTATTACGATTGATAGCATACGTGTTAAAATGGTTCGCGGGAGCGATAACAGACGGATAGTGTATCACAGAGATACAGAGCCTGCATAAGCAGATAAACATAGCGCGGAGATAAAAGGCAGATAAAGTGAGGTAAATGGAATATTCTAATGGAATCTTGATTGTCTTACAGAACATTCGACTTTTTGTTTGTTACAGAATATTCTGGAAATATCTAGTGTTATCAGTAACGGTATATATAAGAGGCGACATGCCAGTAAAGACAGTTGTAAACAGAGACATAACGAGAGCTGTAATTGAAACTGGTGTTTTGGATGTGAACTCTTTATTGTGGTCAACAACCTTGGAAGATTGTAATTGTGTATGTGACATAATACTGCTACTGTGAGTGTATTTCTATGCAAATAAAGAACAATTTGAATTTCTGCAACTCTGACTTTTAATTCTACAAACTCACAAAGTCACTATATGTGCGTAACATATGAGCAAATGCAATAAGTTTATTTGCTTACCAACTGCTACTGTTTTGACATAATCATCATCACGCCTGAATATTTTATGCTCCTTATCAGACTCATCACTCAGCATGGCCATTACATCTTTTCTATTGCATGGTTCTGGATAACTGTTCATAGTAGCATGGCGGTGATTGCTGCTCTCCATCATTAGACCTCCAACCTCTGGAACCTGCAGCCTCAGGTACCTGTTGTACAGAATTTATTATGACCATAACAAAACCTTTATATTAAGAGTTATCCTCAGAAAAGAAAAAAAAGAAAAAAAAAGCACTCACATGTTTATAAATAAGCTAAAGCACTGCTAACCAACTTCTCTTTTAAAATTGTTGAATCCTCTGGGACAGTTTCGTGATGGTTTCATTCAATTCTTAGTTGGTAGTCTTGATGAAAACATCACAAAACCTGTCCCGGAGGGTCAACATTTTTAAAACAGTTAAGTGAAGTTGGTTGCCAAGTATTGTAGTTTATTTGTAATATTTGGATTGCCTCACTGTCAGTAGCTTCAGTTATTTTAAAGTTTTTACATAGTTTCCTGTACTGAACTTGTATGATCTATTCTTACAAAATCTTATTTAATTTACTTGTTAATCCAGATAAAGTTTCTATTTCTTATTCATGCATTGCATTGTAGAATGAAGTAGGTATGTTCTATGTGATGATTTTAAAGTTCCATACTCTTTGCATGACGAGGGGGGGGAAGAAAGTAATTTACCCATTGAGAAAAGTTAAGTATTTTAAAATTCAAACCAATAATAAGAACTATCTTGGAAATGATTACTCTGCAGACGAATTTTATTTGACATAAATGTAAGTTTAAATGAGATCTATATCTTTTAAGCATTTAAATCTGACAGTTTCCCAATTATACACAAAACATTCATACAGAAGAGAACCTAAGAGGCTGTTTGCAAATATCTTAAGCATCTGTTATTTTAAGAATTATTTTTGAGAAAATAAAAATCACAAAAAAGAATTGCTTTAAAGAGTAGTTTGGGGTGGAGGAATTTTCTTGAAAACCTTTTGTGCCACTGAATTCAAATACCAAGTTTGCTCAGATAGAGCCAGACTGAAGAACTTCAATACCATGGCTGGGATTTGAACCATGGATCTATGGTCTCTATCTAGTTGCTCTTAACCTTGGAGCTATCATGGTCAATATGACATTAAATTCTCCAGCTGACTCGTGTTTTTCCCAGTAAACCACTAGGAGTTCTCATAAACATAGAGAATGTTATGCTGGTAGGTTGGCCATGGTAGCTTAGGGTTAAGAGCAACCAGACTGAGGCCAAAGATCTCTGGTTCAATCCCAGCTATGGCATTGAAGTTTTTCAGTCTGGCTCTATCTATCCAAATCTTAGCCTGCACACGGCTAGTGTAGAAGAATGATTATTTTCCATCAACCAAGTTTGGTATTTAAGCAAACATTTTGTTTTTAAAGTTATCTGTTCAGAGACACACGAACGCACTGACCTTTTTCATGACATCTGATTTGTTCCCTTGCATGATTTTCCCTACTCATTCTTCTAAAACATATTCGTATAATTAACGTTTACACTTTGTCAACTATATCTTGCAATATAGAGTGATAGTCACATGATTAAAGAGCATGTTGCTATGTGATGGCTTTAAAATTTATCTTCGTTGATAAGCCTGCTAAACTTGACATAAATTCTTAAGAAGTGTAACAGCTAAAATTTCAATGCTCATTATCAGTAACGTTTCTTTTGGAGGCCATACTTCCTTTGACTTCTGAAGATCGCAAATTTTGTGAAAAATTGCACTTTGCATTTTTGGGATAACCATTGGCCAACAGCTAGAAGGAGATCCAATAGCAAACAGTCCAGATGCTAACCAATAGATGCATCCAAGCAAATGAATAGCATATATCGAAATTTAACTAATAGCATATAATTTGCTTAATGATTTGCAGGGGAGGCTGGTGAGGCATTGTATTGATGGTGCCATAAATAAATAAATAAAATAAATAATAAATATATAATAAATGAATGAATAAATAAATAAATATGGGTTGTTAAAATATAAATATGTGTACCAATTTCGAATGATTTATGTAATCTTATCAATAATCCATCCTATTTTATAATATACTGTATCAAACAGAATGTACAGGGAAATGGAAATAGATATTTATTACATCCGTACTCTTGTTACGCACAGGTGTAAGAGCACAGTAAAAGTTTGATAATACAATTCATGGAGAATGTGATACGAAGCACTCGTGTGCAATTTCGTGACAGAGAGACAGTTATCTTAAGTCCCGTGCTTTACTGCACTCTAGCAGATAAAGCGTAAGTTATGTGCCAGAGAAATGTCGACATCATCTTCTCCCATAAGAAGCCGTGTATAAGCAGACATCCTAGCCCTTAACATAGGCGCTTATGAGCGTAGATGGTGCCGTTCTGGAATCAGTGCCAAGCCACAGAAAACAACCAGGACAGAGCGCTTGTGTTTAACGCACCTATTCACACAAGGGAGCAGATACTAAGAAACAATCTTTTTGCGTAATTCCTATACACTTCTCTTTCTTTCATTTTCATACAGATGGTGCCATGTCACAGTGGCACTACCTCAGAAGCCACCCCTGATGATTAGACAACTTATATTTGAGTTATGTTAGTTCCAGAATTATTGTATAAAGCTTGTAAAACTAAATTCAGTTCATTCCTAAAGATTCAGGGTATAGTATTATTGAGTTCTTCATAACCCAGTAGACCATGTCGTTAAGTTTAGAAAAATCAAAGTTTAGATTTTTCCAGAAATAGTTTTCAGACACCTTTTACTTTAGATACATAGGACCTCAAATAGAGTTGAGACAAAAATAAATGTTTATAAATTAGTCATTGATATTATATACTTTGTGTATGAGCTTGTGAAAAATAAGTTGTCTCACATTCAAAAAGACCTGATTTTGAACTTTGGTTAGGTTGGGGTGCCTGGATAACATCTTTTTTTTTTTTCCTGGGAGTTTGCTATTCTCAGAAAACAAATTTCAGACAACTCTAAGCTCTAGGGAGTCCAGTTTCTTGAGCATCATTTCAACTATTTTCTTTAATTCACCATCTTATATGACTTCTTAGTCCTAAGATGTTGAACTCCTAAAAACAAACACAAAAAGTATATTTTTCACTATTTTTGTATAACATAAATTATATATTTTAACAAGTTCTACATTATTTTGGAGATACATTTGTATTTTAGTTCCTTAGTATATAAAGTGAACTTTCAAAATGGGTAACTCATATACTTTTTTTTTAATTTTGTATAATAAATTATTAAAAAAGAGTGCCACATAATATGATTGTTTTCTGTGCAAAGCACATATGTTATTTTTTTCAAAGTGCTTTCACCCAGAGTAAACTTCAATTTAAAATATCTATATTTTCTAGTGTCCTGCGCCGTGGCGTAGCGGGCTAAGGCAGCATGCCTTGGTCCCTGGCCACGGAAAGCGGCCCGGGTTCGATCCCACCCATGTGGTGGAGATTTTCAGTCCCGGGTATAGGACGAGTGCCCACTCAGCATCGTGAGGAAAGTGAGGAGCTTACGCTAGGTAAGCGGCCCTGGTCACAGAAACCAACATTCCGGCTGGGGGATGCCGAGATGCTGACCATATCTTCTCCCCGTATCGGTTGGATGATCGTCCACCTCTGCCGTGCGTAAGTGGGTGTGAGGCCGGCAGTCGGGTTGGTAGGCCTTGGCCCTCTTAGGGCTGTCGCGCCATGGGTTGTTGTATATTTTCTAGTGATGAAATTCAGTCTGTGTATAGTTTAGACCATATCAAACTATACAAATGAGCCTTTTATGTAAGAAGATGAAAAGAAAACTCACTTGTTAGTGTGATAGATGCGTTCTCCTGGACTAGCTGTGAAAATGTTCAAAGGTGATTCTGTTGCACCATCCACTGCTGGTCCAACTTCTGCATTATGAAACAACCTATCTCCTTCTTGATTAAGGAATGTCATATTAACACTAAAAGCCTCTGCACTCCCACATCCAGAATCTCGGAGAATTTGCTGTGCTTGGGCAAAATTCTCAGCTGCCAGTAGGGCACGAGTGAGGAAGTACCTAGCTGCAGGCAGTGCATACACATTAGCACATATATAAAACTTATTTCACTGGACTGAAATATAACAACGTACAACAATCAGTAATAAATATTTTTGTGTCTACTCAAAGTAAAATTGTTACTGAAACAGAAAATATGCTGTACAGGATCAACAAAACTAAATGCTAGATGTTTAGTGCTCCACACAAAAACCTTGTTCATCTAGTCCTTATTAATCCAAATTGTTTATTGGTTAGTTCTTCATGAAAATTGTGCATTCTTTGATAAATATGTATTAATCTATATGATTTTAATATTGCAACCACATATAGTGTAGAGATCTTTCAGTCATATGCTCCAAGCAATCAATAAGTTGCATTATCACAGTCATTGTGACAGAACAATAAAACTTTGTGTGAGATTGTATTTCATTCTTTTTCATGATCATCCTGATAATGTTTGTATATATGTCATGTGGAAGGCTTTCAGTTCTTATCTCTTGTGCTTTTGCAGTGATCCAAGTTTCAAGTATATATCAAAGTGTGATTTCATTTAATAGTTTTAAGGTTTTACAGATTTTTATTAATCTAAATTATCCCCAGTCTCACCAAGTCCAGATAAATGCTCTTGTGTATTAATATGGAGTCTAAAAGAAGTTCTTTAATTATCTATAAATTTGAAACAATTAAGCAGGCAAATGAGTATTAGATTGCATCAGTATTAGATTCATTGCAGTTTGTTCCCCTGTAGTTTCATTTCCTGCTGAGATCGTAAATAAATATTAGATAAGCCACTTGTTTGTGGCAGCACACTTATATGTGAATCTTTACTATTTCATTACTAACTATGCCATACTTATTATTGATTAGCCACATTTCAGAAAGTTAATCTCATAGCAATGGGCAAACAGCAAATACGATGATTGTTTGATAAGTCTGGTAAATCTTCAAGAAGGGATGGAAATTGTTTGTTGCAACTTTGTGGACAGTAAGCTCAATTATTCCAAAGATTGCACAGAAAATTTGAATGATAATATACAGTTCATTGTTGACAACCATGTAAACTGGTCAGTGTGATAGCTGCAATTGACAATGAAGAAAACAGGGTTTCCTGCTGATTTTCATTTGAAAGGCTGAATTCCTGCACAAGTGGAAACTGATTTGGATGAAGTTCACGTGGACTCTGCACCAACATTAAGGAACGTTTACGTTTGAATAAATGAATTTAAACGTCGTAGAAGCACCGAAGATGAATCGTGCTCTAGTCGCCCATTGAGGTCACCACACCGGACACAACTCAAAAACTCCACCATCAGGTCATGCAAGACTGCCAAATCAAAATTTGTGAGATTGCTGAGGCTGTAGGCATCTCAACTGAGCGAGTGCACAGTTTTCTGCATGAAAAATTGGCAATGAGAAAGCTGTCTGCAAGATGGGTGAGGCAGATTGCCTCCAGTCGACCAAAATCGTATCCATAAGAATACGTCTATGAGTGTGGCGATGTTTAATCGCAATCCGCAAGACCTTTTGTGCCAATTTGTGACCGTGGATGAAACTTGGATCCATCATTACATACCAGAGTCAAAAAGGCATTCAAAACAATGGACAAAGGCTGGTGAAATTGCACCAAAGGAGGGGACCATTTTGTCAGTTGGTGGCCACTGTTTTTTTTTTTTAGGGTGGATTCTCAAGGAATAATCCTTATAGAATACTTTGGAAAAGGCAGAACCATAACTGGAGCCTATTATGCTTCACTGTTAGATCGTTTGCAACATTAATTGGTTGAAAAGCGACCGATCCGAGATTGAAACACAAAAAAGTGGGATAATTCATCATTGCACACATCAGCAATCGCAATGGCGAAAGTGCATGAGCTCGGCTTTAAATTGGTTACTCATCCACCTTATTCACCAGACTTATACCCAAGTGACTTCTTCCTGTTCCCAAAGTTGAAAATTTGGCTTGGTGGTAAGAAATTTTAATCAAATGAAGAAGTGATAGTCACCGTCTGCGACTATTCTGCAGACCTTGCCGGAACCTATTTTTCCGACGGGATGAAAAAGCTGGAACATCGCTGGACCAAGTGTAGATATAGCCTTCAGTAGAAACTATGTCGAGAAATAACGTGAGATGTTCACGCACCAAACTTATCAAACGACCCTCGTACTATGTTTTATTGTTGAAATCTAATTTACTAGTCTGAATGTTTTCAAAAACTTGTGGTGAAACAGTGAAAAATCATAATTTTTGTCCTGCATAAAATTCTTTGTGAAGTCTTTGCAAGTATCAAACATAAAAACAGGTTATTGCAAACGCAATGAGTGTGTTGAAAATGAATTCATAACCTCAGGTACCTGAAACACTTTACCTAAAGCATATGAGTATGAAAATAATTATTCTGAATAGGGTTTCAGATAATTTATTAGCCGTAGGAGTCAACCAGACTCGTGTCATCGTCGCCAGATCTCCGGGCGTCGCCTGGAATGTATTCTCTGGCTATATGGGCCAGCGACTTCATCTACGGGTTTGAATATCACCTTATTCTTTAATTATTTTGAATAATTATGTTCGATTGTTAATAACTTATTATAACAAAATGCTGTGTTTCTATTTTTATTCGACAAACTTTTCATTGTTGCGTCTGTAACCGGATCGCACGATAAATACTGGCAAGTCACGTGACTACTGGCAACACCTGTTTTTGTGTTCCCTCGTTCGCTCAATGTCAGTTATCTGATGTTTGCCGGCAATTGTTGGAACGGTCGTGTCGTGTGTCAATAAGTCTAATTGAAAATTGTGAGTAATAACAGTGAAATGAAGAGATGATATCTAAGTTCGTTCCATGAAGAATGGTTACAGAGCGAAAGATATAGAGTGGTTACAAAAAGCTGATAGTGATGAGTGTATGTGTACGTGCAAAATATGTTGTATCTCTTTGACTGTTACATATGATGTCATGAAGGCTGTGAATAAACATTTGCAATCAGAAAGACAACGCGAATATTAACACACAAAAGAAAAATCGTTCTTCTTAAATTCTTGCCAAAACTTGTCATGTTTACGACTATGAAACTATCTTAATAAATGGTACAACTTTAGTGGAAATGACAATGTGTATAAAATTGTGTCCGAGCAAAATATTTTAATGACTTGGCCGAAGTGGGAAAGAAATTTAAAATTAGTCAGTGGAGATGGACTATATTACGAGTTATCTGTTTTGAAATCGCTAGTATCAATTCAGATCTTGATAGGAAGGATAATAATTGTAAATCGTGGAGTGAGTTTTTCGTAAAATCAGAAGCACAAAGTTTCTTCAAATTAATTTCGCATGTCCTCGCAATTCCTGTGAGTAATGTGCACGTTGAACGAGTGTTTAGTGTAAGGGTGTGTTATGGTCTGATGCTAGAAATAGAATGTCAACGGAACTTGTGAAAGCCGAGATTTGTGTACAGATTAACTTGAAAGCGCTGTGTGAAGATTCTTATAACGTGTTTCTTAAAAACAAGATTCTTCTGAATGCAGTGAGATCCTCAAAAAATATGATGAATAATAAGGTACGCTTTTATAACAGTAAATACTTCACTCTTATTTTTATTTGGTATAGTACAGGTTCAGTTAATGGTAATGACAGCATTAGCAGTAAGTAGAGTAAATATTATTTGAGTAAAAATGGTCACCATAATAACACAGAAAATTCTATTTAACAATTTTTCCCCAATTATACAAACTATGTCTTTCTTTCTTTCTTTCTTTCTTTATTGCTTTCTTTCTCTGTGGCATGTTGATTAGTCTCCAGCCTCGAGGTCTTTCTGGCAACACTAATTCTGAAGAACATTATGTGTAAATAAATATAGAATATTTCTGTGCTATATATGTATTTCAAGAACATTATAAGCGTTATCCGTAAACTAATGAACTTTGCAATAAATTTCTCTTTTCTAATTCTTTTTATGTTGTCCATTAGGTCTGCAATACACACTCATTGACTATCATAAATTAAAAGATAATTTGCTAGCACAAATATCTTATTACTAAATTTCTAGTTACATGCCAGAATTTTTTTGCATGCATAGCTTTAAAAATCATTCTTATTCACAATAAACAAGTATAAACTACACTGGATGAACCTCGGACCTTTGAAGTTGAAAATGTAAGCAACAGCTTCCAAAACTAGTACCTCAAAAAATAAGAATGTAAGTGATGCAGTCTTAAAAACCAACTACAGAAAGCTTTATCAATTCATTTTTTTTTTTTTTTTTTTTCAATTTAGAAATTAATTAGACTTGAAAAATTAAATCGCGCTATCTATACCACAGACCTTTGGCTTTTTGTAGCAATGCTGTTTGTACCTGATGGTGCCAGATTTTGACGATCAAGAGATTCATTCATAAAATAGCTTCTAAAACTTATATATAGCAAAAAAATGTTTCAGTGTTATTACCTGCAACTGTAAGAAAGAAATGTGTACATACGTGTTTTACCAGATGCCAGTTTTTTTGCACTAATAACATTGATTGAATAGACAAAACCATGATGGTTGTAGCTCATTGTGAATCCTGGAAGATGTCCAGCATAGCAAAGAGATGTGAAATGTTCTTCAGATGTGTTCCATCGTCCTTGAGGTGAATCTGAGATGATATGGGCCGATACAAAGTAAATGTGGTTCAGTGTCTCTGCTAATGCATCTTCGTTATGTCCCAATATTTCCTGCATAAAAATCACATAATATGCATAAACCGAAATGCATTTAAGATGATCTCATGATATTAATAATCACAAATGAATGTATATATTTTATATATCTAAGCAGAAAGAATCATCTTAGATATACAGTTTTATAAACATATTTCCTTTAATTTAAACATGATTTATTTTAATATAAAAATTATTTGTGGTTGGTTTATTGACACTCGTCACTTACTTTTTCATATATTTATGAGCATATATATATATGTCACGCAGCAGGTGATAGAGCAAATGCCTCAAAAATGTTTCAATTGTTTTCTAACTTTTAAAAGGAAAAATGAATTTAATTAAGTATGGCTACTTCAATATTCCAATGTTAGATTTATTTACCATTTGTAACAATTTTACAAGGTCATTATAAGAAATAAAGCATGTACCAAGTTATAATTTAATCATAAACTTGAGGTGAAGAAATACTATCTATATGACAAATTTTAGCATAAAATATTGAGTTCATCACTATCTGCTTTTGCCATTTTATATTCTTCTTCTGCATAGAGGACATGGTTAACAAGATAAGATAATTCCTTTTATCTTTGTTGCTTCCTTTTGTATTTCTTTAATATAATGGAGCACTGTGTAAACTTTTGCAATGCATTTGATATATTTGGTTTCTAGTGTTTATAAATGGAAGAAGCTAGAAACAGTGATCTGTTAAGATATATTTACTTAAGATGAGTCGGTACTATTAACATTACATCACTTTATTTTAATCATATTATGGGAACATGTGTTTCCATCTTCAGAAGTGTCTGACTGACCATGTACCACCTCATCTTAAGTAAATACATTTTTTATTGTGTTTTTGAAATAGTTTTTCTTTCCTATAAGGAATCGACAACAGCTGTTGTCGATGCTAAGAAGATCCTAACGAAACGTGTTCTAGGTAAATGCTAGCAATAAGTGGAGCATTGAGTATTAGTTCGACTCAAAATTATGTTAGTTTTTCTTTGTGTTTAAGGATTTTATTTATTCATATTTTTGTTTTTTTATGGGTTTTACGGTTTTTACAACATATTTTAGACATTCATCTCTACAGACATGACAGTAATAGATAATAGTGTACTGAATTTTCTGAAAGCATTTTTCCATAGGTTTAACATTTTTAAACAATTCTCATTGCCCTTTTTGTAGCCTAAATATTTTTAAAACATTTTTATTCCCTGCTGATACCCATAAAATAATTCCGTAACTCAAGTGTGAGTATAGAAATATAGGGGGATATAGGGGTAGGAGGTGAATAAGTGCATATATTTGTATCAGCATTTCAGGATGAGATGATAAACCTGTAATGTCCATTTTTTCCTCTATTAGGATAGTGATGCTCATGGGGGCAATGCTGCAATGTTTCTAGGATGCCTAGTATTCCCACTAATAGATGTCTTGATTATGTAAGAGATCACACTGCTGGCCTCGCTCTGCCCATTGCCATTGCCGACCGTGATTTATTTAAATTCATTTTATTTGCATAAAACATAATACCATTAACATCAACAGACTTGCATTTGTTCTCCGGTTCCTTAAAGTACAAACAACCTTACATTGTTCTTACAACGGTGAAAAATTAAATTTAAGCCATAACACAAAAGCTTGCAGAAAAAAAAAACACTACAAAAGCAGGTGTAAAATATTCTGTACAGTTAAATAAAATAAATGAAACTGCCACTGTGTACGTCATATGATTTTTAACTTCTTTACGGCCACAACAAGTGCTGACGATTGAAGACGACGATTTGGAAAAAGTTGCCAATACAAGCCCCTTGCAGCATTGATAGATGCCCCAGCAGCGCCGTAAATTAAATGAATATCTGCTAATTAAGCATATGTAAAGCCACTCATACTATATACTTTGCAAACGACAGTGTGCTGCTGAATATTGGCTCTTATTCTTTCGCTGAATGACGGCTGGCCTTGTGCATGATGTAAACACAGGCGTTTGTGTGCAGGGCCATTAAAAAAACATGGTATCCTTAATTTTGTGAATCATTTGTGACATTGCTATTAGCAAGCGGACAAACCGAGATGCACATATGTGTTACACGCATTATTCTGTACTATATATAAAATTATTTGCACTTGTTCACCTCCCATCCTGTTTAATGCACGTGTGTTTACCATCTTCATCCATTTCATCCACGATTTGTGTGACCTGTTTCATAGTGTATATAACCTTATTAATATTTTTAGAAAGGTTTTCTTTATGTCTGTTGTAATTTTTATTTCTAAAGAGATGCTAGCTTGGGTTTGGTTATTTGTACCATTTATATCCATTCTTTTATTGGTATTCAAATAACCATTCCTGCTTCTGCCAAATGCTGGTGACACTCAGCTGACTCACCCATTTAAGAAGTTATACACACACTGTCAGTTATCATAACTTTGTTAACATGGCTCATTTGGGTTCTTGAATGGTCACAAAACATCTTCAGAACACATGATATTTCAAATATATCTACACTGAAAAAGGTTTGGTGCAGTAAATTGGCTGATTGAGCAAGCCAAGTGATTTGGAGACATTACTTAGCCTATATGGATAATAATGACCTGTTTTACTGTTATGCATGATTGGTTAAATTTAGTAACAGTGACATCAAAATTAATTGAAAAAAAAGTATTTATAGTAGATTTTTTTATATATATTTCTCACTTACTTTTTAATATTATTGAGGGACTAGTTTCAGAAACCGTCCCAACATAGTAGTTGGAAAGAGGTTGAAAATGGAGGCTACGGCCTATGAAACTAGTATCTCAATAATATGAAAAGTAAGTGACAAAGTGTCCAAAAAACTGACTACAAATAGTTTCTTTTTTCAGTGTTTTATTGTATTTATAGACGATTTCACTTAAACTTTTCAGTTTCCATTCTATTTTCCATGGATTTGAAATGGAGTTGGTATCATCCTACAGGTACTGATAGCAATATTGTTTTAGCAATATTTGTTTTACTTTGCAAATTTGTGCTGCTAAAACTTAGTCATTGTAGCTATGATATTTTAGTAATTAGTGAAACAAAATGTGTATATAATAAGATATATTTAAATGTCATCTTTTTAAAAGAAATATTTTATTAATCATTTAATATTACATTATTCTTTTAAATAAAAATTATAGCCAATAAAAAAATGAAGTGTAACATACTTCACCAGGATTGTTGGTACAGATTGTTGAACATCCTGTATTGTTGGATTCTTTCTGTCTGCCTAAGACATTTGGCAGAATATCATCCATATGCAGCAGGAACAACTGGAACATGAAAATAATGCAATGCAAATTTTTAAAGTCATATTTGTGTTACTTGAGAAACTTTCTCTATAGGTCCTAATTCAAAGGTAGTGCAAATATGCTATTTGATAAAAAGCTCTGGTTTCTTAAAATTTAACAATATAAATATGCTATACACAGGAACCAGAGACAAATACATTTGTTTGCATACATATAATTTTATCCATTCATTAATTTCTTTATTTAGAAGGTCCCAGTAAGCATATTGCTCTAATCCTTGTTTCAAATAAGCTTGCCCCTTATCTCTTAGCACTCATGTGACCTAATCACCTCTCATTGGCTACTGACATGGTATAGACTGTTGTACCATAAAAATAGGTTCCTTATTTAACATGATATATCTTACAAAAGTGAATCGAGAAGATATTGACACATTGCTTCACTCACACTGTTTATTCACAGGACATGTTTCAAGAGCTCTTGCTCCTATCATCAGCTGATACTCGACTAGTGCAAGTTGTAGTGGTTTCCTCTTTCTCCGTTTTGTCAATAGATGGCGTGATGTACTTGTCAAAGATGTCCGGTGGTGGAGTTTCAAAATTCATGACTCTATGACGATTTTTGTTAATGAAGATGGTATGGGAAAAAATCTTCATTAACAAAAATCGTCATAGAGTCATGAATTTTGAAACTCTACCACCGGACATCTTTGACAAGTACATCACGCCATCTATTGACAATACGGAGAAAGAAGAAACCACTGCAACATACACTAATCGAGTATCAGCTGATGATAGGAGCAAGAGCTCTTGAAACATGTCCTGTGGATAAACAGTGTGAGTGAAGCAATGTGTCAGTATCTTCTCGATTCACTTTTGTACTAATTTGTGCTTCACTGTCTCTACACTTCTTTCAAGTTTATACTTTGGATGATATCTCTTATTACGTTCGAAGAGAATTGTCAAATTTATATTTTCATAACTGTATGAATTCAATATATTAAGCAACATAGTTCATTTATCTGGAATGCATGTTAATTCTTAAATGAAATAAAGAGGAAGGGCCTTTGCTTCAAACCTGCCTCTTGGGATGAGTGATGATAGCAGTTGCACTTATTGGCAGTGGTGACATATTTGTTTATATGACTTTTATTCCACTTAGTGTGAAAGCACTGCCTATGGCGCCAAAAGTATTAGCCAGTTAGGGTAAAGGGAAAGGCAGTAGCATGTGGAGAGATGCATTTTAGAGGCGCAAGGTTAATTGAAACAAACATTAGTTGGAGGTTGCCCTTTAAAATGGTGTGGTAAGCAAATAAATTGAATAAATATCTATAAAAGAGTGGATATACAAGAATACATTACTGCACGACAAAACCACATGCACAGAGGAACTTTATTATACTAAAGCTACCTGTTTTCTTCCTCTGCATTATTCATAATTAAAAGTAACTACTGCTATTTGCACCTGTCATCTTTAATAAAGAACAAAGAAAAAGTTATTTTGCAGATGTAATCAAACACATTACTATTTCACTACAATGAAGTCGCAACTGAGTGAGCTCTGGTGCTTTCATAGGTATATTTGATTTTCTGCAAATGTGCAGGACTGCTATTTAATGGTTCACTGGTGCTTTCGAAAAGGAACGTCAGAGTTCATAAATGGCAAAGCTGTCTGCTATTTGTTTTATCTGAGGAAGACACACCTTTTTACAATTCCCTGAAGTAAATAAATAAACCTTAAGTAGGAATGTGACTGTGGTTTGCCTTGCACAGTTGTTATTCATTTCCCAGAGCTAACAGCAAATTTATTAATTCATAAGTAGAATAGTGCATTAGTCCCACATCACAGTAATGCCAATTTTGAAGTCACCTCCACAAAGGTTTCTGATTGCATATCATATGTATTTTTAAAACATCAGAGTACCCTATGTTGTATATTACTGTTTGAAATTAATTTACTTGATTTGCTTGATTACCATTTATAAGGTCAATAGGTGCATGCTTATAAGGAATTGCTTGATTGCATTGAACAGCAGCTATAATAATAAATGGAGCAGTGTAGTAATTTACCTCTTCACAATCAACAGTTTGAAGAAAAAAACATTTGGTAAGGCCTGAACTTGGGATATGGTCTTGTTGGCTTTGGAACTCTCCACTTTACCATTGAGCCACACACATACACTTCTTAGAAGTAAAGTAAATGCTTGGATATATCAATAAGGTGCTATCAGTGGATATGCTGAAATGTATTGCACAAAATCATATGCTCTGGAACCATAACTATCCAACTCTATGTGAATCGCTTATTTCAGAAATGCCATCAGTCCACTTTTTTACTTTTTGGGTTAGGTACAATTATATATTCCTTAGAGGTTGACCCATCATTGACTGCAGAAGGGAATCTTCCTATACAATCAAAGAGCCACAGCATGCAACAGAGATGTATGTACAGGCTTAGGAATTTTTTCATTCAATATTTGTGATTGATGTAACACAACAAAAGCTTGTGAGCAGGAGCTACGTGAGACTTCGGTGGTACTTGGATAAGGTTGGATTACCTTGCTCTTAATTGAAGGCCACATAATTTAACACTCTCCAATTTTTATTTTAAGGGAGGCATGATAGCTAAGTAATACGTCCTAAAACTAATAAATACAAACTTCATCTATCAAACCACAAAACCATGACATAAAACATTAGATCCATTAGTAATATACTCATTCACTGCAATGTGTTGGATGCTGAGTCTGTAAAAGGGATAATGTCCTACAATGGGCATAACAATATGGTATGAAAATAGTGTTCTGTGTATCAAACACATTGGCAACCTTTCATTGTCTTCTTCTTCTTCCTCTTCCTCCTCCTCTTCTCTCCTCCTCCTCCTCCTCCTCCTCCTCCTCCTCCTCCTCCTCCTCCTCCTCCTCCTCCTCCTCCTCCTCCTCCTCCTCCTCCTCCTCCTCCTCCTCCTCCTCCTCCTCCTCCTCCTCTCCTCCTCCTCCTCCTCCTCCTCCTCTCTTCTTCTTCCTCTTCTTCTTCCTCTTCTTCCTCTTCTTCTTCCTCTTCTTCCTCTTCTTCCTCTTCTTCCTCTTCTCCTCCTCTCCTCCTCTTCTTCTCTTCTTCTTCTTCTTCTTCTTCTTCTTCTTCTTCTTCTTCTTCTTCTTCTTCTTCTTCTTCTTCTTCTTCTTCTTCTTCTTCTTCTTCTTCTTCTTCTTCTTTTCTTCTTCTTCTCTTCTTCTTCTTCTTCTTCTTCTTCTTCTTCTTCTTCTTCTTCTTCTTCTTCTTCTTCTTCCTCTTCTTCCTCTTCTTCCTCTTCTTCCTCTTCTTCCTCTTCTTCCTCTTCTTCCTCTTCTTCCTCTTCTTCCTCTTCTTCCTCTTCTTCCTCTTCTTCCTCTCTTCCTCTTCTTCCTCTTCTTCCTCTTCTTCCTCTTCTTCCTCTTCTTCTTTCTTCTTCTTCTTCTTCTTCTTCTTCTTCTCTTCTTCTTCCTCTTCTTCTTCTCTTCTTCTTCCTCTTCTTCTTCTTCTTCTTCTTCTTCTTCTTCTTCTCTTCTTCTTCTTCTTCTTCTTCTTCTTCTTCTCTTCTCTTCTTCTTCTTCTTCTTCTTCTTCTTCTTCTTCTTCCTCTTCTTCTTCCTCTTCTTCTTCCTCTTCTTCTTCCTCTTCTTCTTCTTTTTCTTTCTCTTCTTCTTCTTCCTCTTCTTCTTCTTCCTCTTCTGCTTCCTCTTCTTCCTCCTCTTCTTCTTCCTCCTTTCTTCTCCTCCTCTTCCTCCTCTTCTTCCTCCTCTTCTTCTCCTCTTCCTCCTCTTCTCTTCTTCTTCTTCTTCTAACATCAAGGATTAGGCTAAAGCCTATTCCAGTCTCACATCCCTCCATCTCTTTCTAGGTCTTCCTGAAGATCGATATCCTCTTGGTCTATAATTAATTATTTGTGTGGGAATTCTGTCAGGTTGCATTCATTGTAAATGTTGTATTCATTTTTCCCTATACTATAATATTCTGTCTACCTACGATTCAATTCCTAACTCTCTTCTAACATCCACATTTCTCAAATGGTCCTGTCTTGCACATCCCTTCACTGATCTCAGGAAGCACATTTCAGCTGCCTGTACTTTACTATAGTCTTTACTTGTTATAGTCCAAGCCTTGTTACCATACATTAAAACAGGAAGTGCCATGATGGAATAAAACTTTAGTTGCGTGTCTTTTGTCACTTTTCCTTTTAATGATCTCGTATTGTTCCATATATTCCTTGATACTTTGTACATTTATTATTTAAGTCTTGGTCTATTTCATATGTGATATCACAACCCAAATAATTAAAATGCGACATTCAATTGATCTGTTTTCTATACATATTTTTATTCTAATTGGGTATTTGCCATGAAAAGCCATAACCTTGCTCACTTTCTTCTCGTGCAGCAAGCCAGGTGAAAAGATGATATCTAATCGTCTTTTTACCTGGCTTGCTGCCCGAGAAGAAAGTGAGCATATTCATCGCCAGGAAAGCTTCAGATCTTATTTGCCATAACCTTGGTTTTTGTTTCTGAAAGTTTCACATTATAAAGCTTGCTAACTTTATTTAACTCATATATTGCTTTCTGCAGTCTATCCTCTATATCAAAAATTAAAACAGCATCTTCAGCAAACAACAATATGTTTAATATAATTTTGAGTCAAACTAATACTCAATGCTCCACTTATTGCTAGTATTTACCTAGAACGTGTTTCATTAGGATCTTCTAACATCGACAACAGCTGATGATGTTAGGAAGATCCTAATGAAACGTGTTCTAGGTTAATACTAGCAATAAGTGGAGCATTGAGTATTAGTTCGACTCAAAATTATATTAATTTTGTTCTTCATTGTATCATAGTCCTTACACATTGTAAACAATATGTTTATTGAGCTTTGTCCAATATTTATACCTCTATGTACTTTTAGGTTCCATTCCCTAAGAATATCGTCTAAATATATATTATACATTAATTAAATATATATTCATTATTAATTAATTAAATTTAATTAAGCTTTCATTGTGCCAGCTCTAACCGCCAGGAAGACAGTAAAGCAGTGGAAATCATATATCAATAATTTGTTTTAATGCTATTGTTGAAAGCAACCAGCAAAAGGTGACGTGTTCTCTGTGTCAGTGGTTGAACTATATATAAGAAAAGGAGAAAAGCTGTGCATCATTCTAAGAAGTATACATAAAAGTTAAAATGAATAAATAAAAGGATTAGAGCACATTAGTAATCAAGGTAATCTAACAGTTGAGCAACCTTGCGTTTATAGTTCTAAGTGTTTTGACTTCATTAGTGATGATGATAAATTAAATATCAATTGTGTATGTTCTTGATTTTAATACCAAAAACAAGCAACATTTTATAAAGCTAAATAAAGATAAAAATAACAGTAGCTAAATAATTGTAGTCAAGGTACAATGACATAGACCAATAGAGGTAAAAAATCCAATACATTCTGTAGTCCTTATGTACACAAGATTTCCCATCAATACATCCAGGTGGTGAGCGACAGTGACTGAATGATGACAAGTTACAACTGGTAAGCCAACAACAGAGGCTTCTGGCAGGGTGGTATATTTTACCCTAGTTGCACCAAGAATATTGCCTGAAACTTCAAAATCCATGGCAAGAAGTGATGAGGATTGTATCCAGACCCTGGGAAGCTGTGCTGAGGCACACTCAGATCGTCTGACTCGTTATAACAGTGATGGCAGGGACAATCAGTCCTGAGGAGGAAACAGTGTACCCCGGCATGAGGCTACTGGCCGACTGCCAGGATTGGCATGTAGCTGTTTGGCTATCTAGATCTGCATGCATCTAAAAGCCCTTCTCTCATAAAAAATAGACCTTGCAGATAAATAGCAAGTGTCATTTGGCAGATTTGAGTAGGTTCCTTTTATACTGTTCTCTTAGTATTTGGGGCCTACATAATGAGTTGATCAGTGTCCTCCAGATAATTAAGTCAATTCACAGTGGACAGTAGAGTACAGCTGAGTAGAAAATTGTTTTTCAGTAGAAAATTGACAGCGGCAGTCCAGCTGAATGTAGTTGGCAGTTTAATTGTAAGTTGTGGCTCAGAAATTCAGTTATATATATATTTTTAAATTTATGCTCTCCAATGTTAAGCTATATTGTAAAATTAAAGAAATGAGTGAAATGATGTTCAAATGAGCCCAGGGTCCATAGAGCCTAGAGTTATTTGACATTCATCTTTCAGGCTAAGGAAAAAGCCCAGAAAAACCTTAACCAGATAACTCACCCTGACCGAGTTTCAAACTCAGGATCTCTTAAACGTGAGGCAGACCAGCTACCATCTATGCTACCAAGGAGGGCAGCAATTCAGTTATGATTCAATTAAACAGATAGTTGTGTTTTATTCTAATACATACAACAAGGTCACAAGTGTACAATTTGCTCTATACTAAGATCTAAGCGCACCCGTGTGATGGCCGGGTGTAAAGAATAGCCCCAAGGTAGCTCATGCCTGTCATAAAAGGCGACTAAAATGGGCACCTGGTGCCTGAGGGTATAACTGGGCCACCCAGTCCCAGGGGATATAAATGTAGGACCTGGTCCTCCAGGTTGAGGGTTGGACATGGGGCTAACGACACCACATTGTAAAAAAGATCATGTTGAGAAGCCAGCAGAGAAGCCTCAGTTTGAACAGAATAACAGGAAACAACTGGCTAAGAAAATGAACTTAAATTTTGGCATATGGAATGTCACGACACTTTATAAAAGTGGAGCACTGGCAGCATTAATATCCCAGCTGCAACAATACAGACTTAATGTTGCTGCACTACAGGAGCAAGATGAAGACCGAGAATGAGATGAGAGGATGTCATACAGAGAGATGCTCAACAAATACTGGGAATATGAGGATGGAGAGAGAGAGCTGGAGAAAAAGAGGAATTGAGGCACCTGCTGAAGGAGGCCAAGACCCAGAAGGGGCTGTAGCACCATTCAAAGAAGAAGAAGAAGCATCTAAGTGATGAAGTGTGCTTAATAGCAATTGGTATTTTTATTTGTTACAATACTGCTAGTTTTATTTTTATGTACATGCTGTTGAACAAATGTCACAAAAAAGGGAAACAATGATAAATCAATTATATTAAGGTTTCATCTTCAACCCTGCAGTAAATTTACATATTTTAAGGTAATATGTGCACATCCTGTCTATGAATTTAAATAATGGCATTTAATTATTTTTGCCAAAAAATAATCGGAGATATCTGTCAAGTTAGATTTTTACCTTATAGAATGGTACTTTTGCTCCATCTGCAATTCCTTCCAGTTCACGTACATATTGGGGAAAGTTTTTGCGGACAGATGCTAAAGTTTCTTCATATATCTGTTTTCCTGCATCTGTCTCATACAGAGGTAGATATTCATCATTAAGAGGTTTGGAACTATTCACATAGCTGTGAATCAAACTACTAAATGTGCGGCCCTGAAATATAATAAATAAAGGTTAGATTACATTTATCTGCATGCATTACAAGAACTCATGATATTGCTAGACTACAATAAAAACTATATACAATCAAATTAGCCACCCAAAGAAATACTATATCATAATTATCATTAAAACGTGTTTACAAACTCTTTAATTCAGTAAAAACTGTGTTACAAAAATGAATGTCTCATTTTGTTTCTAAATATAGCTTTTAAGGTTGTAAATTTAATGTGATCAAGTTGGTAGCTTATTATGTAATTTTATCCCAGCATATCTCATTCTTTTACTGAATAATTGTGTATAATGAATACTTATTTTAATTATGTGTTTATTACACAAATATACATATTTGTTAATGAATCTTCACTTATCTTAAGAAGTTGATGTTAATACTTCTTTCTTCTTTCTAAGATCGATTTCGAAGGCACATCACATTAGTCTTCAGTTTATTATATTATTCAGTTTATTATATGGGATGTGCCTTCGAAATTAATCTTAGAAAGAAGAAAGAAGTATTAACATCAACTTCTTAAGATAAGTGGAGATTCGCTAACAAATATTTATATTTGTGTAATATTTATTACTTCACTGTAACTAGCTTCATTTTCCATGTAATTATGTGTTTATGTTTTTTGTCGTTTCAGAGTATATGTTAACTTAAGTTACAACTTTCTATATATAGAAAGATTTTGAAGAAAATCTGCCACCAAACCACCGTTTATATGAACATTTTTCAAAAGTGGTCTCTTGCAATTACAGCTAGACAAAATCTTACTACATAAAAATGAAGATTAAAGCATACAATTTGTAAAATAAATTTTGTTGCAGCATTAACCAATTCTGAGATATTCTTTGTTTTGAATTTTCAATTATTGTATTTTTCTTAACTGATATCTTTTGTACAGTTCTGAGTAAACACTATGATACAATCTATGGCAATTTAAGGAGGGAAGAAATATCTTCTATGTGTAGAAGGTTTAGAAAGCATTGAAGATGAGCATGTGGGTTCGCCTCTGGATGTGCTCATTCCTGGTCACCATTGTCAAGGGAGAAATTATAGGAGACTGGTAGCTCAAAATTAAAGAAATAGCAGCAAGATTTCATCTTTCTAAAACAACACTCCTTCGAATTATTATTGAATATTTAAACATGAATAAGATTAATGTAAGATGGGTGACTAGACTTTTCCTCAGTCCAAAAATAGCAATGAGTCATCAGTTGTTGGCCATTTTTGGAGCTCTGCTGTGGCAAAGAGAGACCTTAATTACAGGAGGTGAAACTATGGTCCCGACTTCCCTACTATTATCCCTCATCCAAAATAATCAATGAAGTGATGTAAGCATGGTAAAGTGCCACCTCTAAAGGCCAAGGTAACTCAGTCAACCAAGAAGATCATGGCCACCATCTTTTGGCACTGTGAAAGTAAACTCTTCACTGACTTCAAGGAGAATAGCACCATAGTAAATGGTGTGTACTATACTAGCCTACTGCACAGATTATGTACTTTGATTAAAGAGAAAAGGCAAGGAGAGCTGGACCACCTTCAGTTAAAATGAGTGAATGTCAAACTTATATTGTAGTGCGGCAATACTAAAAGAGAATGGAGAAACTCTGAATAGAAGTTAAGTGTAAAATAAATGGACAACTTAGTCCGAATGACTGGTTAGGCTTACTACCTTAAAACTCAACAGATTCTGGGTTCAATTTCTATCTGGAAGTAATATAAATATTTATTGATTTATTATCCATTTTTTTATTCATATTTTACCCAAAGGTATATTAGGAATATAGTTTACAAATTTATGAATATAATACAATTTACAAAAAAACAACAAAATTCAATATCAAGCTGACAAACAGTAAACATCAAGATGAATCGTTTAGCTTAAGAAATATTTTGTTTAAGAAAGCCATGAAATATTGATACGTTTTGTAATTCATCAGAATATGTGTAAGTGGTTTTGAGAAAGTGTAACCTAAGGATTGAAGCAATAATTCAAGTTTATATCTTTCAGAACAGAAAAACGGGCAATCAAGTAAAATGTGAGAGACATCTTGATGATTTCCACAAATACAATCAGATGTGGATTTAATTTTGAATCGAAATAAGTAAGCTGAAAATTTGCCATGTCCAGTTAAGAATTGAGTGAGAACATAGACTTAACTAATTTACATTTATGTCTGTCAGAAACTGTTGAGAAATATAAATCCTTAGTCAAAGCGCAACAATCACTTTTTAACCAGTATTCATTCCAGTCGTTGATGATAATCTCCTTTAATGTTTGCCTCATATAAGAAATAGGGCATAGAGTGTAAGTCTCTGGAAGATTTGAAGTCGCAGCTCTCTTTGCAAGTTCATCTGCACGTTCATTTCCGGCAATCCCCATGTGCCCTCTGACCCATGAAATACACAGATGAGAACCACATGATAATTGACTTCTTATTTCAGCTGCAATAGGACTGCTGGTTTTGGTATCTTTCAAAGCTGCAATTGCTGCTTGTGAGTCACTGTAAAGGCGAGCGGTACATTGTAAGTTGTTGCACCATTTCACTGTTTCACGAATTCTAATAATTCAGCTTGAAAAACTGAACACTCCTTGGCAAGTCTGAACATGGAAGAATGGCATTCTAAGGAGCGAGAGAATACTACAAACGCACATTCTACTTTAGCCGAATATCTTAAATTTGTAAACAAGCGTCAAACAGCTTTGCCAAAGTCAAAGTAGTTGATGTGATATATTCAAGATGCATATAAATGGAATTACAACACGAACTAAACGAGTTCGATACATGATAACAGTGTTTGAAGGCAGAATGATCAATCATCATTACAACAGATAATGGGCTTCACGCGCTATTAAATTCCGCAATACCTTGTGCGGGAAGCCATGCCAATCAAGGTTAGCGAAAACGATGTCAAATGATTCCAAATACGGAAGAAAACTATTTCAGTTTGTCACCATCGTAAATGTGTATATCATTTTCAGTGATATGTACAAATGGATGTCTTCATTTATGGTGCCTGCCGTAAGGTCAGCGCTCTCAAGAATTTGCCTCGGCTTGACCGGTTTGTGGTATCTGTCGGCATCGGGAGGTCGTCTTATAAACAAAGACTCCGAAACGTTGACGGCCATGATCGCCATTTATTATGCAGTGTGCCAATTCTCCAAGGAAATAGCTCCTAATGAGCACCTTGTTCTTGCATTCGTTTACGTCTGACATTTTTAAATCAATGTTGTAAGATATTTAATATTTGTTACAATAGTTTTAAAAAATCTTTATGAGCTGATTTTATTTTCGGTTCCATTTTACTGTCGCTCTATGAAATCAATATTAATCAAATCTTTGCAGAACTGTAGATGCTAGAACCATTTTTTAATGTTCTTAATATTGAAACGTTCTGCTATCTTGCGCGACTCTGCCACACATGTCTGTCCTACGTTCAAGAGGCCCCGAGTTCGAATCTGGTTAGGGTGAATTATTTGGATAAGGTTTTTTCCAGGGTTATCCCTTATCCTGAAATATGAATATCTAGATCGCTAAGCTCTATGGACCCTGGGCTCATTTGAGCATTATTTCACCCCACTTCATTCGTTGACCGATATGATTCAACTCGAAGGACCTAAATTTAAGAAATGAATAAATAAAAAGCTCTGTGTTGATATCAGCACAATTACAGAGCACATTGCAAGTGTTGGAAGCTGGGAGAAGATCGTTGAAGTTCGGTTCCTTATTAAAATCGGCCACACTTTCGTTTATACTGAAATGTATAGTGTTTAACGCCCACTTTTACTACATGCGGTGACACTGATGATACATGAGATGAAGATGGAGCACTGGTGGTATGAAATGGCGGGAGAAACCACAGATCCCCAATAAAAAAAAAAACCCGTCCCAGCGTCGTGTTGTCCACACAAATCACACTTTGCGGTCGCTTGGGATCAAACCCAGGCCTAGGGAAAATGGAAATAAACTTAAAGAAAATTTCTTACCCGTCCCCTCAGCCGAGAATTAATACAAGATGATCCTAAAAATAATGCATTACGTACATGGAAATGCGTAGTTGTGCATTATCAATGAGTCATGAGTTTATTCAGGCTTAATTAAATGGGTTACAAATATTTCTGTCTACAAGCTATTGGTATTTAAGTGTAATTTAGTCAGGCCAGGTTGTGTCAAAAAGTGAATGTTGACACCATTCTTTATGAAAATGTAATTTAGCCAGCCCAGGTTGTTTCAAAAAGTGAATGGCGACACCATTCTTTACTTTCAGGAATAATTTAAATACACGAGGCCATTTATACTTTCATTTTGTGATCATTTTAAAGATTTATTCATGTGAAGGGAATATTAATGGAATCACTTTATTGATTAAATAAAGGCTATGATGGGTCCAACTTTTAAGTATGCCAGAGTAAAAAAGCATACAGGAGTACATAAAAGACCAAACTCTCAGACAAGCCTCCAGAACTCGTACCTTCAGACGTTTCTTTTTTTTTTTTATGCTCTGTATGTACTATGTACTTGGAGTAAGTAGGGAAAGTATTGCATTCCACCCAAAAATTTGATATCAATATTTCACTGGAAATACATGCTTTAGGACTATGTAAATCTACAACAAAAGTTTTTGCTTGCGTGTACGAATATTTTCAAGAAAATGCCCCCCCCCCCCCGCCCCACGCCAAACTATCCTTTACACAGAACATTTTTCGAAAATTTTCAGTTTCTCAAAATAAAACGATTTCGATTAAAGTACGCGTTTAAGATATTTTTATGACAAATGAAAAGTGTTTTTTGTTGTAATTTACGTCCTTTAACTTTTTAAGTCATATCGAACGATGAATGGAATGGGTGAAATGGTGCACAAATGGGCCCAGGGTCCATAGAGCTTAGAGTTACCCGACATTCGTCTTTTAGGATAAGGCAAAACCACGGAAAAAACCTTATCCAGGTAACTCACCCTGGCCGAGATTCGAACTCGGGACCTCTTGAACGTGAGGCAGACACGCTACCATCTACGCCACTGAGGTGGGCAAGTGTATCTTGTATTTTCTGGGATTGTCCACAGAAGTCCTCTTTATTCTAAATGACTTTTACACAATACGAAAACCGTAAGAGATAAAATGTTTGTGTCAAAAATGCAGAAATCGTTGACAGTTTAATTATTATTATTATTTTTAAATGGACCATTTTGGATATACTTCTTGTTATTTGTTTCTCAAATAGAAATTTTATTCACTTTTCTTTTGTTTTTAATGGACCATTTTGGATACATTTCTTGTTATTTGTTTGAAATTCCCATTACTATACTTTTCTCAAATGGAAATTTTATTCACCTTTAATCTTTTTGCCAAGCAAAGAGAATTACATTTCAAAGCCATTGCATACCAACCAGATCTTTAAAGACTAAACTTGAACTCCTCTAGGTATATTCCTACATTCCCTTGGCATATATAAGAACATTAGCAATAACATGATTTCTGCAAAGAGATGAAGTATAGAGAAATAAGTATAATAAGACATAAGTATTGTAATAATAATTTGTACAAGAGTACAGAAGACATGTGATGTACACATCAGATTATTCTTTTCTATTCATTTTCCCTGTTTGCCTGACGTTTGCCTGCTAAGCTATGCAGCTACATAACAGTTGAATATATAGAATTATACGTAAAATAAATACATAATGTGGTGTTAGTATTTTTACGAAATACTTGGCATATAAAAACAGGTACACTTAATATTTACTCAAAAATGAGGCTATTTCACCATTAGAAGGCAGAAAGGAAAAGAGTAAACAAAGCAGGGGGATTACACTCTTATCTGGATGTCTTGAATTAAAACACCGATAACAGGTTTCTGAGGAGTAAGTGTGTAATTAAGAGGTGATTCTAGTACGAAAATGAACCGATGATGAACGAAGTGAAGGGCACTGAAGAAAGTAGAGCGTTGAAATGTGTACTCCGAGCAACTAAGCAATAAGGTTAAGGTTAGCACGTTCCGAAGAACCATGGGGATAGAATGGAGAATTCGATATATCTATACGATAAAATGTTGAAAGTAACAGCATGGCCAGGACGGATTCTGATGAGGTAATATCTCGACGTAACATATAATAAATATCAAACCGTGGCATTATTGGCGTGGTTCTTGAATGCTCGCGTAAGCTTTGCCATTTGGAAAAAAAAAAGTTTGTTTTGAACTCACTTCAACTTCTATAGTTCTTAGCGTCCCGTACTATATTAGGCGTGGAAGGGCGTGTAATTTTGTGTAGCCTCTTTTTATCATGTTTGAATGTGTTGTACATGTATACACTGTACAACCGGTTTTACTTCCCTTCCGAAGGAAGCCATGCCAAGAATGCTTACACCTGAAAAAAAATCAATCGCCCTCCCCCAGGTTTGAAGACGGTATCTTAGAACCAGATCTGCTATTTGAAGCTTTCATATACGACCATTTGGCACTATAAATAACCCATGGCGCGACAGCCCTTGGAGGGCCAAGGCCTACCAACCCGACTGCCGGCCTCACGCCCACTTACGCAAGGCAGAGGTGGGCGATCATCCAACCGATACGGGGAGGAGATGTGGTGAGCATCTCGGCATCCCCCAGCCGGAATGTTGGTTTTCATGACCAGGGCCGCTTACCTAGCGTAAGCTCCTCACTTTCCTCACGATGCTGAGTGGGCACCGGTCCTATACCCGGGACTTAAAATCCCCACCACATGGGTGGGATCGAACCCAGGTCGCTTTCCGTGGCCAGGGGCATGCTGCCTTAGCCCGCTACGCCACGGCGCAGGACGACCATTTGGCACTACAGGATTGAAAGTCATTATTACGCAGTATTGACAGAAACCCTTATATGAAAATTGATACAGGAATTCACTCTCTATAATACTCTGTGTAGCGAGCAGGTCATGTCCTCAATGGTACTCCAGCATGTCCTTTAATCTATAAAAAGTGAACTTGTTTACCTGAGGACGTAGTGATACTCATAAGATGAATCTCGTGAAAATATTGGAGGTAGCATTCTTTAACAGGTGTTCTAGCATTTGCAATACAATTAAATTTGAGAAAAACGCCGGAAAAATTCATAGTTTACGGCAGTCGTGAGGTTAGGTAGCTGATACTATTATCATGTAAGTTAGGTAACTTATGCTCGACATAGATGCATATTTAAAGGCGCTCAATTACATGGTTCGTAGATAACTGATAGCGAGCATATTAAGAAGTGATAATATGCGTGACCAACTCTATCGGCAATTATATTAAAAATGACAGACAGAGGTATTAAGATAGGTAGTACGGGAGATAAAGAATGGAAAACTTCATAATGTGTAATTCGTAGCGGTTTTGAAAGCTAGCAGTGGAGTGGTGTTTTAGATCAAGTGGCATACAAGCTCATGTCATAACATAGGAGCAGAAACTAAGGCCCTCTCCAGCTATCAAACTCTCTCTCATAGGAAAAATTCCGTATAAAATCTATGGTTGTGTTCAATGGTCGAGCGAATATGGAAAGGCAGTTAAAATGTCTTCACCAGAAGAGCATTTAGATGCATTGACATCGTCAAGCCGAGACATGACCTAAGAGCCCGGAACTAAGCATACCCACCTTAGACAAAGCATACCAGTAATCAAGAGGGAGTCACTCAGGTCAGCTAGTGGGGTGTTTTTTTACGCCCCAACAGCTAGACGCTTAGTGCGGCCTTTTCTGGGCGGTTAAAATGATTCGTCATATGGGCATAGGTTATTCGGATGTTTACCGCGTGTACGGCTACCCATCCACGCGGTGTCCGCGCTCAATGCTGTCTGCACCCGGCCGCCCACTTGAAGGTAACTGAATGGAGTCATACATCGACAGAGGGGATAAAAATCTGTGTGGGTTATCGGTAGTCTTCCCGGATCGACTGGCGCGCGTAAGTGGCGTATTCACTTCCACTCTATAATGGGGGAGTGGTTTTGTAACCTAGGTACCATCCTACTGGAAAACTCGCGGAACAGCGTGCGGCTCCCCGTTCTAAGTGGGGTACGTCGGTCGCCAGGTAGACTCTGACCACAAGTGACAAGTGGGTTTATATATCAGATTAATTTCTGGACTTGTGGTGAGGGTAGTTGGGAGTATACGCCCTGCTCACTTAAGAATGCCCTTGGGCGGTTTATAGCGTTTCCTCCTGTGAGGTGCTTTATGGTCATAGTGACCTGGAGTATTCACCAGCTGGTTGGGGTGGGTTGCACGTTTATTGTGGACGATCTCTCGCACCATATCCACAATATATGGGAGTCTGTATTAATCATGCAGAATGTGAGATGGGAGTCTGCTCCCAGTATCACAGATCAATCTTAATACCCTGTTCTGCACGATCTACTGTCTGCGAATGGTTGTTGGTGCCACGATCTCCAGATCTCTTGCATCCGTACAGGATCAGGGGCGAGATGATTGCCCGATAAAGGCGCTTGTATGGACATATTGGATTTAAAAATATGATACAACTGCCTAGGTGTGGCACGTCAGAGTCCAACCTTGACTCTGATATGAGGGGTGAAAGTCAATCCACAGTCAAGGACACTGGTATTTGGCAGAGTCAAGCAGGGGGCAATTGCCTGTGCCGCAATCTCAGTGACCTTGGGGAGCTGTTTCCAAATATGTAGCCATGCTTCAATACCGAACGAATGGGAGAACCGAATAAAATAAGTAGGCTCCCCACCAAGTGTGCGAAACAAAATGAAATATGTTGAGATATTTACCAATCTTGTTTGGGATGCTTTTAGTATGACGGCTTCAAGTAAAGACCAAAAAATTTAACTGATGCAAAAATTCCTAATGTAAACATGATGTCTCAAACGCTCTGAAGTACCTATTCGAAAGAGAATTAGATGTCAACGTTTGAGGTAAAAATATCATATAGAACCAGGGGGACTTAAACTAGAGCCCTGTGACACATCGATAGCTACTATCCGAGGACAAAAAGTGCACTGTCCAGTGTTTGGACAAAGATTGGTGCGGTGCACAGTAAGTTAATTCGAATCACTGGATAAGCGGGAGAGCCGCTTACTTCACTACCATTACAGGAGATGCTCTGTCTAGCCGATTAAGCATGTAGGTACGGATAATAAGTTGAACGGAGCGAACCCAAAAATAAAATGTTGAGCAAACCATTATAAAATACTAATTGACCAAAAGAATGCACTAACGAGCCTATCATCCCCAATATTTACTACAGTTTTAACCGAGCGGGATGGCATTGAATTTTTCAGTCTGACTCTATCTTTCCATACTTAAGCCTGCACATGGCAAGTGTAAAGGAACAATTAATTTCCATTAATTGACCTAATAATGATCTGAACTACAAAGCTTGGGCCTTAAAGTACTTACATAATAGTAAGTCACCATTAAGATAGATGTCTCATTTGTTTATGAGAACTCTTAGTGGTTTGCCGGGAAAAACACGAGTCAGATGGAGAATTTAATGTCATGCTGGCACATTGGCCATGGTAGCTCAATGATTAAGAGCAACCAGACTGGAAGATCATGGTTCAAATCCCGGCTATGCAACTGAATTTTTTAGTCTGACTTTACTTTTCCATACTTCATTTTTATCAAGAAAAAATATTTGCTGAAATAGCTACATTACATACTTCTTCCATCCAAACATGAGAAACAACAGGATATCGACAGGACTTCAAAGAATGGCCTCCAACCTTAAGTCATATCGGACGATAAACGAAATAGGTGAAATGATGCTCATATGAGCCCAGAGTCCATAGAGCTTATAGTTACCGACATTTGTCTTTCTGGATAAGGGAAAACCCTGAAAAAACCTTATCCAGGTAATGTGTTTCTAATGCCTTGCATCTGGCAATGAAGCCATTAGCATCTTATCCAGGTAATTCACACAGCACATCTTCCTCTATGACTTAATATTTACGTTATTTATACGTAGATACAAGTTTACAAAATATCCTTCCAAATGAAGTAGACTTCACAGGCTGTTACCAGAAAATTCAGGATGCATATACATTTTGTTTGTCATGTAAATATTTTCACTGTATGGTATTTTAATAAAAACTATTAAGAGTTATTTTCGAGAAAATAAAAAAATGTTGAGAAATATTCCATGTAAGAGTTCATTGGAGAGGGATTTTGTTGAAAAGCTTTGTTTTGAATTTTTGAAGGATACTGAATTTAAATACCAAGTTTACTATTTATTTGACATTTTTGTGCTATGCTGTTTGCAGGTACATAGACACAAAATTGACTTTTTTCTGAAAATATTTACCTATTTTCAATTTAGAGACTTCAAACATACTTTCTGATGAAATCCTGGTATTGAATTTCTTGGTTCAGTGCAATATCTTTTCTATCTACATGGCAGAGAAAGTAATCATCTAATGTGTGTAATTCATACAAGAGATACTTTTATTCTTAAAAGCATAAATAGGAAGCAGATTTTTATGTGGTGCAAAAAGTTAAAATATTTATGTTTTAAGTGTAGGAAAAGAAGAAAATAATTGGTAAAAATGTTACAATAGTTTACTTAAATACATAGAAATGAGGTAAAATTGTTAAATTATTATTGTCATAGGATTTTAGACTCAAAGAGAAATAGGAGCTCTTAATATGTTCCTCTAAAATTGCAGTGGGCAAAAAAATTCTTATCCAAATTTTCCGTTACAAATGCATATCTATTGCCTTATACTGTGAAAATGATCTTTTGACATCAGGATGTAATATGTGTACATTTAAAGAAAGGAATGTGTGTCACTAACACTCACTCTAAATCACATGCTTGTTTATATTCTGTAATTTGAGCCATTCTACACAGTTTTTCTGAAATAAAGGTTTAAATTTAAAACTTTTAGATCTAGTAACAAATTAATTTTCATTTCAATAGATAGCTTTTACTTTAGTTTTTCAATCAATACATTTATTGAAGTTACAAGTTGTATGAAGTCACACCAAAAAGTTTAAATTTGAATTGGACAATTTTCAATATACATATATACAACACAAGTTTGGAATGAAAATTCAACTGTATGTACAGTATAATAATAATGATAATGATGATGATGATGATGATAGTAATAATAATAATAATGATGATAGTAATAATAATAATAATAATAATAATAATAATAATAATAATAATAATAATAATAATAATGATAATAATGAGAAGAATGAGAAGAATGAGGACAATGAGAAGAATGAGGACGATGAGGACGATGAGTACGATGAGGACGATGAGGACGATGAGGACGATGACGACGATGACGACGACAATAATAATAATAATAATAATAATAATAATAATAATAATAATAATAATAATAATAATAATAATAATAATAATAATAATAATAATAATAATAATAATAATAATCATAACCATAATCATAATAATAATCATAATAATAATCATAATAATAATCATCATAATGATAATGATAATGATGATGATGATGATGATGATGATGATGATGATGATGATGATGATGATGATGATGATGATGATGATGATGATGATGATGATGATGATGATGATGATGATGATGATGATGATGATGATGATGATGATGATGATGATGATGATGATGATGATGATGATGATGATGATAATAATAATAATAAACAGTTCACTTGTAGTTAAAATATTCAAACAATTCACCTATACTATAAAACATTAACATCATTAACATTAACAAAATCAATTGTCAAAGTAATCATAATATTCTTTTATGCTATAAAAACAATGGAGTGAAAGAAGTTTTTTGAGACAAATTCTAAATCGATGCAGTGCAGGTATTTGCTTCAGATAATTGGGTAATTTATTATAAAGCTGGAGGCCAGTATATACAAAACTTTTTTCAAAAGAACTAGTGCTATGTGTGATTACATGAAGGTTATCTTTTCTTCTGGTATCATGAGAATGTATCTGTGAGTTTGTTGTGTACATACTGAGATTATTTTTTATGTAGCATAATGTTTCATATATGTAAATACAGGGGATTGGGATTTTTTTCCTCTTAAAAAGTCACCTCAATAGTAATTTAAGAAAGAGTGTTTTTCCATTTGATACAAACCTATCTAGGATATAGGAATCTGATTCATTCATACAGTATATGAAGAGCATGAACTACACAAGTGACATGAATCATTTTTGGAAAACTTACAGAAAGGACTTGATCTGCTTTTGTCACATATTTGTGAGAAAGAGTAATACGTTGTTGTAGTTTATATGTACCATTTGACCTTTCTCATATCTAGTTTCATTGCATAATGTCATAATCCTTATATTATTTACTGCAGATAGTTTGTACGTGCTGCTAAATATGACTGCTCACTATTTTGTAATTTTCGTTAGACCAACAATAGCATTTCTTGTTTTAATAAAACTTATATTTTGTGTCAGAAACTATTTGTAGTTGGTTAATTAATACTCGTCACTTGTTTATATTAATGAGAGACTAGTTTCAAAGGCATTCGTCCCCATTTTCAGTCAATAGTTTCTGAGATTAATTTTGACGTCACTGTTACTAAATCCCTCCAAACACATATAAATTATATTTTGTGTTTTATCAATGCTCATCCAAAATCTTTCATTTTTACATGCTTCCCTAATTTCCAGCAAAGTTTCATCCTAGCACTTAGGAACGTAGTTCTTTCTTAATGTTGGTTCTTTAGGAAGCTCAGTGCCAATATATTTAGTCAAAAAGTTTCTAATTTGAATATTACTTACTTTTTTGAAGGGAAACTGGTTAAAAAAATGCTCTGCATAAATATAAACAATACTGGAAACATTTTGACATTCCTAACTTTAAAGAAGCTGTCTCGCCTATCAGTAATTACTTCCATGAATTCATACAAGTCACAACAGCAGTATATTTATTTCCAGATAAATATTTACACAAAAGACCTGAAGAAGGAATGCAGCTTGTATGTGTCATTCACATACTTAATCGCAAGCACTCAGCCTGACAGTATACCTATAAACATATGAAATATACAGATAACAGTAAGGAATAACCAGGGTATTAAGTTTGTCATTTTGGCCCATTATTTTCAGTTTTCCTTATATGTCATGATATGGTGAACATTCTCTGCCTCGGTAGCGTGGTGGTAGCAAGTCTGCCTCACGTTCAAGAGGTCCCGAGTTCAAATCTCGGTCAGGATGAGTTACCTGGATAAGGTTTTTCCGTGGTTATCCCTTATCCTAAAAGACGAATATCGGGTAACTCTAAGCTCCATGGGCCCCAGGATCATTTGAGCATAATTTCACCCATTCCATTCATCATCCGATATGACTTAACGTTGGAGGACGTAAATTACAACAACACATTCTCCAATACCTATGATCCATTGATAAATAATAGCAAAATCGAAGATTAATTATGATTTATGAAAATTTATATGAAAATATGTGTTTACATATTTTTTCTTCAAAATATATTCTTATGCAAAATAAGATATCATACTTAAGCCTTGATCCTTTTTTTTCATAGTTTACCCCTTGTTGTAGCCATTTATGTATTTGCAGAAAAAATATTTATTGACCTCCCTATACATAAATATTCATTACTGATTTACTTTCTTTATTGTATGCATTAGAACAATTTAATAAGCCAAAGCAATAAACAAACCTTTTCAAAACTGATCATTACTTGATGGTTTTCAAATTCTGTTTCTTTTGCAGAGCACAAAAGAAAAAGAAGGAAAGAAAACTCAAAAAGCAAAGAAAAAAACAAAGAAAATAAAAAGAAAGAATAGTGATTTGCAGTTGAGAAAAGTGTAAAGTTTTTGAAAATTCAAATCAATAAACAATATCTCAGAAATTGTTACAAAAAAATTGATAAAACTTGTGTGCTTAAGCTACATAGTCTATATATTTTATGCAGAAGAAGCTAGTCTATCTCTTACAATTTACTGTTATGCAAAAGTAATTCAAAATGAAAAGGACTCAAGGGCTATTCCCAGAACATTCTAATTGTATATATGTATTTTATTCAAAATCATTATAGTGTTTCGATTAAACTAAAAATATCAACAAATTTTGCACATTCTGTGATGCAGTGGTAGCATATCTGCCACACATTCAAGAGGTTTGGAGTTCAATTCTTGGCCAGGGTGGGTTATCTGGATAAGGTTTTTTTCTGGGGTTTCCCTTGACTAGAAGATGAATGTCAGGTAACTCTAAGTTCTATGGACCCTGGGCTCATTGAAGCAATATTTCACCCATTTCATTCATCATCCGATATCTGCACTGGAAGTGTATAATTTGGAGGGGGAAAAAAAGCAACAACAAATTTTACAAGTAGAGGTACTCTCTGGGGTGGGGATTTTCTTCAAAATCTCCGTTATGCATGCTTGAAAGTCCTGAACTTAAATACCAAATAGTTATGGAGTACACAGTCACATAGAAGGCTTTTCCCCAAACACGTTTATGTATTTTTTCGGGCGTAAAAATCCTTGGCATGGCTTCCTTCGGAAGGGAAGTAAAGCTGGTGGTCCCGTGTCGTGTATTTACACCACGTAAAATAACCTCAAGTCTAGAGGCCTCTGAGTAAAATTAAGCTGTCTTTCACACCCAATATAAAATGGAATGCTGAGAATCACAGCAGTGTTTTCTTTCCTCCTTTATTCCTAGAAGAAGCATACCTTTTTTCTTGGAATAATGGAAGGAGATTTAAAACCACTCATGCTACTGTGACAGTGGCTATCGCCCAAGACTAACAATTACAAAAAACAGTAACTTTAATGTGGGTTTCAAATTATTGTAAATTTTGAAATCAGAGGTAAATAAATATTTTTGATGGCATAAACATAAATAATGACGTTGTTTATGTGCAAGGTTTACTTTATAATAGTGTTTATTTTCTCATTTGGTGAGATATTCCTTATTAATTAAAGAATCGTAAACATTTGGCAATAAGCACTATTTTAAATATGTACAGAAAAAGGGAATGGATTAAAACTGATGAACCGAACAATTGCAGCATTTGAGACTGCGAGTGCCTCCAACCGCATGAGCAGAAAGCCTTGGAAGGAGACTGAGAGGCATGTTGTATTTCAACATGCGTCTTGAGTATGGCATCCGATACTGCAAGCCTAATTTACATTGTATTTCAGAATGTAAAATGGATCTCGCACAGTGGCGATGCGTGATTTTCAAAGCAAGGGAAGCTCCAAAATAATAATTTTCATTAAAATAAGAGAGAATAATGACTCAAAAAACTAAGGCTACTCTTCAATACTCTTTGTACTCTACAGTCACATGTAGGCCCTTCTTGCATTGCAGGACTGGTCACACTACAAGTAGACACATTACTGATTCCCCTCTCCACTCAGACGTTCCAATTTTTCCTGCACCTGGCCCACACCGCGTGAACTGTTAGCCTAAATGGAGAAAGTATGCAATTCATACACTTTTGCGGATAACTTAAAAACTTCACACCAAGTGGGATGGTTCAGGCGGTTTCGTCTGTGGCCCACATTCGTGAGGCCCGGGTTCAATTCCCGTGGCCGACCTACCTGACCCATGGGTTTTTTCAAGGGTTTTGCCCGGTCACTAGGCGAATGCTGGGTAGCTTAATTACATCCCCCGAATTTCCTGTCTCTCCATTTCATCTCCATTATCATTTCACATCATCTCTCATCTGGTGGTGTCTTTTAGGGCAGTAGTTAAGTGCAGAGGTTCTACCCAATCAGTCCAGGACTCGTAGGTCCAAAGACACCGGCCTCCTTCAATCCGGGAGCGATGCATAACTCCGGGGCTCTTTCCATAGGGCAATACCTGATTTCTTAAAAAGCCCCCGTTGACAACAACGTCAAGACGGGATGGAAGTGGATACGCCACTTACGCGTGTCAACCCCGCAGGGAAGACTACCGAAAAACCTCGGTGGGGCCGCTTGGTGATCTAGCACACCTTCTACTAGCTCTAGCACCCGGGACTTATGAGGCAACCCTCTACCCCCTCCCTGCGGCCGTAGCCTGGCCGGAGGTACCCAATTCCCCGTGGGTGTCGGGAACACACTGCCCTCTCCAATCCGAACAACTCCCCATCGGGAGGGGCTCGGCTTTTCGGCCCGAGGTTCCTCTAGTAACGTCAGAGGTACCACGAATGCTACGGATCCTCAGCGCTCGCACCACAGCAGCTGAAGGGGACGGATCCCCTCCCCTACGGGATATGTCGGCGGGTGTCTCGGCGGTACATGGCGGGATGATATGCTCTTATGCTCTGGGATAAACTACTTCCTCCTCCGGTAGGTCGGTTGCCGATTTCGGGACCGCCAGCTCGGCAACTGGGCTTGTTCCGCAGTAGGGGAGCGTATCCGTTGTCTTGGCCTGTCTCTCTCTAAGTAAATTGTAGGGACCCTGCCATCTGCACTGTCGTATCTCCTTGGGACGGCCGACCTCAATCTCCTCTCGCTTCATCCTTCCTCGCGAGGGTACCCCACTTGAGGGCATAGGGTCAATGGACCTAGCATGGTGGCCTACGTACCGAATCCCCTCCGTAGTGAAATCCTAATAACTTCGCAAGAATTTCGTATTTTTCAGCACTAAATACCAATCTACGTAAAATGGTATTGAAGGTTACGAATGCGTAAATGCAGCATTGAATGAGTTCTGGAACTGTTTAATCGAATCTAAGCAGCTGTCAAATTATCCGCTGCACCGTGGATGTTCGCGAATAAATTTTGAAAATGTATCCAGAGCAAATAAAATATTGTTTGGCACGAATTTTCTTGTTTTTCTTCTGAAATTCCTGGGTAAGCGGCGCTTCCAGTGCTTCATTGCAACCTTCGTCACTGGTCTCGAGTATTTCAGTATTCCACTATAACTCTATAACATCAACCATGTTTTAGAGGTTTAGGACCGTGTATTACAAATTCAGAACACTTGCCCTCCGACTTACAGAAGCATCGCTTTTTTATATGGAGGTGATTATATATCTTCGACGTACGGCAACTATACTTATTTTTGTTATTATTATTATTATTATTATTATTATTATTATTATTATTATTATTATTATTATTATTATTATTATTATTATTATTATTATTATTATTATTATTATTATTATTATTATTATTATTATTATTATTATTATTATTATTATTATTATTATTATTATTATTATTATTATTATTATTATTATTATTATTATTATTATTATTATTATTATTATTATTATTATTATTATTATTATTATTATTATTATTATTATTATTATTATTATTATTGCAGAAATAATTGAATTTGGGAAATGAACATCGATATTCTAAAGAAATGTCATAATAAAATGTTCATCAACTAACTAAAGTGGTGTTATCTTTTCAATGACCCTGAGATAAAGGTTTCAGAGCTCTACAGAGGAAGTTGCCGACGGCAGAATAGCACAGAACGAAGCAGATGACTTCAAGTACCCAACGGAGTAGATAAAATGGAGCGTTGCTTCAAAATTGTTGCACATTATTTCGCGTAGTGGAACGTGCTTTTATATATAATGTTCTCCAATTAAATCATATTCTCACCAAGGCGGCCCGGGTTCGGCCCAGGCGACCGCAAAGTGAGATTTGTATTGGACAACATGGCGCTGGGGCGGGTTTTCTCCGGGCCCTCCGGTTTCCCCCGCCAGCATTCCACCGATTGCTCCATCATCTTTCCTATCACCTCATGTCTCTCGTACTCTCCCTTCCAGCGTTGGTCTTTTCACTCATCTTAGAATCTCTCTGCCCAAAAAACCTCTGATTCTCAATCCGTTGCCTACGGGCCTAGAGGATGCGCGGTTCAGCAGGCCCTATGTTCCACTTAGGAAATATAGGAATTAATTAATCCTATTAAATCATATCGGAAGGTGAATGGAAATGATGAAATGTTGCTAGGATTACATAATAGTCTTTCAGGATAAGAGACAACCCCGGAGAAAACCTTACCCAAGTAAATCACTCAGCGATATTCTAACACGGGATCCCTTGAGCATCATTTCACCCATCTCATTCATCGTCCGATATGCCATAAAGTTGAAGGACGTAAATTAAAAAAAAAAACAAAAAGCATAATGTACCAGGCATTAAGAAAACCCTAAATAGCTCCATTTAATACCTGTGTTCGACTTTCAGGTTACGTCGTGTTAAGTCAGATCTACTTACTCCATATCTGAATACAACTGTCCACAAACAAACGTGAATAGTAATTGGGTGTAAGTTAGCTCTTTGCTAACTTTTTAAATGACAAATAAAATGTATTTAATACAAAAGATTTCTCATTTTGTTAGCATAATAAGTTTGGATTTGTCCGGCATTTCGTTTTTGCATAATACTCTTCACATGTGCAGGTCTTTTTCTTAAAATGCTTTTCTTTATTCAGCGGGCCTCAAAACGTGTATCTCGAAATCCAATTTTTGGTTGAAATGTATACTTTTTCTTACGTATTATAGGTGAAAGAAAAAGTAATTGTAATTTTCCTTTTAACTGTTTCCAGCTTAAGAACGAAGAATTATATTAATATAATTACAATTATTTGGTACATCAATCAGCCAGATTAACAATCACTGCTAGTGAATGTCAGTGTGGTTGATAGATATCGATACTATGACATCATTTCAATTCCACTGAGAGTAGAATACAAAGATTTCTTACATTGTACTTTTGAGAATGGATATGTTAACAAGTGAGTGCGATTTTCAAACTTCAGATTGCTTCAGATGCTACGCTTTAGTATGGTGCCGATACGTAGTGAGCTAATTCTAGTTGGGCGGGTTTATTTTGTTTTATTGCGTGTGGATGTTTTACATTGTTTATTACAGCGGCAAGACTTCACCCACTTCACCCGTTTACGGAGCAGCACCAAATCCTGCGCACATCTATTGCTCAATTAAAGGTAAGAAACTTATTTCCGGTTATATACCTACTATGCGCCCGCCTCGGTAGCGTAGATGGTTAGCATGTCTGCCTCACGTTCATGAGGTCCCGAGTTCGAATCTCGGTCAGGGTGAGTTACCTAGATAAGGTTTTTCCGGGGTTTTCCCTTATCCTTCAAGACGAATGTCGACGAATGTCTAAGCTCAATGGACCCTGGACTCATTTGAGCATCATTTCACCCAATTCATTCACCGTCCGATATAACTTAACGTTGGGGCGGACGTAAATGAAAAAAAAAAAAAACTACTATGCACTAATTGTATTAATTGGATCCTTACATTAAGACATCAGTGCTTCTGTGCTCTCCAAAATATGCAGGAAACGAAACCATAGACTACACTATAGGGCGTTCCATATTTTAGTAATAATTACAATATTGAAGTGCTCAAATGTTATCTATACATATGCATACGTGATTCAAAGAACAAAATCCATTATTTAAAAAACAACCGCACGTACGCCTAATGCAGATAATTATCCGGAGATACGATTTTCTTATCACGCTCGTATTATAATAAGCACTGATTTTGATAACATATCTTTGTTTCCTTATGTAGTATGCGTTGCTCATAAGTACTTCTGAACACGAATCTCTAGTTATAGAAGTGTTAATTTTATTGGGAATTTTTTGTCATATTTCGTGTCTTTAAAGATGTTTTAAATGTTGCGTCATTTTTGTTCTTAACTAAAAGTATTCAAGGAGATTAGTGGACATTTGATCAGTTAATCGACTCTACAATGTTGGAACTATACTGTACATATCGCGGCGAGCAAATATTGTAATTTCCAATGTTCCCATAGTAGAAAAAAAGAAAGCCGTTCGACAATAGGCAAGTTGAAAGGCAAGCGTTTGATTATTATTCTCCATTGTCACATATTTATTATTTACGGATTTTCTGAGAGGAATGTTTTGTGTTCAGTTTTCATCCGCGCCTAAAATGAAGTTACATAAACCTTATTATTTAACAAAGATTGTGTCTATCCGAATTTTGAGATTATTTTCTTTACAGACGGTGAATTGCTATTTTGTAAGACATGCAAACAATGGTTCAACCCAAAGAAAATTGCAAGATAAGATTTTTGTATACATGCTGCGCCCTAAAACATACAAATTCGCATGTTTAAATAATTTTTTTTTAATTTCAGTTCAAACGTTACAAAACTCGAACTTTCCTGTACCGGCATATTATAAAATGAAGACAAACAAAGTTTAGTCTTTTTAGATTGTATCGATTTTAAGATTTTCTTTAAAGATATTTTTAGGTTATTAAAATCCGGTCCCTCACAAGAACCCATTCTTTTATGCACTTCTCAGTTTTGTTTTAAACTTTAAGTAAAGACATTTTAAAATCTAAAGTTTAAACTCGCAATTTACTCTAAAAATATTTTGTTTGTTTCCCTCTGCACTTGGCTCCAAAGCGAGCACAGAGCAACCTTGAAGTTCAAATCTCTCGTATTTACTTCGGTCTTTTTCGGTAATGTTCGTTAACCGTATGAGCGGTTTGAGCACAAATGTCACGAAATGAATTCCTTATTCAATTTCAGTTATTTTAATAGCTTGGCTAATAAAGGAATAACTTATATGCAGGTACTGGTTTAATTACATGTAATGACTTTTAATTGATCTAATACAGTTTACCTATGAAGCCCAGGGCTTAAATGATCAGATAAATTCTGACCAATAGTCATGTCAAAGAGCTTTACAGTTTTATTTGTGCTAACAAATATGCTCATATGTCACGGAAAACCTTTTCTTAAGAATAAATATTAAATGATATTACTTATGTCGCGAAAGAATTGCCAGCATTGTACGAGTATGAACCGGCTGGTGGCCGCGCAGTAATTATCCTATTTAGTCACTACCCACGTTTTCTTCCATTCACGTATTAGTGACGCTACGGTGACCATGAAACTTCAAAGACAAATAACGTTAGTTTACATGTTAATAATTTCCGTGCAGAAACCTTTTTAATGCCTCTCCGCCGCGCTTACAAATGAAATCACAACTGCCAATAACATTTTGTTTTAATTTACGTCCAACGTCCATAGAGTTTAGAGTCACTATACACAAAAGACTGACAGCTAGCCAAGGGATTGATCATCCTAAGCCACGAAAGGTAGCCGAGCGATGTTTTTAAAAATAGAAGAGAGGCAGGCTGCAATTATCAAAGATCACAGAGCATAGGCGTAAAATCTGTGTTGCTAAAGCCTATGATAGAAACCAACCCAAACATCGCCAATCCCGCGAATTTCGATTATCATTTAGGTTAACAACCCTTATCACGCATTATCAGAAGCGGGAAGACGACCATATTTATATTGTGCGGATTTAATTTCCTATAAACAGGTGTCTCAAAAAGGGTGAACTATAGGCGTTCGGAGTGACTACATCGACTTCATACAACAATAATAAGGTATTAACAATATTCTATTTCACATATTAATCCATTAACTGGTTCATCAATCAATTGGATCATACTCCAATTTAACCTTGTTTTTGTCTAATAGTTATAAAATGTTGTACCCATTTATTTTTTTTATATTAAGTAGGTACTTAGGCTGGTATTTACTTTTTATTTCGCTCAAGCTAAAATATGTTTGTTTTAGTTATTTTGATTCAACGTTTTACTGAAATGGGCGATTGAAATATCTTGGCAATTAGATAGATGTGTATATAAGGGCGCCCAACTGCAACGGTTATATGGTCACCCTTCTTGCAATTAGACCCCATTAAGTTAATATAATTCTCGTGATGCAGTAACAACTTGGCAATGGTGCTGGAAAAGGAATGGTATTTTATTGTGCTATTTTCTCATCAACGTGCATGGGAAAAGGCACTGTAATCAAACGGCTTTGCATGTGCTTTCCTACAAATCTGTATTTCAGGGGGGGGGGGGGGGAGTGTTCGCAAGCTTTTTCAGGGCACTAAAGATCTGTCTCTGGTTTAAATCATTGAGCATCCACTTGATAAATGATGCCAACTGTAGAATACTCTCTCCACCCAGTGCATTGCCAAAAAGTTAAAGCAATAATAAACTGAAACCAGGAAGAGTATAAACGTGCCGTTGTTTATACGACATGGTTTTGTAAATACTAAGCAAAAAATATCATACCAATGGAAACTGTTTTAACCTAATAGTTGCCGTTTAGCAAGGAGAGCCAGTGTTTGTTACCTTGCACTTGAGTCATCAAGCCCAAGGTCACATGCTGTTCTGCTGAAGGCTATCCTGCTTTTGCAGTCCGCTATGGTATCAGACGTCAGTTACAGTCACAGTACTTGAATTGTAAATGCAACAAGGCTAAGCACTGTCTACTGTGTGAGCCTAGCCGATATTGCACAATTATTATTCTTGGCATTTGCAAAGTTAACATGAAGACTTTTCTTACCTCTACACATGTACGTTTTTTTTATCACGCTGAAAGCGCTAATGCGCTGTGCATGCACGATAAGTTTGTTCTTTAAGGTCTGCTTTGTATTCAACTTTACCGCCACATTTTGGGCTGGATAGAAGCCAAGTAGTTCTGACGCTGTTTAAAAAATTCCCTGACTTTTAAGATTTACATTTTCTTAATTTGCTGTTCTCAAAGGTGGTTCACGTTTGGGTTAGGTATTTGGAGGCCGTTAGAAAGCACGCGGCTGCTCTGAATTACTGACGAACCCATATGTAAACACTGTCGACACGTTTGGAATCTCAACATTTAGCGGGATTTAGGTTAATCATATTATCACTAATACATATGCAAGACTTCAAGGATCGAATCGATTAAATCGTACCCCCAGACATGTGGTAATTGTGTAACAAGTTTGAGAAAGGTGCAGTTCTACAAACTGTTACAAAGTATTTTAGGTACAAATGGTACTGGATTGTAGAATTGTGTCATCTTTTCTTTGTTTTGAAACTTGTAAACAAGAGACTAATATATGTTTATTTTTTATTCAAATAATGCTGTTGCTTATGTGCTTTTGTTTAAATGTAGCACCATTATGAAACTTCATTAAATTGAAACATTAAAGCATTAACAAATTGTTATATGGACTATCACAATTCATTTCTTTCATTTCCATTGGCATTATAGAAGCAAAGCATTATTTATATAATATCCCTACATCTTAAATAGAAAATTAGGAAGTTCTTCCGTTGAATCTCCAGCTTTCTTTTGAAATACCAATTTCATATACAATAAAGCTCAAAGGAAAGATATTGTTTTTGATAGTAATAAGTAAAAAAAGAATACTTATTCCAAAATACCATTTTTCTTCAAACTATATGATCCATTTTCTCACAAATAAAAGATCAGAATGAACAGAAGTTCCCATTAAACTACCCTTAAAAGAAAAATGTTGATTTAGAAAACTATGGATAAGAGAGAGGAAGAGAGATCTATAAAATAAACATAGGAATTATTATATTTCAGCCTGTGGTCAATGACAGTAATGTTTTTTTTAAGTTTCACAATAGTTCATACCAAACCTACAAATCTTACAAACTCATGCTTAAGGGGCGAATGTCCAAAACTTTACAGAAGGAAGAGAAAAATGTTACTTTTGTTGTTATTTTTTAAATATATTATTTGCAATGTTTGTCAATGCAAATATCTTAACATTTTAAGTACATGCTTGAAATAAGCTGTGTTACTTGGGCTTACTTCTCTGGCTTTAGTAGGATTTTAAGTGTGCATTATGTTAAAGTATTTATTTTCTCATAATTAATGATACATTATACAAGTGTTTGAGAATGCATTATCAATATGAACTCAAATCTGAAAATGTTATGGCTTACAAGCTTTACACCTTAAGCACAGTTATATTTTGAATTTTTCTGTTCTGTGATATTACACGGAAACTAAAGTCACTATTTAAAAGTATACAATGTACTCACAGTATCATATCCAACTTCATAGTGTGTGCCCCTTGTATATAATATAGGTATGGCACTGCGACGTCCAATCTTCTCTATGGCTGGCATGCTGATGAGCTTGCTACTGCTTAGGTAATGTCTCAGCTGCACTTGTGGGGCTGTAATGATCCTGTTAGTAACTTTGCTGCTAAAAGGATTGTTCTTATCTAGGTCAGTCCTGCCCCCTCTCCTCTGGTGTTGTATAGATAACATACTCCTACTCCAACACAATGAATTTATCAAAAAAGTAACTGCCAAACAAGGAAGTGTCTTTGTTATTACTAGAGCCAGTGTGTTATAGCGGAAGTATTGCATTCATTTGTTGCTTCTAATTTATAATTGACATTAGTCCACTGTAAATGTTACGGGATTAGAAATGCACAAAAAAGTCTTGCTGTTTATAACCCAAATGGATAAGTGAATATGTATTAACCATTGACCTTTCCATTCCAAATGGTAGATAAGTAAAAGGAACTGTTTCACACACACATTCTCTTATAGAACAAAAAATGATTGCTACATGATCCTGCCCCAGAGCAAATTCTCATTGCTTGGGATATTGTATATGATATATAAGCCATGTTCAGTAAATAAAGAATAATTAAATGTCCATTGTTTAATAGATTTGAACTCAATATCCCGTATATTAAATGAGAATAAAATAAAATATTTCACAGGTAACGCAGACTATATCCTTCAATATATTTGTGATTTTTATGCCCATAGAAATGACACACAAATGTCAGAATAACAAAACCACTTAACCTATTAAACAAAAGAATATGTTGACATTTGCTCATTTTAGAAACAGATGCATAACCGAATTTAACTATACAAGTAATTACAGATATCTTAAAATTTTAATTATCTTTTTCAGGGAAATATGAAAAGTGTACATGTTTGTGTTGCTATTGCACAAATATTATTGTGTAAAGATACTTCCCAACTTGTTTCTGTAGGTCACTCATGAGTAATGACTATGTATACATATCCATTTGAGGAATAATAGCAATTTACTTGAGCAAGGCCATAAGTGATGCATGCATCATGCAAATTCTTTTTCCAGTTCCTAATAAGCATTTTATTTCATGCTTTAACAATATAATCACACTGAAAAAGTATTGGTTCTGAAAATGATGAGTTTCAGGTGGGGCAAATTGCCTGTATATCTTTATAGTAGCTTGCTGCAATCCTTATGTGCTCATATATAGAATGCGGAAAAATTGTATAGGGAAGATGGCAAAGGATTCTGATGACATAGATAACAACAATAATGATGATGTTAATAAAAAATAATAATGATGATGATGATGATGATAATAATAATAATAATAATAATAATAATAATAATAATAATAATAATAATAATAATAATAATAATAATAATAATAATAATAATAATAATAATAATAATAATAATAATTAATAATACATTTAAATATCTTGGGGAAATAATTCAGGAAAATGGAATCAAAACTAAAGCAAATGAAAGAGGTGCTAAAAAATGAAAGTAGCATATCAGCTTCCTCAAAACATATACAATTAAAAAAAAAGCATGTCTAAGTGTACAAAATTAAGACTAACAATTATTAAACCAGAGTGCCTCTATGGAGCAGAAATATTAGTTTTGCACAGATATCAAAAATACAGAAAAAGAAGAATGTAAAATTATTAGAAAAATTTTAGGTAGGTGAAGAATACAGATGTAAAAGTAAAAAGTAAATAAAAAAAAAATACAGACATCCATAGTGATATTAGGAAACAAAGGTTAAAATTCTATGGACATATTAAACGATTAACTTCAAATAGGCTCACAAAAACAAATTATGGAATTTTTCAAAAATAGAAGTGAAGCACAAGTAAACACTATGAAATGGATTGGTAAAGTTAAAAAAATAAATAAATAAAATGGGCAGGAATCACTGAAGACAATATCCTAGACAGGGAGGTCTTTAGAAAGAAGGTGCATAAGTGGCAATTTGATCAAGAGGACAAACCAAAGAACAAGACAGGAACAGCATGGTCAGACAAGAGAAAGAAAGCATACAGCCAAAGAATGAGAGAACTTTGGATTCATAGAAGAGCTAAGAAATGTCTCTAAGTACTTTGCATAATCCTAAATGAGCTCATTTGAAAAAAAAAATAATAATTATGTATTGAATTATATACTGTTTAATCAAATTCTATCACAAATCGAAGTACCTCAGAGGTGCAGAACTTTGTTGTTCAATTTATTAAAAATTGTAAAACTATTGTAACTTTATTATGCTTACAGGACCTGTGAGTGCTATTTTTGAAAATTAACAGATACAAATTACTGTAATATATTTGACAAACATTTATAAAACTGTCAAACATAATTTATTTTATCTAAAGTGAATTTTAAAGTTATAAAACAAAAGAAAAATTCTGAAATTAAAGTTCTTGAAATGCATTTTAACTATGCTGTGCATATTTTGTTTTAAAACAGTACAGAACTCGTGCAAAAGTTTGAAGAATTTAAATTTCATGTATTAAAATAGATACATATCTAGGTGCATATATTGTAATGATTATGAGACAATTGCACCTAATATACTTGGAAAAAGTATTACATTTGTTAATTGAACATCATGGTTTTACTGGCTACTAAAATTATGTGCTGCTATCTTTATAATTCCCTGCAAAACTGAACCACAGAAAGCTGAGGAGAATTTTTTATGCAGGATATTACATCAACTACTGTTTGCCTAATACTCATAAAGCTTAACGTGTTATTATATTTCATAAGAAGATATATTGCATTTTATAAGAAATTACTATCCCCAATGGTCTAATACCTAGGTACTAAATATCACTTTTGTACTACCTACATGTTCAAGGAGAATTCCATGTTGGGAAAGGGAAAAAAAAATAAAATTAAAGGACTTCAGAACATAAGAGAAGGGATATGAGGTCAGACGGAGGGAGACTGAAGGGGAAGAGGAGGGGAAAGTGATTGGTAGTAAAGATAGGGAAAAGTGATTATTGAATAAACAAACATCTCACAGTGTGCAATTTACGATACATTTTATGGATACCCCTGTGACCTGTCCTGCAATTATAAGGTATTCCATATCCATACTTCACTCATTTGGATATGACCATTATTTTTAAGTGCTAGTAAAACAATCTTTAGGAAACCATTACTTATTTCTAGCTTTAAATACAATAATATTAGGTCTTCATTGTATTCCATATAATGACATAGAGCCAACACCACTATTAGCCCGTAATATAAGCAGCGGACAAATTTGTACCTAGATTAGAATTGTAAAACTTTATCTGAGATTGTAAGATATGGAAGTACAAATAAATCTTATTTATTATTTATTTATGGCATAGAGAATGCAACAAAATTAATTGCAAGAATTATGCTGTAACTACAGCATAATTTCTAGAACTATTTTGTCCATTTTTAGATTGAGGGAAGAGAATAAAATTGCTTTCTGTACTATTTTTAATATCCTAATTAACAGCAATAATAACCTCTTCCAAAGAGACAGAGACATAAAACTAAAAAATGAAAGTCAATGATAAAATTTGATACTAAGGGAGGAAGGCAAACATTTTCAAAATATCTCCCCCTCCAAACAACGAGTATGAATATAATTAGTCTTTTTTAAAAATGACAATGATTTTGATTAAACTGTATTTTTGAGACCAACTGTGTAATAAGTGGATTTGAGAAACTGGGTTTATAAATGAAGATACTAATGAATTTGTTTGCAAAAAAAATATTCAATTTTTTATATCTTTAAACAAAAAGAGATAGTTAAAACTTGTGCAAGGAACAGAGTAGTGTCATTGAAGCATATAATTTATATCTAATAATTTTTGGTAAACTGTAGGGACCTCGCCCTCTATATTGTAGTGACTCCTTGGGGTTGGCCGCCCCTGTCTCCTCTTGCCTCATCCTCCCTCCTAGGGGTGCCCCACTTTGGGCATAGATTCAAAATATTAGTCTGATTGAGGTGCCGAATCCCCTCCAAACAATCCAATGCAATCCAATTGCAAGATTAGTTATTTCCAAAATATTTGTGTTTAATCATATCATCTGATTCTATTTGTTCTTTTCCTACCTATGAGCTCATTACATTAATAAAAACCAACTTAAGATAAAAGTAAATTTTGTTTCTACATGTTGCATGTGCATAAGTCTGTGCTGCTTTGTTTTCAATTATTCGTAAGCAAACCCTTGTCTTGAATATTATAATGTGTATGGATGTCACTTTTTATGTGTTAGTATTATCACAAAGGATATATGTGAATCTCTAATGGGAGAAGGCTGTGTAAATCCTGCACATCACATTTTTCACTTTTAATATGAATGTACCTAATGTATTAAAAGTTCTGCATCTTCTGTTATCCTCAGTTTAGCTCTTGAATATGGAACACTTTATATAGAATAAAAAGAAGTATTTCAAAAAGTGGAGTGCCATTGTTACTAAAATTAGGTAAATGAGTCAACCTTGTATATACTTTTCTCCACTTACAAGTTTTTTAATGAAGACTAGTTTCTGGGAACTTCTTCCCTATCTGACGATAGGGAAGAAGGGATAGGGAAGAATTTCCCAGAAACTAGTCTTCATTAAAAAACTTGTAAGTGGAGAAAATTATATACAAGGTTGACTCATTTGCCTAATTTTAGGAACAATGGAACACTTTGTTATCTCTATTGAATGTACTTATATTTTCATACTTTTTTATTAATGCTAAATAATGTTCTTGACTGTTGTAATACTTTTGTAGCTATTATGCTTTTAAATTATTAAATGGTTGTTTTGTAGTTGAGTGGACAGTATTACAGCTAATGTATCTCGGTTTGATTTTGCAACAAGTAAAGGAGATTGTTGCTTTTACTGGAGCCATTCTCTACCCTTCTCAGAGAAGGGCAAAAATGAGTAAAACCCACTTTCGCCTTTCAACTCAAAGGCTATATGACCATTGAGGTTAAAAGGACGCTATACAAAGGATACTATTAAAATAAATAATATGAATGAAGCAATCAAATGTAAATATTTATATATGGTGGATCACACACAGAAGTATGTTTCCAAATTTTTGCATGATTTTTTCCATAAGAGCACTTGGTGTGTAGGTAATAATTGTTACATAAAAGGTTTGAAAGGTCAGCATTACTAGTAATACCATAGAGAAATCTAAGTAAACATTAGGCACTATCTTGTTTAGTGCAGAACGAGTAAAATCAAATAGTTTTATAGATATATTTACAAAAAGCTAATTAAAAGTCCTTATAAATATATTCTAGATGTTCTTGAGCTTCAAGCCAGGTGTAGTGATTAACAGCTATCAACATTAGAAAATTAGAAAAAGCTGTGTGATGAGTTGTTAGGGATTTATACTGTTTTGCGCAAATATAGTAAAGTTATAACTTTAATACCTAATTATTAATGTTAGAAAAACAAATATTAAAGCATTAGGTGAATGATTGTATTTTGTAATTTGACTAGGCCTGTAACTCAGTGCATGCAGATTAATTAGGAAGAATGGTTTGTTGAGTTATTCATTGCAGTAATAGGCACATATGAATGCTGAACTTCTAATTTAATTGGACTAATGATATGCATATTACTAATGTAAGGGATCTGAACTGAAAAAGATATATCCTATTAGTGAATGTATCTTGCCAATCACAGTAATCAACAATAACTGTAGATTGCCTTGTTAAACCTGAGCTCTTTAGCTCAAGGTCATCAAGCAGTTGTGTCAGGTTCTGACAGCTAAATGTAGTACAAGTTGGAAATGAAATTCCAAAAGCAGGAAGTAATTCATTATGAAGCAGAAGTGGTTTTACCACTTTTACTGCAGGATGCTCACATTAATTTGTATACAGTGTAAAATCAAATTGGTCAGCTACTGCTAAAAATGCATGTTTCTCTTTTATCCAAAATAATGAGATATCTCCTGAGAATTTTTAAAAACTTCTTCTTTCCTTCAGAAGTTCTCTAGGAACAAAGAACCTACAACATGCCAACAGCTATGTGCATGCAAATAGATCTGTATTGCTTATTTTGGAAACATTTCTAATCATTTATCATAGCAAAGGGAATAGAAGAATCATTTTTTACCTGAATACTTTAGTTGCAGTTATGCTAAATGACAATATTTCTCTTCTTCTTCTTCTTCTTGTTCTTATAAGAGATTGTATGAAGATATAATGAAATACATATCTGTATGTGACACACAAATTTTTTAAATTCAAGGTTAACACATTGCAGTTCCATAACTTTTTGAAAAAGTTCTGTACTTCAGTAATTAATAGGATTTTTTATATATCTAGTGTGTTAGTCACATGATTTTCAAAACTCATTCTACATACTACCCTTAGAAAGTGTTTTGTTCTATGTCCTTCACATTAATTAAAATAAAACTTGGTAAAAGTATTTTAATTATATATTTCCTTGAGATACAGTGGGAATAAGAGAATTAATAGATAGTGATAGTTTTTTAAGAGTTGGTTGATATGTGAAAGTTTTGAAATACTGCTAGATTTGCTTGGTTAGGAGGGAGAAAGACAAAAACAGAAATAACTTCCCATTTGAGAAAAGCGTGTCTTGTCAATATTCAAATCAATAACATGAAATATCCAAAAATTGTTAACTTCAATATATCAGATTTATATGTAACTTCAACATTATTATTTATTATATCAATTTTGAACATGAATGAGATACATATTTTTGCGTAGTAAGATTTTGTCTGTCTCTCTTGGTTTATCAGTTATGCAAAAGTTGTCAAGAATGAAGAGGACTTTAGAAACTACTCCCCAAAAAATTTAAGGTAAACATTTCATTTGTTATGAAAATATCTTAAACGCATATTTTAATCATAATTTTTAGAGCCGTTTTTGAGACAATATATTTTTTTTTAAATTTTCCCATGTAAAGAGTAGTTGGGTAAAGGATATTAATATTCATTCTTGAAAGATCCTGAACTTAAATACTAAATTTGGTATATAACAAGTTGCTTTTTGAGTTATGCTATTAACACACAAATCTTTTTTTATCAAAATGCTCTTTTATTTATTTATTTATTTTTATTCAAAGGGGATCTCAAAACGTATATTTTCAGTTAAATCTTGATATCAAATTTTTGGATGGAATGGAATATATTCTCTATCCATTATGCATGTGGTAGAGAAAGTAAAAAGAAATGATCTCAAACCTTTCTTTTTATATTGTTCAGATGATTCTTCCTTTTCTTATAAAATGTTCTTAGTTTCAGCATGTAGTACAGCTTTAGAAGTACACTAAACTCTTGCTTATTCAGCCCTCCGTGGTCTGGTCTCTCAGTAATCCAGCCTCTTGTATCTTGCATAATGTTAAAAGTGAAAATGATGTTCAACAATGTGTCAGTGATTTTATTGTTATTGTATGCTATTGCTGCTTGTGTTACTGAATTGTTGGCTTTCTTTAGAGTTCAGTACACATAATGGGCTTCTAAAGGAAACACGTTATATTAGATGTCAAACACAAACTCGAAATTTTGGATAAGCTGTAAAGCAGTTGGTGTTAAAGCATACTGCCATTGGATCATCATCATTGTCGCCGTCATCGTCATCTATTTATTTATTTATTATTGTGTATCACCATTGCAGCAACTAAAAATTTGGGAAATGTTTCATGGTGAGTGTTACTGTATGTGCACACCAAATGTATAGGTTTTATATAAAAATTAATGTATCTTTTGATTAATAAAGTACAATGTATAGCCAAAACTTATAAAATAAATAATCTGGCACTTCCCGTTATCCGCACCCATATCTGCAAGGAAATGGCCTGGATTAGCGAGAGTTTAGTGTAAAGAAATAGTGAGCATTGGAATCTATAGAGCACAAAAGTATGGGATATAGTCTATAACTGTATAATTAAAATGTGTCTTAAATATGCATTCTGTAATAATTTTCCAGAAATGGCAACCCAAATTTATTTTTGTTGTGGTGCATGATAGATTAATTTTTTTAAGTTTCTGTTTCCTTATTTAGGGAAGGTACATTTGTTAAGAAAAGTATCAGGAGGGAGTTCTTCATATGCTCGATTTATAATGGAATTACTAAGGAACTTGGATTTTCCATAAAAATTGCAATACCAGTGTAAAAATATAATGAACAGTGTTTAGCACAGTAAATAAGAAAGAATACAAAAAAGCAAAAGAATGAATAGTAATTTCTAAGTAGGAGCAGATTATTTTTGTGCAACTCATGATTTTCAGTAATACCTAGAATTTTTTTTCAGGTTTTTGTTAGAAATATGGCTTTGGTCAGCTTAAAGTTAGGATCATTGTAAATACAGGTATATTGGATTTCTATCTGTTAGGGTAGGGTTCTTCCCAATAATTTTGATTTCCATGTTTAAGAAATTATTTGATATTCTACCTTATTCAACCTTTATTTGATATTGCCACCTGGTAAGACTGTTTTCATAAACGAAAAGTATGTTAACGCCATTTTCTCCTTGGAAAAAGTATTTTTATAAGGAACTTGCATGCAGGTTAGCAATTGTTATGCTTTAAAGGTTGGGTAAAAATTACATTGTTTCCAGAATATTTCTTATGGTTTAGCAGTGCACAAATTCAGAATGCATAGAATTTCATGAGTTATTCTCAATAACTTCAAGATAAACATTTTATTTGTCATTAAATGATCTAAATTTATGTATTTTAATCAAAATGATCAGAGCAAAATTAAAAGTGTTTATGTATAAAAAGAGTATTTAAAAACAAATATGAAAGTGCTGCCTCAAAAAATGAGATAATACATTAGTGTAGTAAAAACTGTCCCCCAAGTACCTTGTAAATCTGCAGTAGCCAGTTTCAGAATCCATGTTAGACATTTTTTTCCCTCACAAAATGCCAAATATACAGAAATGTATAGCATTGCCCTCATATTAAGTAAACTAAAAAACTGAATGAAGAATATTTTAAAATCTGTGAAACTCTACCTGCTAGAACAATCATTTAAAGGTACTGGAGAGCAAGAATACATAGCATTAGAAAGCAATAATATTTTTTGTGACAGACTTTGATATTCTTTGATAGAAAGTGGTGTTGTTAAACATTTGTTATAAAGCTAAGAGCAGCAAGGTCGTCTTCTTCTTCATCTTTAAAAAGCACCTTACATAGAAGTAATGGCACACCTCAAAAATATAAAAGAAAGTATAGGTTACTATTAAATAAAGCTTCGTATTTTGTTGCAACTTTATACATGATTTTCCAGATATGAGCAAAATATTATGAAATGTTTGTCTAATGAGAATATTTTTAAGAAGCATACAAATTATCAAGTTATGCAATTTTCTCTGTATATATGTTTGGTTATAATTAGAGGAAATGATTTAAGCAAGTAAAACTCCAACAAAGAAATACATACATAGCTCTAAAGCTATGGCAAACACTTACTATTTCAGTCATATTAAACAACTTGTATTTAGCAATGAACTTGCAGGTTGCTGGCAATCCCTTGGCTTCAGATCCTATTATGTGCTTAAGCATTGCTATTCTACTACTACTACTTCCTATTTACAATGACATTTGCTTTACTGAATCAATAATGAATAGTCTCCTTTAGAACAATAAATGAAAACATTTAATAAATAGAAAGTAATATATTACACTAGGAGAGAGAAACTGCTATGCAATACATTAAAATACTTATTTTAGAACTAATGTTAGTACAGTAAATAAACATATCTCTGAAAATGTTAAGAACACATGCACTTATTAGTTATAGTATTTTAGAAGGTCAGTATAGAAGTCAGTAGGAAGTTGAACACCAGACTAGAGTACTAAACAATTCTTGCATACAAATCTAACAGCACATAGGAAAACAGTCACCACCAGTCTTGTACCAGAATAGCCGTCATGTTCACTGAGGAGAATATAATAATCCTTAATCACAGTATTAAGGTCATTAACTATTCAACAGAAATCCTGTCCTGACCAGGGACACACACCTATTCTCCACAGTATTCAAGTTCACACTCACTGTCTCTTCAGCCTTCAACACCCAGCATTGGTTTTTTGCTTCAAGTTTATGCCATTCCCTACCACACTACAAAACTCATTATTCCCTTCTCACCTTGATGTTTTCCCAGCATTACTGAATAAACTCCATCAGTGATAATCTGAACATACCTCACTGTACCATTTTTTGTTAAGGCTATATTAACAACAGTGTACCATTTGGCATGCAAAACACACCTCATAATCATATATTAATTTTGCCTTTGGTATGTGTGCTGAATGACATAGATGTTAATTTTAGATATCAAGCACTCAGGGTCAAATGTGTTAATTCCATACATACTGGGAAAATTTGTTGCAGCCTACACCACTTTTCTTGTATAGTTCATGTTTTATATTATAAAGGAACTGGATAAGCTTTCAATTCATACTGTTTCTGACTTATGAAATCAATCTATTACAACTGTATAATTTGTGTTAATAGCATACATGCTTCAAGTATATCAAATAACCAGGATGGCAGATGTAATAACAGTAAAAGTAACATGGTTATTATTATTGCTATTGTTATTATTGTTATTAATTATCATTTATTATTATTATTATTATTATTATTATTATTATTATTATTATTATTATTATTATTATTATTATTATTATTATTATTATTATTATTCCTGCTGTTGCTGCTTACATAATTATGGAAAGGAAATGTCGAAAGAGAAATATGGCATAAGCTAATTTGAAAAAACAAAACATTTAAGATTTGGTTAAAAAAAAAAAAAGGATATGAAGTGATAAAGTGATGTGTTTATTTAGTGCTACTTCTGAGAATAAGAATTGCACAAGGTGCTTTATAGGGGTAACATAATATCTCAATCATGAGAAACTTAGAACATATAACAACAGATGTTCTAAAAATAGCTAATATTATAGAAAAGTTATTTGATATCAATTGTAAATTATAAACTCATTCAGAATGAAGAGGGCTAAGACTATTCATAGAAAATTCAAAATATAAGTATCTGTTATGATAAATGTATGTTGATTATATTCATTAGAACCATTTTGACAAAACGGAAAAATAATAAAAAAACAATTTCTAAGAGTAGCTTGGAATGCAGAAATCTTCTTGTAGATCTTCATCAAGCCTGCTTAAAAATAATATAACTCAAATATAAAATTTGCTAACATTCTACTAATTTAGGGAGGACATAGTTAAGTAATATAATTGAAATAATTGTTTGAATGTGGCATAAACATTTAAAAACTTCACTACTTTTTGAGAACTATCTTAAATGTGTTTCGTAGACCTCTTTTCTCCAACATAAGTTAAGAACCTCTCATAAATTTCCTAGTTTTCCTATAGGTGTTGTTTCTTACTTGATGTAATTGGAAAACAGATCCTTATCTTATATAGAATAAAAAGAAGTATTTCCTTATCTGTTGGTAAACTATAATTAATAATGTGATTCTTGTTTCTATTTTCTAATATTAATCATATTAATTTTTAAGAGCTAGTAAAGGTTTTAGCCTGCGTGCATGTGTATGTGTATTTTATATCATTGCATTGCATGCTCCATTACATTGTGATAAACACTATATGCTTGAGTTCTCTTTTTAGTACATTCATTTATATCACTTCAAAGCATAATTTAACTTATAGTACATGATTTCTTAGTATAGTTTAACCTTTTCTGTTAACAAATTTTCTTAGTATAGTTCAGATTATTTATCTTACTTTGCAATATTATAATATAGTTTTGCTTATTTCCGTCTGTTTTATTTATGTTTTTAATTTACGTCCTTCAACGTTAAGTCATATCGGACAATGAATGAAATGGGTGAAATGATGCTGAAATGAACACAAGGTCCATAAAGCTTAGAGTTACCCAACATTCATCTTTCAGGATAAGGGAAAAGCGTCGAGAAAATCTTATCCAGGTAACTCCCCTGACCAAGGTTTCTGTATGTGTGTATATGTGCGTGTACCACATTGAAATAATTAATGTAATGAAATTTGCTATTTAATGAAACTTATGGTTAACAGTGAATTTCGAAATATGTATCTCCAGTGAAGTCTTACTATTAAATTTTTGTGAAGAGATAAATTATAGATGGCAGGTAAACTAAAAATTCAGTAAAGTTCTACAACAACTTAAGAAATGTCCTGGAACACTACACTTTATTTTAAAGTATTTGAATATTATCCCTTAATATCAGCATTAAATGAAAAATATAACAGGAAACTTTTACAGATACCATTTCAATGATATAAAATAGAAATAATCACTGTATTTTCTAGATTTTCTTGAAAGTAGCCTCCTCATACTTTGATCACTGCTTTGCACACTCTGGGCATTCTTGTTGTTAAGTCTATTAATGTTTCTTCAGAAATGTTCTTTCATGCCATTTTTAAAAGGCTCCTTAGGTCATTTAAATTACTCACAGGTCTGTTTTTTACCCCTCTGTCCAAATAATCCCAAAGAAACTTGAGGGTTTGCAATCGGGACTTTGAGGAGGCCATACTATGGTCTTCAGTTGTCCTCTGTTTTCTAATAATTGCAGATATTTTCTGCATAGCAAAGATAAATGTTTCGGATAATTATCTTGTTGAAATCCTTGCCAATTAATTGCATTCCAGAAGGTTCTGTGTGGCATTAGAGAATGTGGCGGAATTGCTTCTTTTTCATTATTCCTTCTACTTTTACGTCATCTGTTATAATGTCTCCAAAACAACCCTAAACTATCATTGATCCACCTCCTTGCTTCACTATAGGAGATATGCACTAAGATATCATGCATTCTCCCTTCATACATTTGACATATCTGCTATGTTTAGTGCCAAAGACTTCAGCATTGATTTGTTGGTAAACAACACATTCTGCCGCTGATCAACAGTCCACTATTGGATGCTTTTTTGCCCACTATAGTCTCTTCTTTTAATTGTGAGCCATAGTAATGGTTTCTTAGCAGCAGTGTATCCCTTCAAAACTGCATCCAGAAGTCTTCTTTTTTGATGAGACACACCTTGTTGTTCATTGCTCAACTGGCTGATTTCTGCTGCCAGCATGGGTGCTGTTTTTAAGAGAACACATTCACTATTTACTCTAAGTATTTGACTTCATATTTCGAAGTCACCTTAAGCTTTCTCTTACTATCATTAGAGTAAGAGATAGTATGATATCTCGTCAGTATAATGGTCTATTTCCAAGGAAACATGTTCTTTCTTTGCTATTTCAAAAATACTGACTGATTTACATAAATTAACTATAGCAGCATACTTTTCTGTTAAAAGCTCACTGCTTTTACCCATTTTAACTCAGAAAGCAGTGCAAAAAGTAATTTTCAGCCCTTTTCCCTGAAAAAGAAGTAACTCAATATTGCCTTAAGTTATAATAGTGAATTAACTAAAAATGAAAATGTTCAACATCTTGAAATATTGTTTGACAAAATATGAACCTGGAAAAAAATATTGAAAAAATCAAAGATAAAGCAACCAACCATTTTAAGATATTAAAAAGACTTGTAAGAACAAAATCGGGTTGTTGAGGGTCTGCATTTAATACTACATATAATACATATATAAGACCAGCTCTCAAGTTCTGTAGAGAAGTACGGATAACAATATTACCTTCAACTTCCATGTTACTTTAGTACACACAAAATCAAGCTCTTAGGTTAATTACTGGGGCTATTAAAACTACAAGCATTTACATGTAATAGACTTATAATGACATTTATTACACAAATAAAAATATTTGCCACTTAGGCTTCACTTATCTTAACAAATTGGTGTTGATATAGCTAAATCCATTTTCTACGTAATCTATAATGACATATTTACAAGTACAAGTCCTTTTAACTAAGAAAAAATCTTGAGACTACCAGAGAATAAATGGGTAAAGCACCATACATCCATCTTCAATTTGAAAACTTAATTAGGCTTCATACAGTAAGTTCAACAGAATTAAGAAAGAATTGACTTGATCACTCATCTGAAATAGAAACTCTTTCCCCTTTTAACAACCCAATGAACATTGCTGAATTACAATACAACCTTGATCTAATTGCAGATTTTAAAATGAAAGAAAATTCATCTATGGAAGCTAAAGCATATACCCTTGAAACCATAGATGTGAGATATCCAGATGATGAATGAACTCTCAGCTATATATATGCCTTTCTTTACAACCAGGAAGTTGGAGCAGGAGCTACCTGTAAACTTTCATTTTATAAGATGGCAATTATTTCACAAGCTTTGATGGACAAATTGATGCAATTTATATTTCCTTACAAAATCTGTTTGCCTGAATAATAGGCTTTCCAACATCACTTTCTTATCAGATTCCAAAGCAGCTATTCAGCCTATTATTTAACTGCCCTGAAATGGGAGAGGGGGGGGGGGGGGTTAATGAAATTCATAATATGTTTAAATTTCTCCAAAATTTAAATAAATGTACAGTTTCTTAGTGGATTTCATCCCACTCTGGAATTTCTGGGAATGTGCAAGCAAGAAGTAGAATGACTTTATTATAAAACTTTGAGCATTAGATACCACAACTTTGAAATTACACACATCACTATGTCAATATTGTACTCACTTAAGGCCCTCTAACTTGCTTCTGCCTGGCCAAATAGTTTGTTAGCTTAAATGCACGAATCTGGTGTATTAAACAACAATGCTATTTTGCAAACAATCCTTCACGGAAGTACAATGGCAACCTTTGACTTCAGATTGTACTTCTTTCAGGAAAGGAAGGTAGCATAATGAAATGAATTAAGGTTTCTAAAGGTTCCTTTATTAAACAACTAAACTAAACTTTGAGTAGTGCCATAACACCTCTTATTCAGAAAACCAAGGGTCTTCAAAAACTTTTGAGTGGTAGTAAATATGCCTTTCTCTATCTGATAATTTTGTTTTTATATAATTTCTACCATTACAATGAATGAAGGTATTTTAAAAATGACATAGCATAGAAAATACAAACAACATTAGATATCTCGTAAGTTGCTGATGCCGCAATAAATGTATTTGAAACAATTTTTTGTTTTAAAGAGACCCATGTTTTTTATATAGTAAGTTATGGTCTATTTCTTACGGTTTAGCAGTTAAATAAAATTATGTGAAATTCTTTCCAAACGAAGAGAGCTAACAGGCTATCATCTTAAATATATGGTCTTTTAATCAAAATTGTTTGTGCAATTTTCAAGAAAATAAAAAAGAACAATATATTTTCATAAGGTAGGTTGGGATGTCTCCCCAAAGATGTCTTGAAAATCTTTGTTTTGTATCTTTGCAAGATACTTAATTGAAATGTACTTCACATATCATTTTGAAGATATGTCTTTCTCTACTTTTCTCTTTCTTGCTCACACAGATACACAGACCTTTTCCTAAACACAATTTTCTTTTGTATCCAGGGGATCTCAAAACATCTATTTTTGCTAAAATATTAACATCAAATCTTGGCAAATCCAAGACTTCCTTTCTCTTAAGAATGCCTTTCTCAGCAGCCAGAGTTAGTATATCAAAATATCTAACCATAACAGTCATATGACTTTCTCTTCCATTTCAGAACAGCAAATATTGGACCCGCCATGGCTTCAAGTAAGATGATTTGAACTTGTTTGGATGCAAGATGTGGAGACAACATTCAGTTTTATTTCCTGAAAGAATCTTAAAAGAGTGAAGCAGGTAAGTTGCAACTTGGAATTTAGTGACTAAACGGAAGCAATTGTGTCAGTGGCTTCAATTTACCATTTAGTTGTTTATATCACAGGCCAATTTTAGTTTTAGCAATGAGCTCATACACAGGTAAAAATGAGGAGCCATTTGTTCCCTTCAGTATTTCCAGTTAATATGATTCCATAATTTATGTACAATTAAACATATATTTTATATTGGTGGTATCTGATAAGGTTTTATTTGAAGATAAAGAAGTAACATATTCTACCTTATTCTAGGTAACTGACATATGTACAGGATATCTCTTTTATCTTCGATAGTAAACTGAAGGTCAAGCAACCTGTCCTGCATAAGATATGAGAATGTTGACTACATAGCGTGTGGTCCAATTATTTCTTTGCATATTCATAATAATGCAAGAAAAAAGATAAAATAATAGTCTAATTTTGCTACATCCTGCAAATAGTCATGCAGTTACTGTCCGCATCAGAAGAAGGCTTTTGTTGTAGCTTTTATCTTAGAAACAGGAATGCAGGTAGCGCCTTAGTACACACTGCAGCTTGATTAAAGTTTCTTTTGAATTTAATTCTCTTGCCTTGATGAAAGCCTCATAAGAAACTATTGTTTACAAAGTGATAACGAATAACCACTTTTGCTTAAATTAATCACAAGATTCCTTACTATTAACATTACTAGAGCATGAAAAGATTGAAGAAAAATAAATGCAAAATGTGAGTTTATATTATATCACATTGCTAACTCAGGCTGCCTAAATCAGCATTTCATCAAACATCCATTACTCATGAGTACTGCTGCAGAGTGCCTGGTGAACATGTATATACCACAAAAATTACAGCATTTATTCACCTTAATATATATGGAGGAATACCACAGTCTGGTTCTTTTGTTTTGAATTTTCTTGGTAGCATTGTGTTTGTTGGCTTAAGGTTGTAATGACTACTTGAACTGCTATTATTTCCTTCCTACTGAGATTTTCTTTACAAATAATGACAAGATAACCGAAATATAATAATTTGGAAGTCAGTTGCATTACAAGATATTTCAGGAAAAAGTGTGGTCTTTGTGGATGCTCAAAAGTACTTCTTCAAATTTTTTATTTTATATATATAAACTCTTGAGAGCTTTAATTAACTCTAAGAGTCTATAAAATTAGTAAATACTTTCAAAGAAATTCAAGTATGTTAGACACGAACTGTTGGTCAAATCAGGCGGGTTAATGATCACCGACTTAAGGACGTCGAAAACTCGTTGTAGCGGACTCCAATAAAATTTAACAGCCTTCGGCGAAAAGCATTCAGTGCTTCAGATGTCAAGAAACTGTGTAAATGTTGAGGAAGAAGATTAACCATATTTAGCGCGCTGAAGACGTTTCTAAACCACATGCTGCAGGGCCACTACATGGGACAAGACAACCTGCCCGTTGTAACCATGTGCAGCCTCTTCGCTGCCCAGTACAATGTCCGCATCATAGCCAGCAACACAGCTACGCAACCAGCTCTACCGCCACTACCTCAACCTGCTGCCACCGAGATCCTCCAATCTGACGGGACCAGCCAGCAAACTAACGACACAGACATTCTACCCACTGCAAACCCACTAGAAGCTGCCTTCAGCAAGATGAACTGCAGGATCGACACATAACGCACCTCAGGATGCAAACAACTTGCGGCACTGGAGCCACAGCAATGCCAAACCAACTGCCTCCTAGCAGCCAGCATAACCTCCAAAGCTAACCAGCATACTGACAGACCTTCACACCGCTGCAGCAGAGAACGATGAGGTTCCAGTCTCTATTCAAGGTAAGCTTCAACGCATGGAACAAAAAATATTAGTACTGCGACTCTCTTACCACCTACAGCCTCCACCAACACCACAAACACCGCTGCAGCACACCTCCAGCTCACCAAATTCATTGCATCACTTCTAAATCAGTAACTCCAACCAGATCTCGACCACATTTCCACTACAGTCGAATCATACCTCTGTCGCAATACAGACAGAAACATGGAATTGCAGTGCGCTATCAACACCCCGGAAATCCAGGTAGAATCACTCTCCAGTTGCATTTACGCTGATAACCAAAATATCAACCGAATACTTTCTATCATCAAAACACCAGCACAGCCTCCACACTCCACTCCACTCCACTCCACTGGAGTGTAGTGCATTAGCGGGCACTACCACTTCTGCCATTTGGATAAAAATAAATATCTACTCCTCATATAGCCCGAGGTATCACGTCAAAAATTATGTCCAAGCACTCGTGCTTTAGGTCCCCAAATAAAGTTCACCCTTAATACCACAGGTGCCAGATACGTGCTTGCTTATGCTCTCCTGCCTGGGAGTTGGAGTGAAAGTTTACTGAATCGCTTCTGCGCTAAGCTCAGCACGAGTCTCCTAAGATTCCTATAAGAAGATCCTTTTAATAAAAAACTATCCATAACGGAATTCAACTGTTTGTGAGTAATAGGAGGGAGAAATTGCCGGACCAGTAGAATAGGGTCATGGTCAATATTAATCCCCTGCGATGTAATTATATGGGCCAAAACGATTTACCATTATGGGAGGATACCGTAAAACCTGTTTGTTGAATTGCATGAATAACAAAAGGTAAATTCTGAAGATGTGAATTCAAGTCTAGAAATAAATGACTACATTGTCTAAGCACTGAAAGACAAGTTTCAATCTATACGGTGCAAAATATTGTCGCGAATCCCTTTTTTTACGACTAGCGGCGTACACGCTAAAATGATTTGCGCGGCTTGTTTACACAAGGGAACTGATAGACAGTGTGGAGATAAAGAGCTTGCATAAGCAGATAAAGGTCTGCCGAAACAAACAAACTGAGATAAATGGAAATATCTGGTGACATCTTGATTGATAGAGATTATTTGGTTTCTAGAGTGTTCTGGAACAGTCTAGGATTATCAGATGAGGTATTTAAGGGAGCGACGACTCGCAAAGAGTCAGTCGCGAACAGTAGTAAGCAGTAAACAGCTGCAGTGTTGTTGTAACGAGAGCTGACATAATCAGAATGCTGTTTGTTATTATCATCGACCTTGGTAGATTGTGATGTGTATGTGACGTAATGTTCCGTGAGAATTGAACAGTGTATTTCTACGGAAATAAAGAACATTTGGAATGTCTGCAACTCGGACTTTTAATTCTACGAACCCACAAAGTCACAATTGGTGTCAGAAGTGGGATAACGACAACATTACCGAGAAGATGGAAGAAATGAATGAATTAACAACGAAGACGGAAGCTGCGAATATCAACTTGGCCGCGACGATGACCGACACCAGGAAGAGCAGCCGGAAGAACGAGTACGGCCCGGCGTGGCGAGGAGCACGTCGGCGCCATCACCACAATCCCCTCGAGTGACACTGCACGCCGTCAGCCGGCGTATGGATGACAGCCTCATCGCGGATGAGAGGGAAGCCGTGCCGCGTGCTCGTAGACACCGAGGCAGCCGTGACCATCATCAGACCTGATGTGGCCAAGTGTTTGCCGACGAGGAAGCCGAGCCGACCATACCAGCTTGTGACGGCATCGGGCGACACTTTGCCTGTGGAGAAGGAGGCCCTACTGAAGTTGGCCTTGGGACGGAGTGCGGTGCGTCTGTGGGTGTTCGTTGCGAAGGTGGCTAAGGAGATGATACTGGGATTGGATGCCCTCAGGAGCCACGAGGCGACGGTCGACGTCGGCAGGAAGGTCCTGCGGCTCAATGGAGAAGAGGTCATACTCCGACAGCCCAAAGAGCGCCATGGAATCTGCAGGGTCGTCCTGAAGGAAGACGTGGTTGTCCCCGCGAGAAGCGAGGTGGTGGTGACGGCGCGCCTGGAAGGCCAGCGGGCGAAGAACATGATGCTGGACCAGAAGACGCCTGTGCACGGACTGTGTGTAGCGAGAACATTGTTGCCGTGCTGAGAGGAGGTACCAATGAGGCTGCTCAACCTGACAGACACCGATCACGACGTCGAGGTCGGAACGGAGTTGGGGACGTGCGAGCCCGTGGTCATCGTGACAGCAATCGACAAGACACAAGAGCCGGTTCCAACGCAACACCTGGGGCCCCGGCTGGAAGGCTTACTGTGAGGGCGACCAACCACCGACCACAGAACAGCTGAAGAAGACGCTTTGCAGTGCTCTAATTTTGGGATTCCCATAACCAGGTGGCGCCTTCATTGTGGACACCGACGCCAGCGACCATTGTATTGGAGGCGTCCTAAAGCAAGTCCAGGACGGCCACGAGCGGGTGATAGCCTACTATAGCAAGACGCTATCCAAGGCGGAGAACTGCGTCACCCGGCGAGAGCTACTGGCGGTAGTAAAGACATTGGAGCACTTCCACAAGTACCTGTATGGTCAGCCATTCCACCTGAGGACTGACCACTCCGCCCTAACCTGGCTACTTAGTTTTAGGAACCTGGAAGGCCAGAGAGCCCGTTGGGTACAGAGGCTGCAGGAGTACGACTTCACCTTGAACATCGTAGAGGGAAGAGCCGCGGTAACGCAGACGCCATGTCCCGAATACCCTGCCCAGAGGAGTGCGTCCAATTCACAAGAGTGGAAGAGAAAGAGCGTGCCGCAGCTATTAGAGTAGTCAAGGCAGTGCCTGCGGATGGCTGGGATAGCGCAGGCCTGAGGAGGGAGGAGCTGGCGGACGCAGACTTGGGGCCACTCTTGAGAGAAGTGGAGGCAGGCACAAGACCAACTTGGGAGGGCGTTGCACCAGGGAGCGCCTCATACAAGTCCAACTGGGCCCAATGAGACTTACTGAAGACAAGAGAGGGCGGCTGTTCCGGGTATGGGAATCGCCGAATGGGAAGACACAGAGAGAACAGTTGGTACTACCCCGAAGTAAGATCCCGGAGGTCTTGGAGAAAGTGCACGCCGGTACTTCAGCAGGACATCTGAGAGCAAACCAAACAATCGACAAACTTCAACAGCCGTGGCAAGGACCGTACCGGATGGTGAAGAGGATTAACGACGTGGTCTACCGCATCCAGAGGGTGCCCCGAGGGAAGATGGTGGTATACCTGGATCGTCTGGCCCGCTACGATGGTGCTGTTCGGGACGACCAGTTTTGAGGAGGGAGTAGTGTCGCGAATCCCTTTTATTACGACTAGCGGCGTACGCGCTAAAGTGGTTCGCACGGCTTGTTTACACAGGGGAACTGATAGTGTGGAGATAAAGAGCTTGCATAAGCAGGTAAAGGTCTGCCAAAACAAACAGAGATAAATGGAAATTTCTGGTGACATCTTATTTGATAGAGATTATTCGGTTTCTAGAGTGTTCTGGAACAGTCTGGAATTATCAGATGAGGTATTTAAGGGAGCGAAGACTCGCAAAGAGTCAGTCGCGAACAGTCGTAAGCAGTAAACAGCTGTAGAATGTTGTTGTAACGAGAGCTGACGTAATCAGAACGCTGTTTGCTACTCATCGACCTTGGTAGATTGTGGTGTTTATGTGACGTAATGTTGTTACGTGAGAATTGAACAGTGTATTTCTACGGAAATAAAGAACTTTTGGAATATCTGCAACTCGGACTTTTAATTCTACGAACCCACAAAGTCACAATATTTTCTAAGGAACTTGAGCACCGGTGGAAATACCAAAGGAGACACGCATTAACTGGAATACATTCCACGGGGTGGAAAAAGCACTTAAATGCGGGACAGTTTGACCAACGGAAATTGATAGTACGCCTGAATAAGGTCTAAAGTCGTAAGATTGAAAAGGACATTCTATCTGGTATTGAACAACTTATATACATTTATTTACAATGTTTGTAGTGATGCCTATATTAATACGCACAGCTACTTAAGTCAAGTAAATTTGTACACATTTTCCAGCAAGGACCGTGGCGCTTCATCACTGTAGCGGTTTTCACGTCATGAATGCACATTGGTTCTTAAGGAGAACAGGTTATTATTATTATTATTATTATTATTATTATTATTCATTTGGTCATTGCATTCATTATTGTACTATTACCGTTTGATTAGGTTTAATAATAACTATCAGCATTTTACATTTAACCTAAATATAATACACTTAATAATTAACGTTACCTTAATCGGACATGGGTACAACAAACAAAGAGTTCTGCTTGGCCTGTTCACTGCCTTCACCAGAACTGGAGTCAAGCTGGTGGAAATGCTGATTAATCTAATGATTAGAGGATCAATATTCTTCAGCTGATCTGCTTTCCACATGTCCTCTATCCTTTCATCGTGTTTGCAGTATTTTAATAATTGAATTACGACTCCTTACAGCCTCTAGAACTGTTATACCAATCTGGTATTTATCATCTCCAAGACAGGAGGACTAGGTTTGTTGTCGCTGTGTGCTTTGCGCGCTGCAAACAGTTGCCTTAAAATGTTGATTCATAGACGTCTTAGTTCTGAGGATATTCTGTGTAGATAAAAATTTAATTACTTCCTTGTCACATAACATAGACACCAACATGTCCTATGAAAGTAAGCGAATAATCCAGATTTCTTTTCATTGCGATATTTTCGGTTTAATACGTTTTAGCGTTCGGAGCGAAAAATGTTCAAAATCAGCTTTCATACGATTTTTAATTTGAACAATGTGCAACTATATAAAAGATATTTCGTGCATAGCGTCACATTCTTCAACGCACCAAAATGCATATTCCTATTTTATCTTAGTCGCCTTTGAAAACACGCGTAGTTGGCAAGGGTTGATTCTTCCATAAGAAAAATATAATCCACAAGAGCTCATTGTGCCTTCATCACGTGAAAACTGCCATAGAACGTTATTTGAGCATTTATTAACATTAATGTTATCCGAGTAGCATAAGAAACTGACATATCAATTCGTTTGATTTTGCAGTCACCTGATTGGTAAGTAAACTCGCACTTTTAATGTTAGTTGTTTACGCAGCAAACCGTTTGTACAACATACAGTTATGTAAGTTATTCAACATACTAATGCTTTCCTCATATTTAAAAATCGGTTCAGAAACTATTCTTTAACTAAATCAGCTGTCACCTCCTCACAATAGTCTGAAGTAATTTTGGAGAGCAAAATCCATTGCTTTCAAGAAGGAATCCTCTGTTAACAGATCCTACATGACAAATGCTTAGCCCTATGCCATTTCCAAAGAGTACCTTTAGGCCAAACTTTTTTTTTTGAGTCCTGCCAGATTAGCCATTGAGAAGTGGTTTTGTTTACTCCTGTCTCGTCTAAGTAAAATATAAGTCTAATGTCACCAGAATTTCCAATTCCGTACATTTTGCGAATGCAATATATGAACAATATTGATTTGAACTCTGTAGTGTAAATAAACACCGTTCCCGATCACAAAGCAATACAATCATAAACATGTAACTCACATTCCTCTAACAGCATTCTGCAGGCTAACAGGAAAGTGAACTGTTTGTTCTCTCTGAACAACAAAAGCCTTGGCTTGTTCAAAATAATTCTTTTAGTACACCATGTCAAATATTTAAACTCTAGTTCCGCAATAACAAATGTATGTACATACATATAAACAACTAATAATAGCCATTACAGTGCTTATGTCATGACGCGTCGTAATGCTGATAACCGCACAGTTGAATACCCTTAGACATACCTAAGACCACTCGTAATAATATAAGGGTATATTTATTGTATTATGAAAACTATCCGAGTTAAGAATATGTACGTTTTACGGATGTGTTACTAACATTAATCTCTACCTCCCTGTTCATTATTATTTGTAATTTAAATATTTTCTAGCGCAAAAACTATTTAATACAGAGATTCACTTGGCGCGTACTAAGACCCACTTAGGTTCATGACTTCTTGCTGTAATATAACTTCAGCGTTCGTAAAATCCCAAAGAGCACCGAGCGTATCGGTAAACACGTCTGGAAAATCAGCAAAGATGAAATTTGATGACGGTTGGCAAAGGATATGTGTAACATATTGAAATGGTTAATCGGATCCAATGGAACAAAATAGGCGGTATTTGAGCTCCCAAAGAGGAAGAAAACAAGTAAACGGAACTGAAAGAAAATTGTAAAATTAGAAAAATTAAAAAACGAAATGTGTAGAAAATAAAAAGGTAATGTCCAAAATCATCCGATTAGGTAATTATGGGCCACATTAAATCCTAAGTTCCGCAGTACATTTTATTACTTGTGTAAAAGGTACAGATCCTAATATATGCAGCCAACTGTAACACAAGGCGTGTTTGCCAGGTCTTTAGGTAGCACGACGTTTAGGATTTAAAAACGCCAGAATGCTGCATCTCGTAACTTAAGAGACGAATCTGAAGCAATTAGGACAAAACCTGGTACTTTAAAGACATAAAACAGAAATGATTTGTAAGGACTAGTAGGGTAAACGTGACAGGTCCAAGAATGAAGGAAAAGTAAATAGCAAAGAAGGAAAATTTTCCTGTCGGTGGATTTTATGGCGAACTTGAAATAATTACCTACTGATACGTATGCCCTGGTTTACTACAACGGCTGCACTGATGGAGAAAATGACGATTTAACCAGCGCTGAAACAGACGACCCAACTTCAGGGACAAGTAGATGTATCGATTCAGAAGAGGTTTCTACCTTTCCAGGGCGGAGGGTAAATCCCCACGGTACCTATCTGTTTATTACTGATTTACCCGTGCGATATAAAAGATAATGCCTTTTACTTGTCTGATGGAGTGCAGCAACAGTTGGTCTCTGTAACTAGCCCAGGCATGGTTACCTAACTAAAAGGTGAGTGCCGAATATGGCTTAGTCACAGGACTATCAACTGGATCACTGCCAGTAAAAGAGAGGCTGAAAGAGGTAGACCTAATATTACCGTCAGACGACTTATGGTCGTGAGGTCATCCATCTAGAACTGACCAGTCTCGATGCGGTTTTACCTGGCATGTTAAGAGGGATGGCGCGGTGGTTTTTACCAACTTTGCACATCTTTGAGTAGGCATTAGGTCTTCCGTCTCCAGGGGAGCTTATGGTCTTACTGACATGCAGATTTGGTTGTGATTTAACCTTGGAATAAAATGTGCGAACTCTATCTCACACAAGGTCCTCTATATAGGCAGTACCGGACTGGGTGTGTAGGAGCAAGGTAGTAATAGTTGTGGATTATTCGGAGGGGATTCGGCACGTCGACCAGACGAGATCAATTGTACCTATGCCCCAAGTCGTCCCCGGGAGGAAGGATGAGGTGAAATGAGACGGGCTGTAGACTCCAAGAAGTCTCTAAAATACAGAGGACAAGGTCCCTACACTTTACCAGACAGAAACTCCCCAGCGGTGTGCTTAGGACAATCGTCATCGCACCTGCCGTGGCTCCAAATCAGTCACAAGACCGGTTCGGAGACTGGAGGCTGCATCCCCAGAGCAAGATACTCCAGGCAAGCTTGCACAATCGGTATCCCATCTGCCACGCTGCTGAATTGGACCACTAGACCGGTTCGGAGATCGAAGCCCCCGGTGGAGGGAAAAGCGTTTTCCTCAGAGCATATCATCCCGCCGACACTTATACTCTGAAAGAAACCACCAGATGAGAAATATGATATAATGTATATGAAATGGGACAGGAAATTCGGGGGATGTAATTAACCTACCCAGCATTGGCCTAGCGACCCGGGAAAATACCCGAAAAATACCCATGTATCAGGTAGATCGGCCATAGGAATTGAACCTGGACCTCCCGAATGCGGGCCACAGACGAAACCGCCTGAGCCTTCCCGCTCAGTAGGGCGTGTAGGATGGGAACCTATGGTTGTCGTAGACCACAGATTGTAACAGATTATCTATGTTTGAAGATGAAGGGGACACAATACAAGTGATACCATTTAAACCTAAAAAAGTAAGTGCACAAATACGTTATTCGGTACCTCTAACTGAAAATGTTTGCACAAAATTCTTTAATGGACTGGACTGGACTATGCTACAGAGGGGATTCGGCATGGAGGTCCAAACTTGTCTATTGTATCTATGCCCCAGAAAATGTGCCTAAGAAGAACATTATGTGCAATTATCACAAAAAGCAAATTAATACAGAAGAGGCTGAAAATTACTGATTGTGCACTGCAAGATAAGAGAGGTAAACATACTTATCTGCACAAGAAACTAAATGAATCTACATGCTCATTAATACACACTCAAATACATAGCTTTAAATGCAAACAAAGCCATTACAGCTTAAAGGATTCAAGAACAATCTGTTTGCCAGAAGATGTTTATGTTTAGAACTTAACCCTACTGCTATTGTTTCCTGTAAAAGCTACAGGTCCATTGCAAACATGAAATTCAATACATCTTTCAGATACCTACATAATGTGCACTAATTATGATGAAATCTCAGATAACTAAAATTACTGTTCCAAGAAAAGGACAAAGAGGAAATTAAAAAGATAACCCACAAAGTTCTTAATAAAAGAAAAGCTGACCCATTGTGTCAGTGCATAAGATTCCTGGTCCAAGGCAATGAAAACCAAGAAGCTGGAAAAAAATTTGTATGAATTTTGCTAAAAGGTTCCAAATCGAATATAAGTACCTAAGACAGTACTCATACTGAAAGTGTCAGCCAAAAATGCATTCATTCAATATTCAATTCTAACTACAGGGCAGTCAGTTTTCTATGTCTGTTACGAGTGTATTGGAAAGAAAGATGTCAATGAGAGAGCCTTGTTCACTTTCAGTTCATTATGAACTATTTTGATGATTAGCTTGAACAGCTTAAAGTGTTTTATGACTGTTGGAGGGCAAAACAAGAATTTCAGTTCATGCATTATGTGGTTTATAATACCATACATGGAATGTGATAAGAATGTTGTCTTTGGAATTTGAAATAAAGAATGAAAATCCCAGAAATCAAACCATTGTCTTTCATTGTTGTAAATGTCTGTCCAGAAATGGTGTATTATTGGAAGCAATTTTAGATCTACATATTGGAATGTACTTTTAAGACCCAGCTCATGTTTACTAAATTGGAGAGCTACATATAATGGAGACATGGTATCTGAAATCATAAAAAGGTTTGAGAAAGATAGTTTAACACAGAAGATAGGAGCATTTGTACTGTTTGGCCATCACAAGAAGGCAAGCGAGGCATGAAGAGGGAGAGGGTTTTGAACTGTTTTATCTGCTCTGGTAGTGGATCTGTTTACTACGAGATGAGTGTATGAGAGTGCATATGAATCATCCATGTTGCCAGATCTAATGCTTGTTCCAGTAACTGCAGTGATAGTTATTATGCATAGGTGAGTTATGTGACAGCACCACATATTTTAGATGGACCTAGCCTCCTTATATCCAAAAGGCAAGCATAAACATTATGCAAACAGCAAAAATGATTAAATTACACATTACTCTGTCTTGCCTTCTTGTGGTGGGCAGAACTACCTCCTTTGACCTATTGAGATTATTTAGTAATTATTCTATCCTGCAAATTTCTTATAAAATTGCTTATATGCAATATACTACACAAATTTCTTTATTGTACTCAGGTTTTCTAATATTTCCAAAGTACCAGGATATGATGTGGCTCAAATTCTGTGAAATTTTTCCAGCGATTGACACATGATTATAACTTATGAGACGATGAGAGCTTTCATGGTTAAAGTAATAGTAACAATAATAAATGACAGCAATGCATATTAACCAAAAACACATTCTTGGATAGCTGACATGCCAGGTTTTCTTTTTTTGTGTTGCAGTTAACCTGTTTTGTGATGATAATGACAATGGATAATGATGATGGTTATTATTTACTACATCTCAAACTTCAATATTTTTCGTTGCCTAAAAGAAGTATTTTGTATGAGAAGCACCCATTGCATTTTATAATTAAAAATTTTGTTTTCTGGATTACTAGGAGAAAATGACTTACCTGGTTTTTTCCTAGACCGCAGTCACTAACAGAAGTTTACTGAGTATCGACAGTAAACATTAGTCATTTTTAGCTACCTTGTTTTGCTACAGATTATCCATTCTAAATGTGTCACTAATCAAGAAAGTGTTTATATGAACAATTTTATAAATTTGCAATGTATATAATCCATCAACTTTAAATAGTTAGGGAAAGAGAGAAGAACGAAGCTAAGAATTTTAATCATTATGTCCATAATTTCAAATCTACTGCTTACAAGCAAGTGTTTTTATTCCATTAGAATTTGGTTCTCCAGTTGAAATTCCTTCAACTTTTAGTCTTTTTTGTCTCTTGTGCATCTTTTTCTTGTTTCCTTTTAGTGGTCAAGTTTTCCCTTTGGCTGATATATTCTGAAAATTGAACATCATATGCTGGTTTATATTCAAATCAAGAATACCTTCAGAAGAGAAGAGTATCAAGAAAACATGATCGGTCAATTAGAAGAATTGTGTAAGCCAAAAGCACATATGAGTTGTTGGTTTCACAATTCTGGTACTTTTATTGCCAACTTATTTAATAAAAATTTGTCTAGAATTCCCGACCATTTTCTGTTGTAAATATGGGTTAAAATCATTTTTGTTTGCATTTCTTGCCACTAATATTGTCTACTTCAGATAACATGCTGACTAAGTTGAACCAGAGCTAAATGGAGTTTAAGCAAGCCACATACGAGTATAAGCTCAGCATATCATTTTCACTGCATGTTATAAAACACTACTGTAGTTTAAGTCAATTCAAAGGTTAAGCTTATACACTGAAAATGGGCATAACTTTACCCACAAATTACATATGAGTATACATATTGACTACTTCTCTCTCAATTTGCATACACAGTATAGATTTTTGAAAGGGATTTTTTATGTGATTACTTTGATGCCCATGTTCAGGCTGATTAGAGAATATTCATGGAACAAATTTATACTTATAATAAATGCTGCTCATGGAAGGAACATTGCAGTGAATGGAGGATTCTTGTTTTGAAAAAATGTTGGAAAAATTTTACATTGGAACCACACAATGCAGCATAAAAACTGGCATTAATGAGCACAGAAAAAAACTGTAGTATGGGTCAGAAAAAAGTTAGCAGTTGCAATACATGCCATATTTAAAGAAGGGGAACACTTCATCCAATAAGACAATACAGATATTCTGGCATCAACATTCCATTATTATTTGTGCTTCATTTGTGAAGCCACTGAAATACAGAAGCATAAAAACAATATTAATGGCAAAGAGGAAGGCCTTAAACTGAACAAAATAAGGCAAACAGCACTGACAAAAGTCAAAATCAAGAACTACACCCAAGCCAATCAAGGCGCCAGCAGATAGCAGCACTCCACCAACACAAGTCCAGCCCACTGCCCAGCTGGACGAATCACAGCACACCACCCCTCCAGCTACTGATAAAAATTCTGCAGCCCATGGTGCTACCAGCATAGTCGGTATTGAGACTTCCACCAGAGTACTTCGACCTCGCTACTGTCACTGATGATTTCTGCCGCAGTCGCAGACGAAACATCTGGGAAGGAGCCCAATAGACCACGGCCCACAAGCCCGGATTATAATGTATCTAATATCATTATGGCTTGACCCATATTAAAGTGCACCTGCAAGAAACACGTAGTAACTAAATAGCAAATGATAAAATGCACATGAATGCTGCTCATGAAAAGAGTACAACAGTGATTGGCAAACTTTTAATGTTGACAATTCATGCAGCCATTATCACATGACAAGCATACAATGCAGCCACGATAACTACAAAAAAATGATAAAATGCACATAACAAATGCTGCTTCTGAATGGAACATAACTTTATCTTTGCAGACACTTTATGTTGACAATTCACACAGCCATTATGACCAATGTGATTACAATGCAGCTACAATCAGCACGTTATAACTACGTAGCAAATGATGAAATGCATATAATGCTCCTGAAAGGAATACAACTTTAATTGGCAGATTCTTAATGTTGATAACTTGTAGAGCCATGAGGTGATGCCCATTATACAGCAGCCAGAGGAAGTACAGTGGCAGCTAAACAGCAAACTAAACTAGAACATTGGGTTGATCAGTCATCATAGTCTTGGCATCTATGCTTTGAGGCATCCTGGATGGCGAAGAGGAACACTTTTGTTACCATTATTGTTACAGGCCTGAAGTCTTTACTTTTACTTACCATTACGTTTTCTTTTGTCACCAGTAATATTTCATAGTATTTTATATTATAAAGAGAAATTTTTTTTTAAGTTAATTGAGGGGTAGAGGGACTGGGCATAAACCAATAGATCCGTGGTTCAAATCCCGGCAGTGGCATTGAATTTTTCATGTCGATTCTATCAATAAAGTGAACATGTTTATGCATCCTTTCATGGAAGTGTTGAAAACAGTGTTGTTGTATAAATTAAATTAATTGGGAGTCGATTAATAACACAAAACAACACTCACTTTTAAATTTTCCCGGAACCGGTTTCTGAGGCCTTCCCTCTATCCGGCTGAAGATAGAGGGAAGGCCTCAGAAACCGGTTCCGGGAAAATTTAAAAGTGAGTGTTGTTTTGTGTTATTAATCGACTCCCAATTAATTTAATGTTTATGCATAATCATAAAATTAAATTTTAGGAATAAAAATAAAGCTTGATTCAAATATTTAGTTTATTGGTTTTGAGCTATAACATCTCAAACCTGGTAAATATAGGAAGATATAAATGTGAACAACTGTAATTTAAAAAACATATTTAGAATTTTAATACTGTGTAAAAAACAATGCATCAGACGTGTCTTCAATTACAAAACCCAATCAATATAATTGTTCTACACAAGCTGTGGTGGCTAAAGTTGGAAAGATAGAATCAAAATGAAAAATTCACAGGATTTGTATTCTTCAGTTTAATTCTATCTTTCTTTTATAAAAGGCTTCAATAAAAAATACAAGGTTGATTTCCTTTTTAATATCAGACAAATTGAGATATGGAATAATCCATGTACTGATGTGGTGGGTGAATATGAACATCCATTAAGTTGTTTGCTAATGCTTTGAATCTTAAGAGTTCAACCACTCTTTGTCTGGCACTCCAATAACAGGATATTAGTTGAATATTAAGTAAATTTATGATAAATCACTCTGATAGTAAGAAATGGTAGCCACAGAATAAATAGGGGATGATTTTAATCTTCAAGGAAGCAGAAACTTACAATGATTACCAAAATCAGTAAAATTACTTTGTGCTTTGTAAATTACATCAAAATTGCAGAATTTCAATTATACTTGGATTACTGTATTTATTTGAAAATAAGATTCCCTTTTTAAAACAATTATAGCAGAATAATTGGGAGTGTCTTACATAGTATTTTGAAAAACGAGAATAAAAAAAAAAAAAAACAGAATTTCCTTATTTTTTGTGATACGTGTATCTCTGACTTTTCCAGCAATAAACCATGTTTTAATAGTACAAAAGTGAATCGAGAATATATTGACACATTGCTTCACTCACACTGTTTATTCACAGGACATGTTTCAAGAGCTCTTGCTCCTATCATCAGCTGATACTCGATTAGTGTAAGTTGTAGTGGTTTCCTTTTTCTCTGTATTGTCAATAGATGGCGTGATGTACTTGACAAAGATGTCCGGTGGTGGAGTTTCAAAATTCATTACTCTATGACGATTTTTGTTAATGAAGATTTTTTCCCATACGGAAAGGTCTATGGAGTGATTAACGTATTTTATTAGAGATGTTTCCAAGTTGATGTCATGTCTAGTATTCAAAAAATGAAAAGTCAATGCTGATTTTTCTGTTTCACCATTTTTAATGTTTCTTATATGTTCTTTAGTTCTGATGTTAATATTTCTTTTTGTTTTTCCTATATAAATTTTAGGGCAAGTTTCACATTTGATCTCATAGATTCCTGGTTTTTCTTTGGTAGGGATTGAATTTTTGGGAGGGCCTTTTAACAAATTTCTGATATTAAACCTATTTTGAGGTGCAAGAGTTATGTTGTGTTTTGAGAAGATTTTTTGGAATTTGTTATAGGCTGATGGGTGGAAAGTGAATTTTTTAAAAAGTTTTTTTCTCTTTTTCTCCTGTAGGTTCTAGGGTGGTGATTTCTTTTATTTTCTTAGCTTTGTTGAGTCTTTTAACTGTTTTGTCTACTAAATTTGGGTTGAAACCGTTGGATATAGCTACTTTTTTTATGTGTAGGTATTCTTCTTGATAATCTTCTCTGTTTAGTGGAAAGTTGATCATCCGAAAGATTAAACTGTTGAAAATGGCATGTTGGTGTTGTTTTGGGTTGAAACTGTTGTTCTTAATGTAGTTATCTGTGTGTCGGTTTCCTGTAAATACCAAGAGTGAGTTTGTTGTTCATTTTTTTGATCTTGATGTCCAAAAAGGGGAGCACACCATCCTCTTCTGTTTCCAATGTAAATTTTATAGCTGGATTTTGTATATTCAAAAGTCTAAGAACATATAAGAACATATAAGAAACATTAAAAATGGTGAAACAGAAAAATCAGCAGTGGCTTTTCATTTTTTGAATACTAGACATGATATCAACTTGGAAACATCTCTAATAAAATACGTTAATCACCCCATAGACCTTTCCGTATGGGAAAAAATCTTCATTAACAAAAATCGTCATAGAGTAATGAATTTTGAAACTCCACCACCGGACATCTTTGACAAGTACATCATGCCATCTATTGACAATACGGAGAAAGAGGAAACCACTACAACTTACACTAATCGAGTATCAGCTGATGATAGGAGCAAGAGCTCTTGAAACATGTCCTGTGAATAAACAGTGTGAGTGAAGCAATGTGTCAATATATTCTCGATTCACTTTTGTACTAATTTGTGCTTCACTGTCCCTATGCTTCTTTCAAGTTTATACTTTGCATGTTTTAATAATTAAAATTATACTATGAGTCGACTGAGACACACTGTACTTCATATACCACAAATTTTCTTTCAATGCATTTCATCTCCACTTTGAAGACATTATTACGAAATTGTTGATTAACTAGAACTTCAGTGTTTCAGCTGATTATGTTTCTCCAAAGACAAGACATCTGGTGATAATCCAATGAGGCTAGGTAAAATAATTTTTCTGATGGAATATCATTCAGAAGAATATATTTTAAAATTATCTGCAAAACTTGGCGAGTCTTACAATTGATGAGGTTTCATTTCTGAGTGAAGTATTTGTTATATAACATCACTTCTTCACAACACTTATCTACTAAAGAAAATACAATGCAACTATCCCAAGACGTCAAAGAATCTTTCAACAAAAATCAAGATATGCTGTCAGTTTTCATTGATTTTGAAAAAGCATACAATTCAGTATGGAGGCATAAACTTCTTGAGAAACTTTCAAAACTAGGCATTCAAGATAACGTGTTAAATTGGATCATCCAGTTTCTCTCTCAACGTTTCTATGCTACATAATACAATGACAGTACATCCAAATTCCGGCAAATAAAAATGGGCCTACCACAAGGTGAAGTACTGAGTACAACCTTGTTCAACATCTACATCAATGATCTTCCCGCGGCGGTATCAAACACAGAAATAAAGACAGCACTTTTTGCAGATGACATGATCATGTAGACATCTTCCCCACAAATAGAGAGATCCAAAAGTTCAATGGAAAAGGCTGTGATACTATTGGAAAAGTGGACTGACAACAATTTGGTGAAAATAAATACTGATAAAACAACATTCCAAATATTTAGCTTAAAAAAATAAAATCTCTAAACTAAATCTGCAGTTCAAGAAAACAAACCTGAAACAAACATATGAAACAAAATATTTAGGGACAATTTTTGATTCAAAATTATCTTGGAGACATCATATTGAAGCAGTAGTAAACAAATCAACAAAAAAATTTTCAATTTTGAAAAGATTAGCTGGAGTCAAGTGGGGCAGTAATCGGGAAACACTGAACACCACATACAAAACATTCATCAAGCCAATACTTCTTTATAATGCAGAGGTAATAATTACAGCAAACAGTTCTAACATAAATCACCTAGAAGTATGCCAAAATCAGGCCCTGCGACTAATTACCGGTGCAGCAAAATAAACTCCTATCACGGCAATGCAAGCCTAACTCGGAACTACCCAATACATCTAACTTTAGACGAGCAGGCACTAATACAACATGAAAAAATGTTGCAGTTAAAAACAAAATGGGAGAAAAGACTACTACAACCAATCAAGTTGAAAACACAAACAAGTTTCCTACACAAAGTTACGGAATTAAAAACAGATCTGAATCTTCCTAATTCTAAAGAAAACATTTTAATCAAAGAAAACCCACAAACTTTTGAACCAATTAATATTCAATTAGATTTAGAACAAATAGTTACAAAATCTGAAACTTCCAAACCTGTACTAAAAGCACTAGCATTAGAAACTGAACAATAGATACCCACCTAAAGAATGGTTACATATCTACACAGATGTATCTAACTTGGACAACAACTCAGGAGCAGGAATTAAGTGTGCACTGTTCTCATTCTATCAACCAGCAGGATACGACAACAAATTTTGATGCAGAAGTAATGGCTATTCATATTTCACTCCAACACCTTCTATACAGAATAGATAAATTCAAAAATGCTGTCATACTTTCTGATTCTAAAGCAGCATTATGTGCAATAAGTTCATATAAAATGAGGTCAATCCAAATTAAAGAATGTCACAAAATGATCCAACAACTTAAAAAACTACAGAAAAGAATTATATTACAGTGGATATCTGCACATTGTGGAATTGCTGGAAATGAATCAGCTGATTTTCTTGCAAAAAACGGTGCAAATTTAATTCAGAAAAAAGGAAAAACTTACCCTTTACATCCATAAAAAGATTAATCAAAAGTAAATATAAAAACAAAACCAATCAATATCTAACAAAGCCAAAGATAAAAAATGGAACATTTTAATTAAAAATCCAGAAATTATTCCAGAAATTCCACGTAAAGCTGCAGTAGCAAATTTTAAATTACTTACGGAACAAGATTATTTGGCCAAACACTTACACAGAATAGGAATTTATACAAGTCCAAATTGTCCTCTGTGCAATTAAGAAGAGGAAATGACTGAAGAACATCTTTTAACCTGTGAAGCCCTACCTGCCGGACCCACTACACAAATATTGGAGAGCAAGAGAGCTAATGGCTTCATTTTGGCCTAGCATTTGAAAACATCAGTTCTTCAATAGAAATATAATACTTTAACACTCCCTATTTATTCTGAGCTAATACTTTACATGCAAAAGTGATGAAATCAGAGGAAGTTTCGGTAAGGCACTACAGCTGAACACAATTGCGATAATTTATAATAATGTGAATCAGCTATCTGAAAGTAATTTTTTTCACTATCTTTGTTTGATTAAACTCGTGGAGAATACAGAAAGAAATTTAAGAAAAATGTTCTTATCAAATGCCTGTATATTTTACATCTCTCTGCAGCATACTTCACTGTACATTAAATATAACATTCCATCTAAATGGAGAGAAAAATGATACCAACTTGTGTGTATAAATTTCATAAAACAAATCTGATATAGCCATACCATTTAGGAAAAGTTTCCTATTTTCACAGTAGATTATGAAAGAAGATAAAATAAAAATAAAAGCAAACAATTTAATAATAATCACTCTTTTAATATCACATATAGGAAACTGTGTCACTTGTCCTTGCAAAAAAAGAAGTATGAGGTAAAACATAATATCACTGTTTTTCCTTCTGAGCAGTTTTTATTTTTGGTAGCAGAGAAGCTGTAACCGCACACTCTGCAACAAAAGTTGATTACAATGCATCAAGCTTGTTTTGCTAACTCACATGAGTCAACAGGCTGTAGTACGCTTTTGTTCAGGCGCATCTTGCATCTTCTGCATTCGCTCTGCTATTCTTTGGCTACGGCGAGGGCCTTTCTGATCTGATGAATTGCTGCCTTCTATTTCTTCATCATCTGAGTCAAACTGTACCACTTTGCCAGAGTATGTCCACTTACCCAGGGTACCATCCCACTGCACATTAAAAAAAAAAAAAAAAAAAAAAGCATCATTAATAACCTTCTTACACATATTTCCTAATTATTAGTTAACATTACTACGAAAAGTCACAACAATACATATGCATTCAAAACATAAAACTTGTGGACTTAAATCATTATCAGTAAAAAAATTGTAAATAGATTCGTCTTGTGAATTATATAGCAATTATGCAAAGTTAAAATGAAATTTTTATACTTAAGTCATTTAATTCATGTAGTCATGGACAAACAAAATTAATCACATCCTACATGACAAACTTTTTTAAGTCCTACACGGTCCAGTGCCTTGTTTACAAAATATGCAATACAATTATGTAGATATAGAATAAAAAGAAGTATTTAGATTATGTAGATGTTGCAGCAAGTTGTTTTATCGACTTAATAAGTATACCTTCTACTGTGTGCTGAAAACAAAACGACATGATATGCAGACTGATAAACTGGCTTCTCTGTTCACCAATGGGAGGCCGTGCCGTGGCTCAGTGGTTAGACCACTTGGCTCTCACCAAGGCGGCCCAGGTTTGATCCCAGGTGACAGCAAAGTGAGATTTGTGGTGGACAACACGGCGCTGAGGCGGGTTTTCTGGGACCTCCGGTTTCCCCCACCATCTCATTCCACCGGTGCTCCATCTTCATCTCATGTATCATCAGTGTCACCGCCTGCGATGCCGTATGTAGTAAAAACAGGCGTTAAACATACACACACACATGTTCACCAATGGAGCTATGCTTTAATTTCTTTACATATGAAAGAAAAACAACAGGCACATATTCAAAGAGTGTGCGATGGCTTTTTGCACATGTCACTTCAGGGATTTAATTCCAACTATGCCCTGAAGATTGAGAGCAGTTATATGTGCTCAGCGTTCATACACCTGATGTATTTTGATTCTTTTTTGTGTTTTAGTTCTACAAGTTAATGGCTTATTTTAATTTATCCTTTAATTATTTAAAACAAATGTTTTAGTTAAATTATGTTAAAGTTATATCATTGCAACATTATGCTCTACACATCCACTAAATAACATAAAAAGAAAGTTAATGCCATATTTAAACTGAGGAGCTTATGAGTGTAAGTAGTGTATTTGTATGCTTTCAGCCACCATAACATTGTATCTTGCTACTAAAATTAGGCAAATGAGACAAGCTTGTATATACTTTTCTCCACTTACAAGTTTTTTGATGAAGACTAGTTTCTGGGAACCTCTTCCCTATCGTCAGTTCTGTGGTTGACTGATGATGCATCCGGTGTCTGCATCTGGCTTGGTGTCATGCTGCCATCTAACTTCCAGGTAAGTTTGATGATGTCATCTACGGCAGGAATCTCAAAATTCATCAAGAGGTCCTGTTTCTTTGTAATAAATATGTTTTCCCAAATTTGTAGTTCCAGAGGTTTCTTTGCCTGTTTGATCAGTTCTATTTCTTGTTTTATGTTGTGATTCTCAGACCAAAAATGATGTGCTACGGCCGACTTGTCCATGTGTTTGAATTTAATATTTCTGAAGTGTTCTTTCATTCTTGTTCCTAGATTCCTTTTGGTCTTACCAATGTATATCTTGTCACAATCCTGGCAGCTCATTTGGTAAATGCCTGATAATTGAGTTTTCGGTGTGTTATTTTTTAAAGGGTGGTTTAGTAAGTTGCAGATGGTGTGTTTGTTCTGAGGGGCTAATTTTATGTTGAAGCTCTTAAATATCTTTTAAAATTTTAAGTATTTTGGAGGAAATGTAAATTTGGCATATCTGGTGTTTGGGTTTTCTAATTTTTTTAACGTAGTAATGTCCTTTAAGTTTTTGTTACTTTTGAGTCTGTAGATCAATTTTTTGATGAAATTTGTGTTGTAGTTGTTCAATTCGGCAACCTGGTGTATGTGAGTGTACTCCTGTTCATATTCTGTTTTTGTTAGCGGAATGTTGATTAATCTATGAACCAAACTTTGGAATACTGCATATTGATGTTGTACTGGATTGAAAGGGTTACATTTAATGTAATTGTCAACATGTGTTGCTTTTCTGTATATTCCAAATTGTAATCCTGTTGGTGTTCTAATGATTTTCAAATCTAGAAAAGGTAGCCATTCATCCTGCTCTACTTCAATGGTGAAAACTATGGATTTTTCTTGTAGGTTTAGCAACTTTATAGCATCCTCGGTTAGTCTTCTAGGAACTATAGCAAACACATCGTCGACATATCTATGCCAACATTTGAAAATATGTGGAAAGGCTTTAGCAATTTTGAAACACGCATTACAATTTGGAATATACAGAAAAGCAACACATGTTGACAATTACATTAAATGTAACCCATTCAACCCAGTACAACATCAATATGCAGTATTCCATAGTTTGGTTCACAGATTAATCAACATTCCGCTAACAAAAACAGAATATGAACAGGAGTACACTCACATACACCAGGTTGCCGAATTGAACAACTACAACACAAATTTCATCAAAAAATTTCTCTACAGACTCAAAAGTAACAAAAACTTAAAGGACATTACTACGTTAAAAAAATTAGAAAACCCAAACACCAGATATGCCAAATTTACATTTCCTCCAAAATACTTAAAATTTTAAAAGATATTTAAGAGCTTCAACATAAAATTAGCCCCTCAGAACAAACACACCATCCGCAACTTACTAAACCACCCTTTAAAAAATAACACACCGAAAACTCAATTATCAGGCATTTACCAAATGAGCTGCCAGGATTGTGACAAGATATACATTGGTAAGACCAAAAGGAATCTAGGAACAAGAATGAAAGAACACTTCAGAAATATTAAATTCAAACACATGGACAAGTAGGCCGTAGCACATCATTTTTGGTCTGAGAATCACAACATAAAACAAGAAATAGAACTGATCAAACAGCAAAGAAACCTCTGGAACTACAAATTTGGGAAAACATATTTATTACAAAGAAACAGGACCTCTTGATGAATTTTGAGATTCCCGCCTTAGATGATGTCATCAAACTTACCCAGACGTTAGACGGCAGCACGACACCAAGCCAGATGCAGACACCGGATGCATCATCAGTCAACCACAAAACTGAGGATAGAGAAGAGGTTCCCAGAGACTAGTCTTCATCAAAAAACTTGTAAGTGGAGGAAAGTATATACAAGGTTGACTCATTTGCCTAATTTTAGTAACAATGGCACTCCACTTTCTGAAATACTTCTTTTTATTCTATATTGTATCTTGCTGTTTTCAATAACTTATAAGGTAACCATTGTGTCTATAGGTAGTTCATTCTACAATTCTGTCATGTGCATTATGAACACAGTTGTTAAGAAGCTACACAAAGCCCTCCCAATGGCACATAGAATCTGGGGATGACTAAGAGTTTTTTTGCTCACTGCTATACATTATTTACTGAATATTTATTAAATGTGTAACACTATTGAGTTAATATTTTATTAATGTCTTTTCCTGAGGTTTGCCTTTATCCTGGGAAAAATTTTGGTTAACTCCAGGATCATTTGAGCATTTCACCCATTTCTTTTATTCATCTAGTATCAGATCCGTAATATGCATATTAGACTCTTCACTGCAGAAATTATTTATGATGACCATTTCATGAAATAGCCACTAGACTCTTCAGTCACAAAGAGAGAAAATGAAACTGAAGAAATGCTAGCATATGTGCATCCTAACTTAAGATTCTGACACACCCAGATCCACTGAGCATTAGTTTTTATAGCAAAAGCATCATCTATGCATAGTCTGTTTATATGCAACTCAAAACTTTGTACTGTCTTAAAACAATGGTAAAAACTAAAATTGGTAGGGGAATAAAAAACAGTAATGGATCTGCACTTTATTTGCATGTTGAGCTAATACATACTTAAGTATGGCAGGCATTCAGCCCAGGCTCTTAGTTCGTCTTACCCACCTAACATAATTACTTCTACATACCTTTTATACATCTTTGTAGCTATCCAAAGTATTAATGGCTAATAATAAACTATTATTTATTCTGATTTTCTCTGTATAGACCAGTTTCATTTTTTCTTGACTTTACTCAAATACTGTGACCTAAGCCTCTGACTTCCTTTCTAAAAATTCGTCTTAATGCTGTTCTCCATCCACTTTGTCCCATTTCTGCTCTAAAAATTTTATCTGCATTTAGAAAATGGATTAAACTGCATTGTCTTGGCTAAATTGGAACCAAGTGAGAAAAATATCATTAGGTGCAGTGTTATCAATATGCTCAAAATATGCATTCATTTTCTTGTTTACCAGCTGCTGTGAAACAATATCTTGTATAAATATTAAAAGCAGAAGCATTATTAACAGTGAAGTATTCTTCATTTTTGAGTTTGATTAATGAGTCACTATGTTTACACTCAACTTCACTTACTATGTTGTATAATTGAAACGTTTTAAAGATCATTCGATCTCATCCTCAGCTGTTTGGTGACTAAATGAACATTCTTCTTCCTCCACTACTAGGTGCTCCGATCCTTCTGCCATCTGGTGTTAGGGGCACTAAGTTTTAATACTTCATTTAATGCTGGGATTTCAATATTTATGCCCTTATCCCGGTTTTTGGTTATGAATACTTTTTCCCAAATATCCAATTCTATGGGTATACTTAAAGATTTTAACAGTTTTATGTTATGCCCAATGTTGTGGTTTTCTGTGTCAGCAGTGTCACACCATTTTTGGACAGAAAACCACAACATTAGCCATAACATAAAACTGTTAAAATCTTTAAGTACACCCACAGAATTGGATATTTGGGAAAAAATATTCATAACCAAAAACCAGGATAGTTATAAATTTTGAAATCCTGGCATTAAATGAAGTATTAAAACTTAGTGCCCTTAACACCAGATGGCAGAGGGATCGGAGCACTGTAGTAGTGGAGGAAGAAGAATGTTCATTTAGTCACCAAACAGCTGAGGATGAGATCCAATGATCTTGAAAACGTTTCTATTATACAACAACATAGTAAGTGAAGGTGAGTGTAAACATAGTGACTCATTAATCAAACTCAAAAATATCTTGTATGCTGCTCTGCTACCTGTTTTAGGGTATTTGTGAAATAGCCCTTAAAGCAAACAGAATGTTTCAATTAATATATGTACATATTTTCTGATACAGAAAATATTCAGGATACAATAATACAGTAATACTCATTGTACTACTTTACTAGCAGTTATAAAGCAAAATGTTATAAAAACTGTTTCATAAATTGCAGTGAATCCTATCTCCAAACATATTTTCTTAATAAATGCTGACTTATGTTACAGAATTTTGCTTGATGTCTCTAGCAAACTCTTGCAGCTACGAGTTTCATTTGCATGTAACTAAAAGGGTATTGAAATTATTGATCAGAAGCAGGTTGCCGATACAAATTTTAATGCTGAATTTACCTGAATACAAGATATTACCCCCCAAATTGACCGAGCATGATGGCTCAGGCGGTTTCGTCTGTGATCCCCATTCAGGAGGTCCAAATGCGATTCCCGTGACTAACATACCTGACCCATGGTTTTTTTGGGGGTTTTCCTGGGTTGCCAGGTGAATACTGGGTAGTGTGATTCCGAAAATTTCCTGTCCCTCCATTTCTTCTCCAGTATGATTACATGTCATCTCTCATCTGGTGGTCTCTTTCAAGGTAGAAAATTTTGGCAGGAGTCTCGGTGCTGCATGGTAGGATGATATGCTCCTGGTAAACACTTCCTCCTCTAGTGGGACGGTCTCTGGTCTTGTCTGGTGAGCCATTTTAGAACCACGGTGGGTGGAATACCTGTTGTACTGGTCTTCTGGGAAGCCTCGAACTGGTCAATTGTATGGACCATACCCTCTGCACTGTCGTGACTCCTTGAGTCTCCCGGAGAAACCCCACTTGGGGCATAGATACAATAAACCAAATCTGGTTGCAGTGCCGAGTCCCATCCAATAAAATTCAGCCCCTCCCCCACCTCCCCAAATTTTAGATGCAAAAACAGGTCATCTTACATCAGAGACCGGCAATTCTTGCGTCACTCACGCCCATGCTCGGATGTAACGGCAGCAAGTCACTACACAGGGAGGGGTAATTGGGAGGGGAAGAAGGCAGCAGGTTCATTGCTTATCTAGCAGTTTTCTATACAGCGGTCCTAGAGTGACCCGAGCCGAGCCAAGCGCGACCGTGACTTGATCAACTATTTAGTTGTCTGTTGCATTGCGGAAGTTGAAAATGGAAACAGAGTCTGCTGAAAGTGTTTAACACAAAGTAAGCAGTGGTGTGTATATTACCAGAGAAAGGTCGGGTACGAGTTCAGCATGGGAGACTTTTAAAGAAATTTACACAGCGGATGGAAAAATTAAACTGAGATTTGCACAGTGCAAAACATTCAATAAAGTGCTTTCTCACAACTCAGGAACGTCAAGCCTGATTAGACACAAGTGTTTGGTTCCCCGTTCCATTTCTGCTACAGTCAGTGTTAGTAAACAAGACCGGGAGACTATCACAAGGAGCTGTGTACTCATGTGCGCGAGTGACATTCGTCCATTCGAAACTGTTGCTGGTAAAGGGTTTCGTACTATGGCACAGAATCTTGTACAAATCGGGGCTAAATACAGAAACATAGACATTGATAAAGTACTACCAGATCCACGCACTGTGTTCCGTAATGTACATGAAATTGCTGATCGCATACAACAAGACACACTTCTTTGTGTTCTCGAGGCAGCAGGAAAATGTTTGCTAGCATGCACTATGGATATGTGGTCCGATGATTACAAGAAAGTCAGCTATACAACTATCACGGGCCATTATGTTTCAGAAAATTGGAAATTCCAATCTGTAGTTCTTATGACTGCAAAATTCCCTGATCAGAACAAATCAGGTGATAATTTGAGAAAGGAAATCGAGAACAGAATGATGTCGATCAGTTTACCTTTAGAAGGTTGATTAAAATTAAGTTTGTATCAGATCAAGGCAGTAATATCAAGAAAGCCCTGAAAAATTACCAATGGCTTCCTTGCAGCCCATATATTAAACACTGTTCTTCGCAATACCTTCAAAGATTTCCTGAAAGAACATTTACCAAGAGTCTGGTCCTCCATATCGGCGTGTAAGGAAACTACAGCTTACATGAAACGCACCGGTTTGTAAACAAACTTCCCAAATGCCTGCAACAATAGTGCGACGTTCGCTGGTATTCACGCCTCTTAAATTTGAAGTCAGTGCATACTCAAGAAGAGGATATTATAAATCAATTAATTACTCCAGCACAATGCTGAGAGTAAAATGTAGAACTACGACAGAAGTCTTGTAGGGAACTGATTGAATTTTTAGATCCCTTCAAAGAGGGTTCCGAAAAATTGGAAGCCGATGAGCCGACCCTGCAATTAGTTCTTCTGTGGAAATCTGAGCTCATTAATCATTGCTCACCACAAAAAGAGGATTGTGAGGTAAATATTGTCCCACAAAACTGAAATAATTTTCATTTCCACCTGTTTCAATCAATTTTAACATCATTGTTTTTTTTATTTCAGGAAATAAAACAACTGAAAATACGTGCTGCACAATTCATTGAAGGAAAGTTTGTGCTACAACCTCTACATTATATGGCAACATTTTTATGGCCTGCATTCAAACACCAGAGAGGGAGAAAGTTTGTGCAGACCCTCGAATGAGATGTGCTGTGTATTGAGAATCGTCTGCACAAGGAATTCCGGCAGCTTCCCCACCTAAGTGTGGAAGATTTTCTAAATGGAGGAAAGGAGGTTCTTCCATGGACGAGGTAACACTGTATCTTGCGACAGGTGATTCAAACTGCAAAGACATTCTCAAATGGTGGAAAGATCAAACAGAAACATTCCCACTGCTCACCTCAATCGCCGCCAAGGAAGTGCTGTGTGTACCTGCAACAAGTAGCACCTGCGAGAGTAATTTCAGTTTAGCAGGACTTGTCATTACGAACAGACGAACAAACATTTCGTCTGAAAATGTCTATGATTTACTGGTCATTAATAATCACATGAGACACGGAGACAGTGAAATCTTGTAATTAAACGTATGTCTTTTCAATGTTAGTTCTTATATAACGAATGACTAAAAACCTGTGCCAGTTTTGTTCTTGTACATAAAGTTCTGCTATGTACAATGTAATGTTTCAAAGATTCCCAAGGTTTAAATTTTTGCTGTATAGTACGTAATTTTTACAAAGTGTTAATGTGATTATTTCCACTCTTTTCATGTACTCTTTCTAGGCCTATGTGTGATAGGTTTAAGAGTTTTGTTTACTATGTATAAAAATTTGTAACTTAAAAATCTTCACCTATCTTTTAAGAAATGGTGACCGTATTTCTTACAAATTGAATAGGATCGTGATTTCGTGAATAATCCTATAATTATAACAATAATCCTGTAATAATAATCCTATTCATTTTGTAAGAAATACGGTCATCATTTCTTAAAAGATAAGTGAAGTTTTTAAGTTAAAAATTATTATATTTGTATATATTTGTTTGCTTCACTGTTAATAGCTTCTTATTTTACGTACCTACTGTATGATACTCAAAGTCCTCTATGAACCTTCTGATTCTTTAACCGCTTTGCCAATGGCCATTTAAATCTTTCAGGGGGCGGAAACAGATACCCAATAATCAGAACAGGACATTTATATTGTTAAATGCTGTAAAAATGCATCATAAATACAATTCCATATCTTCCGTATTTATTAAGTTATTTAAACGAAACAAAAACTGGTTTAAACCCATTAAAGGACGTATACATCTACAGTAACAAAAAAGCAGAGACTACATTAATAAATAGTTGAAATTTACTACTTTGTTTCACTGTAGCAAAAGCCATTCTTTGCGCCGAGCGCGCCTAATATTTGAGTCATTATGTTTTTTGTATATAGTATATACGAACGAATGTATGTATAGCTACGCAAGCGACTTCTCCGGTTCAAGGTTTTAGATTCTAGTTTATTTATGCTATACCAAGCGATAATCATACGAGTATTATGTTACGTTATACTGGAAAGAAAACTCCCTGTCAGCATCTGTTATTACAGTGTTTCTCAACCAAGGTTTCTGGTAGCCTTATGCAGCTGTTTTCGCTCAGTATTTTAGTTCTCTGTGTGTTCAGAGTGATTTCTTATAGCTATCAAGAGCTAAATGAATGGCACATTTGAAATTGTTAAATTTCAATGTTAACAATGGTTTATCCCGGTAATATAGCGAAAAATTAGCTTGCGTATGATGTATACAGGCTTCTGATATTAATGTAGAAAATCTGGAATATTTGTTGTGCGATTATGAAGGAGATGTTTAGGATATATGTAGGTAGCAGTGACGTGTACTGGTCTACAGATGGCATGTTAGCTACTCCATTGTTTGGGGAAATGGCGGGTCAAATAAATATGGGTGATGTGGATCAGCTATTACTAGCTATCCCTCTTTATGAAAAACAGTTAAATGATAAAAAAAGTATTTTTATACCACTGGATGTAACCATGCACATTTGTTTAGTAATTTTCAGAGCTGTAAATTCGTGCAAGACATTCGCCTACCTGTACTTGCGCGTATAAATAGCTCGTAACCTAATTGAGTATTGTAATACTCAGAGACCTCTTTATACTGGGGGGTAAGAAATTCACCACGACATCACCCCTCATACTTGAGAGAAAACACTTCCCTAAAAGGATACCACCCACAACCAAAATAGTCGCAACCATTTCGAAAATGTCTAGTGTGTTGCGAAAAAGAAGTTTGCAAGGAAACCAATATTATTTGGTGTGAATCTGCAGATGTGCTCTTGGGTGTTTATCCCGGTTTGGAGGTGTACAATTCAAAAAGAAACCTTTAAGGGTACATTTACATCCCTTATAGAACTAATTTAAATTTATTGTAAAATAGGAAGATTAACATAATTGGCATTAAATGAGCATTAAATGCATGTATGCGCAGGACGTCTATACCATATCGGTTTGGGGCATTTTAAGTTGGACATCATATGACGTCCATATCGGTGAAAGGGTTATGGCAAAAAAATTAAAAAATGAAGAATAAAAATAGAGCAAGAAAAGAGAAGCCGGAGCATCCCTGGATGCAGGTAAACCCGAGTCACTCACTCACTGCTATTAGTGACCCGGTCTTCTCAAGACCGAGCGGGCGGGCTGTGAATTATGACGTCATCCGGTTACGGAACGTCTCATGCTCGTCGCTGCAAGTAAGTCGAGTGGTCCTGACGCGCTAAATGCCGGTCTTTATCTTACATTCATACGTAATTTCCTATTAAGAGTGCAGAAAAATGTGAATGGCTAGTGAAGGTCACAGCTTACCAGTTAGATTTTTGTTTCATTTCACATTGCAAATATCCAACATTGTCATTGTAGTTACTGCAACTGCTGTTGCAGTTTTTAATCATAGTGTATGACACTGATAACCAGGAAACATTTAGTACATTAGTAGAACAGTAATTTCAAAATTAGGTTCATTCTGAAGAATGGGAGGCATCTTGCCTTTGAGGCTTGTGTTATATTTGAATAAATATAGTAATTGCTTAATCACAAACAAAAGTCATACTTCTGAGATCTATTTACACCAATCAAACTCTTTAACTTTACATGAAAATTAGAATATGCAAAAACTACTGGCCTTTATTACAATCAAGGAGATCATGGATATAAATTCTGTGCAATTTTAATTCTCTATTTTAAGGGAAAAAAGAAGCAAATACAGGGTACATATACATGAATATCGGGGTTTTAACTCTTTATAATATTTATTACATTCAACTTAGTTATAAATGATAGGTCAAATGAAAAAACAACTCAAACAGTTTTACCAAGAATTATAAATGTTCAATGTGACTACCCTTTGTCACATGGCACCCATCAATTCTACAGCCGAGTTTTTCCCAAACGATGATAAGTGTGTATTCAGTAATTGTAGCAACAGCTGCTTCAATCCAGTTTCTTAATTCAGGGAGGTCAGCTGGTAGCGGAGGCACATACACACGATCCTTGATGAAGCCCCAAAGGTAAAAATAACATTAGGTCAGGATAACGTGGAGGCCATGCATAGCAAGCCCTGTCATTGGGGCCCTTGCGGCCCATCCAGCGCTTGGGTACAGTGACATTCAACCAATCGCATACTTCGTTAAGCCAGTGAGGTGGCGCACCATCTTGCTGGAAAATGAAGTTCTCTGGCTCACTTTCTTCCAACTGAGGGAAGAGCCATTGCTCTAGTGTATCAAGGTAAGAAGTGTCAGTTACAGTAGGTTGACCAAAAAAGAAAGGCCCATAAACTTTTTGCCGGGATACGGCACAAAAAAACATTCACTTTAGGGGAATCTCGTTGCATTTATACAATCTCGTGAGGATTTTCTGAGCCCCAGATGCACACATTATGAGTGTTAAATGTACACTAAGGTGAAAGGTTGATTCATCAGTGAAGACAACACAATCCATAAAATCGTCATTGTCATGAAACATGTTGTTTGCAAAGTTGGCACGTAATCCATGGTCTGTCAACTTTAGAGCCTGTAATAACTGTAAACGGTAAGAATGTAGCCGTAAGCATTTTCTTACAACTTTCCAAACTGTTGACACAGGAACTTGTAATTCACAACTCACCTTCCAGACTGATTTCTTTGGGCTACAAGTGAATGACTCTCACTCACTTAACAGTCTGTTAACTTACTCTTGGTTGTCCCATGCTCTCCCCTTTACAAACTGATCATACCATCTACGAATGCTACAACCGAACTTAAGGCGGAACGCACTTTGCACAGTAACTACAGATTCGGTCTTTGCAAACCGCAAAACACAAAACGCTTTCTGTTTACTAGTCGCCATCTTTGTTACTACTGCTGTCTAGCAGATTGCGGCAGAAACATTGCATGCACATGCGCACTGGTGTCAACAAACAAAACTGCTTGAGTTTATTTTTCATTTGACATATGATTTATAACTGTAAGTTTAATGTAATAAATATTAAAGAGTTAAAACCCCGATATTCATTTATATACACCCTGTATAACTAAATAAATTATAATTAATGAGTAAATAAACAAAAATGTATCTCGTGTGCTTCATATACATGAACCAAAACATTTGATCAATAATTTTCACTTACTTGCAAATTAGTAATAAATTTTATAGATTTTCCTCTCATAAAAGAAAACTGTTTTCATTTCTTTTGGGCTTATTAAATATATATAATGACCATCATGCAAAGACTTACCGATGTGCTAATCAGTTCTTGCCTATATGGATGCCATGATACATCTCGAACACATGCCCTATGACCTTTCAGTATGCTGTGAACCTTTCCCGTCAGTACGTCATATACTGAAATGAAATTATGCTATATTAGTCATCATTATAATGAAAAATGTACAAAGCAAAATACTAATGAAAAGTATCTCATGCAAGGCTCTAAAAACTCAATAAAGATAATGGCTTAATTTACTGCAAAATACTAAAGATAATTGAAAAAACTATTTGCAATTAGTTTTTTTGACACTTTGTCACTTACATTTTTATATTATTGGGGGACTAGTTTCAGAAGCAATCATTTCCATCCTGAACCTCTCTCCAACTGTTGGGAGTTGGAGAGAGGTTGACGATGGAAGTGATGGCTTGCGAAATTAGTCCCCCAATAATATAAAACTGTAAGTGACAAAGTGTCAAAAAAACTTACTACTAATAGTTTTTCAATTAATTTTGATGTCACTGTTACTAAATTTCTCCAATCACGCATAAACTAAGGATAGTTTTATCATGTATTTTAATACAAAATTATTAAATATTAGAAAATGTAGTTCAAGTATAGCTTTTTACTAGATTGCTTTCATAGTAGGATTTTAGTTAGAAATATTAAGAATAGATCATCAAATTCATATCAAGGATTTGTAAAAATAAATAGGAACTATTTCAAACAGTATGTGGAAGTGTTTGAAAGAGGAGCTATTACTAATAGCTAACATACAGCTCATTGCACTTTCTGAAGCAGAGAATAGATAATATAAGCCTAGTACAATATAACATTCTGTCACTGTTTAGAAGATAATTTTTTCTTGCGCTTTTTAATGTTGTATTGACAAAAGATACATGGCATAAAATGAATGCACAAATCTTATTTAGGCAATCTGTTCTCCTGAGATGGGACTGAATACAGATTACAGAACATTTTGTATTAACAGAGATTCATCTGGTTAAATTGATGGGAGTGCTTGAATGCCTGTCTATATATTTTTATACCAGTGGCTTTGCCATGAACTTTTTAGTGAAGGAAATGGTCTATTAGTAGCTTTAATCTTCTTCATGAGATAAAAGCTTGGTTGGAAGGAAAATCACAGCAATTTTGAGGTTTTTACTAAAAGCACATGTTAGATTAAAGCTGTAATGCCAGCTATTAAACTAAAAAACTATGCCTGGACTAAACAGCTATAGAATAGTCTTGCTTTTATATTCCAGAAATACAATTTTGTCATTTTCTTATGAACTCTTCAATTTCCTCATGATAATTTATTTTTAACTTGTATTTATACTTTTTACTTTAAACCTCATGCAATATGCATCATTTTGGAGGAGTATGAGATACTTTTAACACAGTGCAAATCTGCAAAGCAATATATGCTGTTGTATGCAGTGGTATAGTTATCTGCTAATGCTCTGGTTTCTTGAACAGTGTCCCTATGAACAGTGTCTCCTAAATGGTTAAACAGAGGTGTGGTTAGTATATCTGCTAGAATGATACTCCCAGCTAGGTTGAAAATAATCACTAACAGCAGGTGTTGAAAGTGGATACAGGAACTGCTGAAATGTAATGTGGAGAGATGGGTGTTGTATGATTGTAATGTTGTACACCAGATATGTAGCATATTAGGGTGGTCTGAAAAGTTCTCATCCTCACCCAATAATCGCAGCATTGCTTGAATGATTTTTTTTCCTTCCGCTAGTACAGGTGTAAAATTAAAAGCCATTGCAGGCAATAGTTGACCATAGGCAGTTGTTTGAAGCAGTGTAAATGTGCATTGCTTCTTCAAATGGAGAAATTTGAGTATCGTGATGTGATAAAATTCTTTGTAAAAGAAGGTTTAACATCTACAGAAATCCATTTGCAGATTGTAAATGTGTATGGTGACTCTTCACCTTCAGTTTCCACTGTGAAGAAATGGGTGGCTGATTTTAAATGTGGCCGTGAAAGCATCCAAGATGATTCAAGCAAAGGATGTCCAAAAGCTGTAACCACATCGGAAATCATTGAAAGAAAGCATGACACAATCTTGGAAGATCAGCATACAAAGGTGCGTGAAATTGGTAATGCACTTGGAATTTGAAAGGAACATATTGGTCACACCTTGCATGAAGAATTAAACATGAAAAAGCTTTGCGCAAGATGGGTGCCACCTATCCTCATGGTGGATAACAAATGCATTTGCATGATACTTTCTGAAAAGTGCTTGGTGCATTTTCAGAACAGAAGTAACTTTTTGTGCCGATAAGTTACAATGGATGAAACATGGATTCACCACTACACACACAAATCCAAGCAGGAGTCGAGGCAGTAGACGGAAACTAGTTTCTTCAGCTCCAAAGAAGGTGAGGACAGTGCCTTTAGCGGGAAAGATCATGGTATCAGTGTTCTGGGAGGCCAAAGGAATTTTGTTAATTGAATATCTCGAAAAAAGGTAAAACATTACTGTAGAATACCCGCCTCGGTAGCGTGGTGGTAGCATGTCTGCCTCACGTTCAAGAGGTCCCGAGTTCGAATCTCGGTCAGGGTGAGTTACCTGGATAAGGTTTTTTCTGGGGTTTTCCCTTATCCTGAAAGACGAATGTCGGGTAACTCTAAGCTCCATGGACCCCGGACTCATTTGAGCACCATTTCACCAATTTCATTCATTGTCCGATATGACTTAACGTTGGAGGAAGTAAATAAAAAAAAAAAATTACTGTAGGATACCACTCTCAACTTCTAACCAAACTGAATGGAAGCATTCATAAAAACAGACCCGGATTAAAAAAGAAACAAATTGTTTTCCATCGGGATAATGCACCTGCCAACAAAAGTGTTTTGGCAATGGGGAAATTGAGACATCTGCAATATGAAGTGCTGGAACATCCACCCCATTCCCCAGATCTGGTTCCCTCGGACTTCCATCTGTTTCCAAAACTGAAGAAATTCCTTACTGGTATTATCTTCACAAAAGTTAAAAGGCATATGGAGGCGGGCCGTACTGCAGACTCTAGTGAATCCTAAGCTTGCCCCTCCTACCAGTGCTACCGAATGTGATACATGCAGCTGAACTGAGATTATTATATTAATTATGCTCGGACAGATGTTTGAAAATGACACATAGCCAATCTTATAATATGAAAGAATTTTATTTTCTAATCACAACCATACAAAAAACATGTCTTTACGATACTTAGAATATGAGCATTGCATATTTTATCTTAACATCGTTATGGTTAAATTTTAGGAATACATATTTGAAAATTACAGATGCCAATCTTATAACAAGAAACAATTTTATTTTCTGATCATGACAGTACAAAAATTCTGTCTCTGTGATACTTAGAACACGAGTGATGCACGTTTTATCTTTACATGGTTATAGTTACCCAACATCCATCCATTCAAAACAGATAAGCCTAGAAAACAACACCATTCTTTCCTCACAATATCTCAAGAATAAATAAATAATGCACGTACTATGAAAACAGGAGTCACGCAGTTTGAAACAGAGTTAACTTTCAGTTCGTTTTCAGAGTAGAGGTGTGTTATTTTGTTAAAGTGAATGGCATTGTTAAGTTGTGTGTTGAACTTGAGTGGAAATATTGTTAATATTATACTGAATTATTATTATACACATTTATTTTTTCCAGTGTTTGTGATCCGAGTGCGCGAATGTCCCTCGAAGCTGGGACAAGTAATTTTTCGATCAACAAACGTAAAGTGATTCATTCTCAGGGAAGAAAAATTATATTTAATGTGAATAAGTTTTTACGAAAGCTTTCCTATTCAGAATATAGGATAACTGTAGATTTTTCAAAATCCCAGCAATTAAATGTGGAAGCTTGTGGTGTTGGTTGTGTACACACAGAGTCACGAATTTGTACTGAAGCAGCTAAATCCTTAGAAAAAGGGAGCATGCCTGTATTTCAATCTCCGGTAAAGACCCACAAAGTTGGAAAGCGAGTTACTGGATTGGAAACTGTGCTTGCTGTTCCACTGCTGTGACGTGTGTCAAGGTAAGATTTTAATGTTTTAGAATATTTAATGTGATGTTTAATTACGGAAAAAATAGGTAGAGCCTTTGCTGGCACGTGAAAGTATTCTTTACAGAACTTCGGTGGTACACGCACCTGCGCTTGGCAACAGCACGCCGTTTCAGCTTTCATATGCCCTTAACTTTTGTGAGCGGTATAGGCGCTTTTTGTCCAATGAAGAAACAATTGCAGCTGTAAATGGGTACTTTGCAGCAACACTAGAGAGAGGGGATAATGGCATTGGAACACTGCTGGACAAAATGTATTGATATTAGAGGAGATTATGTTGAAAAATAAAACTACTTTAAAAGCATGAATTGTTTCTTCACTATCAGACCGAGAACTTTTCAGACCACCCTCATATGCACCTATAATGTGCCAGCTGTAATTTAAATGACAGATCAGACCTTAAATCTGTGGGGAGGGAACAAACAATTAAAGTGGGACATCGCCAAAATCAAAATCAATGTTCAGATTGTAATAATATATATACAAGGAAAAAAATCTTGAAACCAGACTAAAGGAACATATGAAATCTTAAAATACAAACAGTTGGACAAATCTGCAATTTCATACCATTTCTGGATGACCAACCACAACATCAAATCAAACATTACACTAACCAAACCTACTAGTCATTCAACAGAGATACATTGGAGAAGATCTCCATTTTGAAACACAAATGACAGTTAATGAATTTTGAGTTGCTGCCACTATGTCCCCTCTGGAAGTACATTTCACCCACACATGATGCCACTATGATAGATGACCACTACAACAGAAACATCAATACGGGCCAGTTGGACACATTCTGAAAATGGGAACAAATGTTCCCAAAACATGTTAACAGTGAGCAAAGTAAGTGATGATAGTGTTACTAGTGTTGACTCATCTTAAGTAAATTCCATCTTAACACATCACTGTTTCTAGCTTCTTCCTTTTGAAACAGTTATTTTATGTTGTCCCCAAAGAGTTTCAAATATTGTATTATGTGAGGTTATGTAGAGTGAGTCACGCACAGAGAAGCTATGTAAGTGGAAATGACGTCACAAAAGTGTGGAATAACAAACTTATTTGTGATTGGTGTGACGCGTATATCGTAAAACGTGGACCAATCAGATATAGAAGATTTTACGTTGCCATGGAGGATATTCAATATTCCTCTAGAGGGATTGAACTATTAGCGAAATGCTAATGTGTAGAAGAAGCGGAACCGGTCATTCTTCTCCTAACAGTCGCCGAGAACGGATGTAAGGTTCTCTTCTTAAACGCCGTTGTGTGCGGAAGAGTATAAGTTTATTCTCGTAACCATCATCGATTATAACTAGATAATCTTTACATTAAATATCATCGCTAGAAGACACACAATTTAATTATTATACACGGTAGTAAAAAAACGTATAAAACTTTTGATTCTTGCACGCATCCAGATAAACGCGTCACATCAAGTGAATCTTGTGTAAGAATAGTGTTATAAATGTTGTATCATACATCTTGTTCGAACTGGTGTTAATTGAAGTAAGGAAATAAAAGTTTCTACATTATTTAATACAGAGGAAAATGATTACTCATTTTACGTAAAATTTCCTTCCGCCGTACCACCCCTGTAAAAGAAGACATCTAGCTCAACCGACTGAAGCCACGCCGAGGTAAGCTGGGACTTCAAGAATCATCAATTCCAACCCTGTTCCAAATGATCACCTCAACGAGGGGCATAATTCGCCATCCTTCTATACGATTCGACATAAATCCAGTTCCAAAATGGCGCCCAACGTGGGGCTCGAATAGGCAGAAGGAGGATTACACCACAGGAGAATAAATAGTGTAATGGACAGGTAACTTCGAATCAAGAAAGAAGAAAGAAGAAAAGTGAGTACGGAAAATCTTAATAGATAATTAATAGAAAAAGTGACAAAATTATAATTTTCATTTTTTTATGTTATTAAGAAAGGGAAAAATATTACCTAAAATGGAAGGTAAAAAATTAACAGACAATAAGAATAAAAATGTTGGGGAAGGAGTGGAAAGACTAGTTAGTGATAAGAGAGCAGAAATACAAGAAGTCAGGGAAGTAGTGGAAGGAATGAGTAGTGATGATGCAGGAACAAGTAGAACAGAAATTATGCAGAGTAAAGGTAATGAAATGATAATAGACAGGTTAGAGAAAATGATGAGTAATTTTGATGCTAAAATGGATAGTTTTAGACAGGAAATAAGACAGGAAATAAAACAGAATTCAGAAAAGGCAGATCAAAATTTAAGGCAGGAAATGAGTAATTTAAATGCTAAGGTAGATCAAAATTCAGAAAAGGCAGATCAAAATTTAAGGCAGGAAATGAGTAATTTAAATGCTAAGGTAGATCAAAATTCAGAAAAGGTAGATCAAAATTCAGAGAAGTTAGAAGCTAGGATAGATCAAGGTTTAGGTAACCTAAGAAATGAAATTGAGAAAGGAAGAGAAGAGTGTAGAGAAGGCATAAAATCTTTAAAACAGAAAATAGAATCTCATGATGGAGAAATGTCTAAGTTAAAAGAGATGTTTCAGGAAATGAAAATAAGTCAGGAAAATGTAGTAAAAGATATAAGAAGTGAATTGGCTAAGGAGTCAGAAATCCTTAAGCAACAACAAGTAGAATTTGTAGAAAAACAAAAAGTAGAAATAGGGGAATTAGAGAATAGAATAAGACAAGAAATAGATGTAGTCTTATTAGATAATTCACGGAAATACCATGAGGAAAATATTGAAATACAGAATAATTTTGTAAGAGAGGTAAATAGTATCAGAAATGATGTTAAACTAATTGCTACTGAGGTGCAAACACAACAAGATGAACTAAAAGTTAAATATGATGAAGTCAGTAAGTTGAATAGTGAAATGATTACAAGAATAGATTTGGCACAGGAAAGTTTTGAGAGAGAGAAAGAAAACATTAGCAAGCTGAATCAAGTTGTGGTTGCATTACAGGCAAGCAAAATTTCTGAGAACCAGAGGGTAATAAAATCTAAGAATATTACATGTATTGACTCACCTGGTAATTCAGGTAATATTGTACAAAACTTAGAGAATTATTTGGAGAGTGACGATACAGAATCTTTGTCACCTGATTGTGAAGTAAATGGTAATGGACAAATACAAAACATGCACACACATACACAGTTACACAGTCAAGGTAACACAAATTGTACAAATTATTTGTTGCATGACATAAGTCCACCTACTTTCGAAGAAGAATCGGGAGACAATCCCAAAATATTTCTAAAGGAATTAGAAGAATATTTTAAAATTAAAAAGATTCCAAATGAATTTAGGATGATGATTGTTAAAAGGTGTTTGAAGAAAAATGCTTTAGAATGGCTGAGGTTAACACTAGCATCACATGAAACGTATAGTATGTTTAGGAATGTGTTTATAAATAGGTTCTGGGGTCCAGAAAGACAGAGAAGAATTAAAGTCGAACTGGCCACTGGTAAATTCGAGTTCAAGAAGGGTGTGTCCATGACAGAATATTTCCTAAAACTTGCTAACAAAAGTAAACTTGTGAATCCAGATATGTCAGAAACCGAGATCGTGAATATGCTAATACGACATTATCCACCGCACATTAGAAACCACCTAATTGTGGCTAAGCCCGTCGACTTTACTGATATGATTGAGTTATTATCAGAATTTGAGGCTCATAACCTTAATTCTGATTCTACTCATAGTCAAGTTGATCCTGACAAGACTCATATAGAACAAAAGCAAGTAAATAGACAGGAAGTAAGACCAACATTCAGGGAAAATCACAACCATACTAACCAAAACCAAAATAGTTTTAACCAAAATTGGGGCGGGGCACGTTCAAGAGACAACTATGAACGAAGAGAGTACAACCCCAGAAAGACATATGAATCGGTAGTGCCAGGTATAGGAAGGAGAATTCCAAATACTCCTAGGAGGAATTATAATAATGACCAACCTGTGGGAAATGTGAGGAGTAATCAGGTGAATCAACTGAGGTTTTACAGGGGAAATAACTTAAGAACGGGTTATCAAAGTAGAGGAAGGGGAACTAGCATCGAAGACTCTTCATTAAGAGATTTTGGGGGTCCTAGGTTTGAAAGGGCAGACAATAACCTAGAAAGGACACAGACTCAGGGAATAGAAAGAGAAATAAATAACGGTAGTACCAACCCAACTGCTAGTGTAACTACCGACCGCACTAATGCGGAAAACTGAGTACCAAATCATTTTGTGCCTTGGAAAGTGGTTCGGTAAAAATGACACAGGGCAAAATCAAAATTCAAAATTTACCAGAAGATAAGCTCACTCTCTCCAGAAGTAAAGATCGGGAATTAGTAAATCCACCTCAGATTAACCTTAGTATAGGCGATAGCGAGTATAAAGTATTGATAGACACAGGAGCTAGTTCATCAGTAATAAGTGAGAACTTATTCAAGGAATTACTATCCAAGTTTAGGATTGAATATTTAAACGTGTGTAATGTATACTGTAGCACAGCTATTGGGAAAAAGAAAGATAAAGTTAAATATCAAGCGTTAATTCCTGCGCGAATAGATGATTGGAATTTCAATTTTATCGTATTGGTAATACCAAACTTAGCTCGTGATATTATTATTGGCAATGATGTATTGTATGGTTGGCAAAGTGTGATAGATTTCGAAAAACATGAAATGAAGGTCAAAGGAGATAATGAAGTAATCAAAATAAATTTGTTAGAAGAAATCATATTAAAAGAAGATGAGAAGGATAGTATAAATAATGATAGGTTTTTTGTAGAAAATATAATATTATACGAAGAAGATATAATTAATAGTGAAGAAGATGATAGTGGTAAAGAAAATTTACTTTTAAATAATAAAGAAAATGAGACGTTTGACCTTGGAGATCATTGTTGCCAAATAAACACATTAAATACCGACACCGAGCGAAAACAAGAAGAGGAAGAAATGATATTCCAAAGAACTTTGAAAGAAAAGTTAGGGAAAACATACAATTTAAATCACGCTCAAAGAGAACAGTTGAGGTTATGTATACTAAAGAACAGGAACGTTTTTAGTACGAAACCTGGATTGTGTAATAAGTACATACATACATTTAAGGTGAACGACATTGCTCCTTATACTCATAAAAGTAGATCTGTGCCCATCGCTATTAAACAACAAGCATCTGAAGTAATAAACGATATGCTAGAAAATGGAGATAAAATTTTAAAAGATTGGATACCAAAGTATGGGCCAATAAAGGCAATATTATCAGACAACGCAACGGTTCACCGGAGTAAATTGTTTACTTCAGAGATGAAGAACAATAATATTAAGATGTATTACTCTTCAGCATATTTTCCCCAAGCAAATCCTTGCGAGAGAGTGATGCGTGATTTGGGCTTGTATTTCAGAATTCTGTGTCATTCTAACCACCGAGGCTGGTACAAATACTGCCATATTATTGAGAAAATCATTAACAATACCCCAAACTCTACTACCAAATTTTCACCAATCGAATTAATGACTAGACTACAACCTGAACCTCTAGTAATAAAAGCACCAACAACCTTAAAAGTAGATGAAATGGAATTGAATGAAGAAGAAAAGTGTGCTGAAGCATTTCGAAGAATAAAAGAAAAAGCAGAGAAAAGATTATCAAAGATACAAAGAAAAGGAGCGAAATGGAATCCTGAAATAAATGATAAAGTTCTCGTAAAGACATTTAATATCTCCAGTTCTAAAATCAAATCCTATTGGAGAATGAATTTGTTATATAAAGGTCCATATAAAATAGTAAGAAAATTTGGGGATCATACGTACGAATTAAGAGACGATGATAATAAAATGATAGGAAAATATCACAAAACACTTTTAAAACCATTCAAAAGCCTTGACACTCACAAGAATAAATGATTTAAAAAAAAAAAAAAAATAATAATAATATATTTATGAATTACTGAAAAATGTTTTGTTTATTATTATTGTGTTCGAATAATTTCTTATTTTATATTGTTATTTTAAATTGTATTGATTGTTCATTGTTGTAATAATGTTTAATTATTGGGGCATTCTTCAGAATATATGGAACAATATTATTGGGAGATTTAAGTTAATTTTCCATATATTCTGAAGAGGGGCATCTGAAACAGTTATTTTATGTTGTCCCCAAAGAGTTTCAAATATTGTATTATGTGAGGTTATGTAGAGTGAGTCACGCACAGAGAAGCTATGTAAGTGGAAATGACGTCACAAAAGTGTGGAATAACAAACTTATTTGTGATTGGTGTGACGCGTATATCGTAAAACGTGGACCAATCAGATATAGAAGATTTTACGTTGCCATGGAGGATATTCAATATTCCTCTAGAGGGATTGAACTATTAGCGAAATGCTAATGTGTAGAAGAAGCGGAACCGGTCATTCTTCTCCTAACAGTCGCCGAGAACGGATGTAAGGTTCTCTTCTTAAACGCCGTTGTGTGCGGAAGAGTATAAGTTTATTCTCGTAACCATCATCGATTATAACTAGATAATCTTTACATTAAATATCATCGCTAGAAGACACACAATTTAATTATTATACATGGTAGTAAAAAAACGTATAAAACTTTTGATTCTTGCACGCATCCAGATAAACGCGTCACATCAAGTGAATCTTGTGTAAGAATAGTGTTATAAATGTTGTATCATACATCTTGTTCGAACTGGTGTTAATTGAAGTAAGGAAATAAAAGTTTCTACATTATTTAATACAGAGGAAAATGATTACTCATTTTACGTAAAATTTCCTTCCGCCGTACCACCCCTGTAAAAGAAGATATCTAGCTCAACCGACTGAAGCCACGCCGAGGTAAGCTGGGACTTCAAGAATCATCAATTCCAACCCTGTTCCAAATGATCACCTCAACGAGGGGCATAATTCGCCATCCTTCTATACGATTCGACATAAATCCAGTTCCACTTTTCAAGTTTTTCTAAATAAAAAATAAACTTTTTCATGTAAAGGATAGTTAAGCTTATAGTTTCTTGTATCATATTTCTGTAAGTTCCTAAACTTAAATGCCAATTTTGGTATTTTCTATTTCTCTCTCTCACACATGCATGCACATACTCTTTTTCCAATTTTTTTATTTATTTTTATTTCTTTTATTTAGGGGGCAGAAAAACACATATTTTTGGTGAAATATCAAATACTTGGTTGGAATTCAGTACATCCTTCACTTATTACAGGTAAAAACTAGAAAGTGTGAAAGTTGCAGTACTCTGATATTACAAATTTACTTACTAACAACTCTGCCTGCAGCACATCCTGTATAAATGTATCGTTGTCCAGTCGTACATGCGGGAGAAAAATGACACCTCACCAATGTTTGTAACACAGTATGGCCTCGATATGTCATCACAGAAGTGTCACCATCTAAGCTTCTCTTTGGATTGCTCACTACACATGAAGAGAGAACTATAATGAATGACTAAAATCTACACTTAATACAATATGCATTGCATAATTATAATATTCTAACACAGTACTTCTTACACTTTTTGGGTACTTTCTGCCACCTATAGTCCCACGTTTGATCTGCCACTGCCTTGCGCGTGTTGTTTTGTCCATTCTTACTTGAAAAAACACGAACATCCCAAAGCTTGATGCTTTGGTCTTTACAATTAGAAATGAGATGCCTGCCATCTCCCCTCGGATCAATGTATGTCACACCATCCATATGTCCTGCAAGAACTCCTACAGGTTTTGGATCTGATTCACTCAATGTTCTCCTATCCCAAACCTGTAAAAATGCAGTAAATGTGTTTTATAACATTTTTTCTCTTTTCTTTAAAATGGAAAATGCTTTTTAAATAGAATTTAAAATAAAAAAAAATTGTGTCTCAGAAATATTTGGAATTTAACATAAAAATAAACCTTGCTGGTCAATTGTACACACATAAGTACAAAGCAAAAAAAAAAAAAAAAAAAAAAAAAAAAAAAAAAAAAAAAAAAAAAAAAAAAAACCACCATTTATCCACCAAAACTGATGGACAACCATGGATAGTGCATTTTATTGTGGAAAAGGATTTACATGCAGTAATACTACATGAAATGCATCGCACCAACTATAATATCACAGCAAATTCACACCGAGGGAGTTTGAGCTACATAGCATATCTGGTATACACAGCATCTGGTTTCTAGTAGCCACCCATCATACTTTTCTACAACTTAAAACACAAAATTCAGTATATAATTTCTTTTTGTTTTTAATTTTGTTGTTCAAAGACTAACACATACCTGGATGTAAGCCCTTTTATTTATTTTTTTTTCTGTTTTTTCAGGGATCCACATAATGCATATTTCTGGTGAAACTTTGGTACTGAATATTTTGGTGGATTCTAATACTTCTATTTATTGTAGGCAAGTAGTAGAGAAACTAAAAAGCATTTATATTAAAGAATTTATTCTTTTTAAAATGAATATTGGAATTAACATTGGGGTGGAAAACTCTCGCACCCTTATTTCATATGTACCCAACACACACAAATTCTTTTTTCTAAAAGTGCTTTATAAGGTTCAAGAGACTTCAAAACTTTAATTCTCAGTGAAATCTTGATCCTTAGCTTATTACAGGCACATAAGGGAAAAAAATGTTTTTTTGCCTAATAATTTTCTTCAAGATTACTTTCAGATTACATTAAAATTATCCAGCTGCATACCAAATGCCCTCTTGTTTTTGTTTGATATCCATTTCTTTCCGTTTTACTTACTCCTGCATAATCTGCTTTCATTTATGGTCATGAGTCCTGTGCATTATTATATATTCTTAATTGTCTCTTCTCTTCAGAATTTTTTCCTATTCACCAAACAAGTACAGGTATTTCATTCCAAATCTTCTGGTAAACATACCATGTTGAATCTGCTACAGCTTTAATTGTTGTAATTTCATTTCTCTTGGATTGAAAAAAAAAGAGACTTTTAAGCAAATCACTTTTATTTTGATTTTGTATAACCCAAAGCACATTCTAAAACACTATAAATCATAGATAATCTGTTGAGTACTAACAAGAATACATCAGGCACAGCTGGGCCCTGGCCCTTTGGCCATTAGTATAGTCCTTTAACACATACTGATAAGTGCTTCCTTCGTTTTACTATTAATTTCAAATTACTCCTCTCCCTTTCCAAATATTATTGTTTCTTCTACTTCTTCATTTTCTTTTGTTTGTCTATCCTGTATTCGTGTTTTGCTATTTGTCCAAGTGGCCACACCATGGCTGAGTGGTTAGACCGCTTGTTTCTCACCAAAGTTGCCCAGTTTCGTTTCATGTTTTGGACAACATGGCACAGGGCAGATTTTCTCCAGGATGTCCGGTTTCTCCTGTCACTCATTCCACCGATCATTCCATCTTCATCTCATGTATTATCAGTATCACTGCCTGCAGTGCCACATTTAGTAAAAGTGGGCATTAAACACTACACATTTCACTCACTTTCTTCTCAGGCAGCCAGCCAGGTGAAAAGATGATTAGATATCAACGTTTCAGGAGCGTGCATCTCTCCCATCATCAGGATATTTATAAAATGTTATAACCACAAATGAAATACTGGATATAACACAACTATAAACAAAGACAAAACACTATCAAAATTAGCATTACTGAACAAATGGAGGCTTTGGCGATTTCCTCTGAAAGGAGCACGCTTAATTGTGATGCTGGATTTCAGTTCAGCTCCTTTTGGAAACCGGCCTTAAAAATGGAAATCCGTCGAATTAAGAAGCAAAGATCAATACGGCTTGATAATCAAGTTAAGTAGTTACGCTTCTTTGACACAATTTTCTATACTCACACCATCTCCTGAGCTGGCATTTAATTTACTGAAAACAGTGATGGGAGAGATGCAAGCTCCCGAAACGTTGATATCTAATCATCTTTTCACCAGGCTGACTGCCCGAGAAGAAAGTGAGCGTATTTGTTGCCAGGAAAGCTTCAGGTCTTATACTACACATTTCATTTTTATTTGTCCAAATTTTGTCTTTCCCTTATGCTATTTTCCTTTTTATTTCAATTTTTTATTACTATTACTTCACTCAGCCTTTTCTTTTTAACCTGATTTTTCTACAATATTCCACATATATTTATACCTTTTCTCTGCCAATTATTAAGCTTCACCTGAAATTTTATCAGTTTTTTTTCTGATTATCTATTACTTCATCTCGCTTGTTTGTGTCGTTACTTCTACCTCTCATAACACCTCTCTGTTCTCACTTCCTGCAATTTCCCTTGCCATTTTTTAAGCCTGGTCATCCTTAGTGACACAAACTTTACTATTAGTTTTACCATAATCCCTTCTCCAGTTCTCACACTGATCTTCTGTGTTCCCACACTTGCTTCACTCTGCACTTACCCTACTGCACTTACTTTTTGTCCTCTTTTCTTGACCATTTCTAGTGCTTCCTGCATGCTATTTATATTTATTATATTTCCCAGTTAGGTGCCATACCATATATTCTTTGTTCCAATGACCAACATTTCTGAGTTTTTCCCCCTCTCCCGCTTCATTAGCACTATTTTCATCCACACACACTTGCCAATTCTCCCAAGTTTCTGTCTTTGGTCATTCCTTTTGATGACAAAAACTATCATTAACTGTGTCAACTTCCTCTGCTCCACAAAGCACATTTATAAGCATGACTGGCATTTTGCTGGTTATATCTCAGTGGTATTTTAAATTATTTCAGGATGCCTTCCTTTTTGAAACATTTTACTATAATAAAAGCAATACTTAGCTTTGCATTAAAAATAATGTCAAGTAAGGGATCAGTAAATGTTTATTCATTTTGGGTCATTGAGCATGTTCCTTAATACTGCTTTTTTGTGTTAAGTAGGGCCTGGAAGATTAGCCAAAACAATAAAAAAAGTTTGTAATGACAGGATTATATGCTACCTGCACCTCATAAACATGGGGAGGGAGTTGAGTGCCATGCAGTCATACACGTACTCATACAAACAAGTGGTAATCTATCAAATGTACTCACACGACGGACACAGTGTAATAGACTATACATATTGCACATTTATTCATAAATTATATGAAACAAATTTTCCTCTCTTTTCCAGACATATGAATATGAAGAAAAGAATCATTAATATTTACAACTATATTAATAGCTCAAGGGCTGGAAGGGTGTCTGTCTTTGTTGCATTTTAAAATTAATTAGGTAATACCTAAGTAGAATTTAACAATAAATTGACAAAAATGTACACCTTCAGCTTTTTTTATTTTCTCTATTGTATATAGTAAGTATTGTACTCCATCAAAAGATTTCACTATAAGTATATGTTTTGAGGCACCCTGAACTCTCTCCCAAATTAAATAAAAAGATAAAAAGCACTTTTTGAAAAAGGCATTGTAGTTAATGTGTGCATAATGTAGCATACACACACTGCATAGCTTTAAAAATATATAACATAACTGATTCTTAATTAATTTTGATAACTCAAATTGGTAAAACGAAAAATTTAATGACCTATGTATGTAAATCAATGTTTTTATAGTACATTAATTAAAATGCATCAATGCTGCATAACAGTTTATTTTTCAAGAATTTTAAGATATTCCTAAAAATATGAAATGTAAATCTTGAAGTTGCTGCAAATAGCCTGTGAAGTCCTAATAATGAATAACTTTTGGATAATAATTTGTAAACTATTAGACACACAAAGAAATGTAGATCTTGTTAAAATAAATTATATAAAATTGTATTCTTTGTTAAATGACATGAATCATTAAGTACTATACGTTTTGTTCTTATGATGTGTATAATTGACACAGTTATAATTTAAAGAGAATTGAGGATTTGATTTCTTATTGATGCATTGTCTTTAAGAGTTAGGTAACATTTTCTTCTATATAAATAAGACTTTTCGTAGGCTCTCCACAATTTAATTTAGAAAGCTGGAATACACTAAAATATTCGCTATTTGCATGTGCAGTACTTCTAAAACAGGCATACACACCACTGCATACCTCAATTACCACCGTTTTACTGTCCACACTTAATAAATGGCCTTTATATTCAACTGCCAACACCTCCAAAGCATCCATTCCAAAATTTTTTTTTCTAACTTCTTTCATTTATAAGTGTAGCTAAGCTGCTGTTTTACTTCAAGTGTTTAACATGTGTAATAATTATCTTTAATGAATGTTTGAAAAAAAAAAGACAGAAAAACAAAAATACACTCATTACTATTTACATACCTTGCACAACCCATCATCTCCTCCACTGTACAAGATCTGTGATGTGCTGTCAGCAAATGCCACTGTATTTACATCATCGTCATGTCCTTCTATCTGAAAATAATATTCTTTTACTATATTGTAGAAAGAATAATCATGGCAAACAAATCCTATTAATCAAAATATTGCTTACAAACCTTAATAACTAATAATAATGGTCAACCATAACAATTTTGTTATTTAAATTGAAGAGCTAGAAGCAGATATTAAATCAGTGCTTACAATATTACAAGCTTAACAGTAATTGCCAAGTCAGTTAACTCTTTGCAAAAATATATATATAATCAATGTGTGCATGAGGTTATCGGTTCCAAATTTTGCATTGTCAGATGGATTGTTTAAAAGAATTCCTCTTTTAAAGTACTGAAGATGAAAATGCAGTGAAAACTATTGAATATGCAAGTCATATGATATGTATACAAACTCATTTACATTTGAACTGCCCAGCAGAATAGAGGCACATGCCAAAGAACAACTTTTGTTCTGAACATGATGACATCTTCCGTAGCATTCAGCATCCAGAGATTTTACTGCGCTCCTAGTGCAAAAGTAGGCATACGCTACTATGCACACAGTTGAAATTCACATGAGATGGCAGGAGCTACTTATTAAAACACAAATTCTTCTTTTTCTTCTTCTTCCTCTTTGCCCTTTATGCCCCCACAGTGGTCGAGCTCTTCAGCCACTTCCCATATGAAGTCCAATCCAATGCCAATCTTCTCAATTCTGCTGGAATCTTTCCCCTCTTTTGCGACAGGTCAAAGACGCACATGTTCCACTCCAATCTCGGTCGTCCCCTTCCTCTTTTTCCCCTCTGGTCTTGCCTGGAATATTTGTGTAGGCTTCCTTTTCTCTTCCATTCTCACTAGGTGGCTCAACCATCCAAGTTCCTTCTTTTTAATTAAACTGATCACTGGTTCTTGGTTAAAACACTCTTCCCTTATCCTAGTATTTCTAATCATATCCTTCCTTGTCCTTCCAACTGTTTTAGATAAATATTTCATTTCTGTGGCTGAGTCTGCTCTCTAGAGAACACAAATTCAAAATCAGAAAAATATAGCATATCCCTCCATTGGGCATAGCAAGGGAAGCATAGAATCATTCATTCTGTAGCCTAGCTTAAAATCTGTGAGTAAGGCAACATGATTTAACCCTTTCACCGATATGGAGGTCATACGATATCCAAGTTAAAATGCCCCAAACCGATATAGACATATATAGACATCCGGTGCATACATGTATTTAATGCTTATTTAACGCCAATTACTTTAATCTTCCCATTTTACAATAAATGTAAATTGGTTCTATAAGAGACGAACGCTTACCCTTAAAGGTTTCTTTTTGAATGGTACACCTCAAAACCTGGATAAACACACAAGGGCACATCTTCAGATTCATGGTAAATAATACTGGTTACCTTGCAAACTTTTTTTTCGCGACACACTAGACATTTTCGAAATGGTCATGAATGGGTGGTATTCTTTGAGAAAAGTGTTTTCTCTCAAGTATGAGGGGTGCTGTAGTGGTGGATTTCTTACCCCCAGTATGAAGAGGCCTCTGAATATTATAGGATTCAATAAGGTTACGAGCTATTGATATGCATAAATCCAGGTAGGTCATTGTCTTGCATGAATTTAGAGCTCTGCAAATTACTAAACAATTGTGTATGGTTACAACCAGCTGGTATAAAAATAATTTTTTTAACATTAACTGTTTTTTGTAAAGAGGGGCTTGCAATAACCGATTCACCCCACCCATATTTGACACGTCATTTCCCAAACAATAGAGCAGCTAACATGCCATCGGTAGACTAGTACACGTCTAATGTGCGCTTACAAATAACATGTACACTGTCCCCTTCTGAATTCTCCTCTTAGGCCCTAAATTGCTTTTAGAGGTCAGGGCTCCCTTCATCCTACTCGCATATACATTTGTTTATGTAACAATGAGAGACACTAAGTCAGCAATAACATTTTTTTATGAAAATTCAGTTGGTTGGATGTCAGAAGTATATATATATATATATATATATATTCGTTTGTATGCACACAAAACAAAATAACTCAAATATTAGATGTGTTCGATGCAAAAAAATGGCTTTTGCTACAGTGAAACAAATTAATGAAATTTCAACAATTTTTTAAGATAGTCTCTACTTTTATATACAAATATAATAATTTGTAACATAAAACTTCACTTATCTTACAAGAAATGATGAAAGTTTTCTTATTAATTGATTAGGATCACGATTTTGTGAAAAACTTATCCACATCCTCTGCCAGAGCCTTAAACAACCTCTGTGAATACGTTTTTCATGAAATCGCGATCCTAATCAATTAAAAAGAAAACTTTCATCATTTCTTATAAGTGAAGTTTTATGTTACAAATGATTATATTTGTATATATTTGTTTGCTTCACTGTTAATAGCTTCATATTAAACGTATTTATTAGTCTCTACTTTATTGATACTGTAGATGCATACTGTCTTTATGGGATTTAAATCAGTTTTTGTTTCGTTTAAATAACTTAATAAATACGAAGATACAAATGTGTATTTATGATGCAGTTTTACAGTATTTAACAATTTAAATGTCTTGTTCTGTTTATTGGGTATCTGTTTCTGGCCCGTGAAGCGTTTTAAATTGCCATCGCTGAAGGGGTTAATAAGGCTTAAACTGCAACATTTTGAAATCAAAACAAGAATCTTATGATTTATGATTGCAGTATGTTCCCAATGCAGCCTACAAAAACGTTGGAACCATCCAATCCAGGCTGTTCTTCATAGTTTTTTTTTCCTTCTTCTTCTTTTTTTTTTTATTGTTCCACTTATATCTCGCCTTTGACTGCAATGTTCCTATCGACGGCAGTTCTCCTTTGGAACATATCGCAATATTGTGATGGTGTTATCTCGTAGATGGGTAGAAGAGGCTTGTACTCCACACTTAACAGCACAAAGGAGTTAGAGAAAGAAGAAGTTATCTCGCAGAAGTTGGGTTTCTGATACTTTGGACTCTTATTTTAAATCACTAAATCACACACACATTCACGCTCTCATTCAATCTTTCAGACTCTGGGGAAGATTGGGAATCATGTTGGTTAGAGGAAAATCCCCACCCCCAGCCAGGAATCGAACCTGGGGTCCCTTGTGTGGCTTCATAGTTCATTACACTGATTTAGTGCTCTGTTTCAGAATTCTGCAGGTGTAACTACAATCTGTTTGCTGTAAGAATAATTTAAATGTCAAAGGAGCACGTAGTGGAAATGAACTGCATTGGTTGGTGGGTTTTAATACTCCTGTATTCTTCCACAATTTAGCTCCGGGTTTATTAAGCTTTTTGCTTTACCTGCTTTCCGTAAACAATTCAAGTTGTTATAATATAGAATTAACATTATAAAGTGTTTACATAAGAACAATGGCTCTCAAAAGTTCAAAATGCACTAGTTGATGTAAACACAAAGATGGCAGTTAAATTCCGGTGACAGCATTGCTGTTTACATGCACATGCAGATGTTACGTTAGCCAATGACATACTAAGAGGTGGAGCTCACTGCAAAATGCGGAGTAATACTTTACTTTATTCTAACAGCGAATAGATCACAGCAACCAATTTCTTGCAAGTGACTATTATATGACAAATCATTTGGGTATGTAATCAAAATTATGACATAATATTCAGCATGAAGGGCTTAAGCTTCACTGCCTGTCAGCAATACAATTGGAAAGATCGAGTCAGACTGAAAAAATTCAATGCCATAGCTGGGATTTGAATTTTTTCAGCCTGACTATCTTTCCATACTTTAGCCTACACATGGCCAGTGTGAAAGAACAATTTCCAGCAACACACAATTGTCAATTTTGACTTAGTTCAGAGATGATTAGCAGAAGATAAAATCAATGAATAAAATTGAACTAGTGTCTCTCAAATGGAAGGAGTTTTGTTCTTCAGTGAATCACATGCTGTTATTGACTAAGCATTTCCACTTTGTTACCCCCAGTCTTTTCATATTTCCCTCTCACATGCTGTCTAGAGCAATGTAGCAAAATATCTTGTACACTTAAGACACACTTGCTTTGCCTTTCCCAAGCTTTAACAGCACTTTTTAAAATTGAATTGATTTTTCTTTTCCTTGTTGTATCTTTTAAAAATGTGTATACCGTACAAATATTTAAAACCTGGCTTCACAAACATGCTTCTTTGATTAGCCACTAAATCCTTATGACCATTACAAAAATTCACATCTCTTCTTTTGTTACTTAAAGCAACAACCTATACTGATATGAAGTTATTGAATTTTGAAGAGTAAACATAATACCAATTTATGTGTTACAGACATATCATGGGTGATGTTTTTCATATGCAGCATTCTGCTTACTGAGCTACATGAGCTGTTGGTTCTATCTTGAATTCAGAGAGAAAAGGAACAAATTCCTGGTAATACATAAAAATTGAACTTAATAACACTGAATAACTGTAGATTTATCTCATTACTATAATCAAAAAAGTGAACTGCTACAGCTGATTTATCAATTTTTTGAATTTAATATTTCTAAAATGCTCTTTTACCCTGGTTTCCAAATTATATTAGGCTTGTTTAATGTTAACTTGATCACAATCTAAATAACTTAATTGATAAATGCCATTTATTAATTTTTTAACATTTTTTTTGAAATGCAGCAAATTATAAGGTCTATTTATTTTTAGGAACTAATATTATTACCCTGTTCTTTATTTTTTTAATGCGAATTTTTAATTGGCCAAGTATAAGTATATATTTTAAAAATAAAACTAAAAGTATTTTATTTATCAAAGCTTTAATTATATTTCTGTTAATTAAACATTGTATTTCTATTAGATTTATTTGAATATTAAAGTGTAAAAACATTTTAATCCTCTTGACAGAAGAATAGGCATATTTTTAATTCGGCTGATGTTCATTCTACTGCACAACAAAAACTTAGTACTGATACCAATAGGTCAACAAAGAGAAAAAAAAATTCAATTTATACCAAAACCCTGACCTGATATTCAATTCTCAACTTCATTATGAACCATAGCTCACAAGCAATTGATAATTTTATATACACATCACACAATTAGCTATATTTAACTTTTAAATACTCACCCGTAAAGCTCGTTGGTTGCATTCCCTATCGTAAACATAAAGAAAGCCATCATTGGCTCCCCCCAGTATTTCTCGACCATCAGAAGAAAATGCTAATGAAAATATACAGAAGCGTCGATCATCTGGACAAAGTGGGAGGGCTTCTTGATTTTCTGAATCACCATACAGTCTACAAAGATGTACTGTTAAAAAAGAAAATGAGTGGATAAAATCCATATTTTATTAAGTTTTAAAATTTGTTTATATGGATGACAATGAGAATTATATTTAAAGATTTCTCTAACAAATGCACTTGTCATATAAGACACTGAAGTACAAATACATATATCCACAATCAAACGTTGGTATGCTAGTAAGATGAATCTTTGTGTAAAGCTAATCACATCAATTAGACAACCCAAATTTCACCCATAAATTCTAAATGCACCAAATATATGGTTGCTGATTGGATACAAATTATACCCATTTTAATATATTGGAGATAAGCTCATGCAAGGAGGGTCAGGGAAAGGAAGATCCCGGAAATATAGGAAGATGGAATGGAAAAGATTGGGAGACAAGAGTAATAAGACGGTAAGGGAAATGAGAATGATGAGAAATAGGAAAGAATGGAGAAGGTGGATTGACAGGACCACCCCTATGCTATAGAGGCAGAAGGGAAAGAGGAAGAAGATATGCTCAAATGGCTAAATAGGGGCATAATTTTAATGCAAATGTATGTTTTTTTCTGCTGTCAGAAAACATGCTCATCTGGTATTTGAGCTAATTACTAAATTGCCAACAATTTAAAACGAAAGAAAGTATAAAACTTGAAGCTATGCCCACACATTTATGTATAAGCAAACTGTTATCTGTTATCCCATTGGAGACAAGCACAAGCCAGAGAACAACATATAATTGATTCAGCTATTTCCAGGAGATGTGCTTATCCTCAATGGACAATAAATACATGAACAGGAGCAAATAGGTGATGCTGGTTGACAAATGCCAAATTGGAAGGAGGTAGTACCATTGTGGAAGGAAACTAGATCCTTGGGATGATTGACATGGCCACTATTAAGTATGGATGACACTGTGCCCCAATAATTGCAGAGATGGTGTCACCCTCTTTCCTTTCATTGAGGAGCACATGGAGTTCACCAGTACAATCCACATTCATTGGTAGATACAACGGCTTAATGTAAACTATAGCCTGCCTTTCATGGACCTAATAACAAATGTCTACAATAACATTTAATTTTACCCACCATCTCTTAGTCAGAAATCAAGGGATAGCATCTTACAAAATCAAATGGATACACATTTGGCAGTGCACCTATATTGCCAAGATTGCAAAAACAGGAGGATTGATTAATTTCAAGAGCTCATTGAGGATATTCAGGATATTTACCCAGTGGTTTAGTTGACTGTTAGCTAGTTTAAACAATAGTTTAGTTATACTTTATATCAGTGAAAACTTTAGCCAGTTCATTTATTGACTATAGCATGTAGACAAAGTACACTTGATTTCCAATCAAAAAGTCTAATATTTTAGAATAAAAAATCCAAATTTTTTTAATGTTGGCAACAAAGAGCAGGGTGATTATGAGAGCAGTTTTAGAAACAACACAACTTGGCCTCTACCGACAACAGCCCATGCCTAGCAAATACGTTTGAATTTAGCTTTTATTCATGTTATTTCAAATTTATGTATTTCTGAAGGTTTGGAGAGTATTTAGGGTATTTTTTTTTTTATGTTTAGATGATATTTGTGACTTCTTGTGAGATGCAATACTGGAAAAAGAGTTCAGAACTAGAAAATATGTTTGCAGTATGTAAATAAAGAAGAGTCCCACACTTTCACTTTATTTGTGCCTGTTGTACCACATAACATATTTTGGAAATGCTCGTTTTCTTTCTGGTGTAAGGAATATGCATGGGAGCTCATGATTTTGCAAACAGTCTAACATGGGTTGTGCTAAAACAAGGTGAATAATGAACCAAATGTTCTGGCAGCTGTGTGAGGCTCCAGTAGTGCTGCACAATATTTTTCTAAATTCTACATAGCTTTTTCTTTTTGCTATAATCTTGTGATAAAAAAGAAAAGGAGTAAAACATACACCTAACGAGAAAATAGAAAAATTCTTTTCTATATTCCTTTATTGTGAATTACATAATAGGAAATAGAGCTTTCTTTTGGTCCCCAAATCAACACCTCCCAAATACTTCTGGTATTCAAGGGCACATTGAGATTCTCTTTCTGTTTGCCTGGTTTCCTGCTCAGCTTTCCCAGTTCCTATGATGTCAGCTGATTTATGGACAAATTTCAGTGTTCTTATTGTCTCCACTTAACATAGAGAATATTTATATAGCACTTCGTTTTTCATGATCACCAGGCTTCAGTTCATTTGAACAGATATCGTGTGGCTTATCTTTATTTGATTGCACAGTTCCAAAGGCATACGGCTGTCTCTCAGTGAGTCTTCAAAATACATCTGAGAGGAATACCTATTATTTAAAAGTAAAATATTACTTTGGTTCATTAATGGTTCACATAAACTGGGCACTACATTGGTACTGAAAAGACTAGAATGTATTCTGTCTTTGCCTACATAAATTTTAAAACAAAGGCAATAGCCTGAATTCATAAATTTTGTGAACTTTTATGCTAAATCTTGCTCGTTTCGATCTATTGCACTGCAGAAATGAAAAAGCTTCCCTGAGTTTTATTAAACTTTCATCTACAGCAATATTCAGATAAATATAATAACTTTGAAAATGTTGCATGATAGGTCCAATTTCCTTTCAGCTCATCACTTTGGTTTTTTGTTTTTCTTTTTTTTTTTTTTTTTTGTTCCCAATAAAATGCAAGAAATGTAGACATCAATTTGAATCTCTGCCTTCTCACTGTCTTGGGGGTGTCAAGGTACTGGGTTTTGTTTCAGTGCAACTGAATGCATGATTTTAGCACGTAACACATCAAAATAAAGCAATAGAGGCCTTAATTTCATCTGCCATAGAATCAAACCATTTTAATTGTCCTTCAAAACTTTTCTATTAGGATTGTTAAACTGCTTTGTTGCATAAGCATTAGTTTCATTACATATTTTGTCAAACCAAGATTCCACATATACTGAAAAAATTGAAAGTGTAGATGGCACCTGTGTTGCATGCTTGCTCTAGTATTTACAAACACCACTTTATATATATTTTTTTAAATTAAAGACCTCCAATGTAAGTCCTATCAGAATGAATGAAATGGGTGAAATTCATGTAGTGATTATACAGAATTCAATTGTTATTCAATGGCAATATATTTTAATATTTTTATTTTCATATGGAAAACTTTCAAGCAACAGTTTGTGGTATGGTTTAATGTTGAGATAATACATAAAATATATTTGCTGCAGGACAGCAATGCAAATGTATTAACATTAAAACCTTGTTGCTTTTATAAATTTTTAGTGTCTAATGAATACCTGGAAAATGGAAATTTCTTACTCTTGTTCATCAACTTAAAATATAATGGCTTAAATAAAAGAAAATACAGTACTAAGTAGACAATGATTTTGTTTCGGATTGGTTCATGAATTTAAAACAATTTCATCTCACTGTAATGGCTGCATGTGCAGATTTTACATTGTCTACTAGAGCTGTACTAAAGAACATGTAATGGAATAGGAATATATAACCCCAACATCTGCATTAAAAGCTATACTCTATGAAAATAAGGACAGCGAGAACATTTAAAAATGGTTTGTAATGGACCAGCACTACTAAGTCACATACTTATGAATAATTAAATTTTGATGTGTGTATGGTGCAAGATGTTTAGATGTATAGAACGATACCAGAAAAATATGCCATTCAACAGCTCCTGAATAGATACACAATTTGCTAGATTACTGCAAATGAGGATTTCCTACTTACTGTCAAATTAATGCTTTGTAAGGAAAGAAAGATGGTATGAAAAAGGAATGAGCATCTTCAAAACAATAGTTGATAAAGATACTTTTTTAAGTAGGTTTCTTGGTATTTTAGTACGTAAATAGAGCAGAATACTTGACATGTTTCTATAAATGCTTTACTTCTGTTAAGAAAGTACTCTGCATAATATTAAAAACACTTGGCAAGCACAATGAATTAACAATAAGCGTTTGATAAACAGATCTTACTGATGGAAACATCCTTTACAAAATACAGCATTAATTTCGGCATTATAATACCTGTATTTTATTATGCATAAACATGCCTTACATTAGTACATTATATAGAAATTAACCTTTTGGATTAACTGTTTTGCTTTATATGTGGTAGTACTCCCTCCGTAGATACTGTATCTACTACAACCACCATGGATCATCTTTGAATTAAGTTACATGATGCAGACGACTGCCACTGCTCAAGGGGTTTTCATTGGTTTTAGCAGTTAAGTAACATTTAAAAATGGTACCATTAGTTCAAATACAAGCATTGATAGCACCAAACATGCTTTCTGAATAAGGTCAGAAAATTGAAATACTTATGCATCTGCATGGAAATGGTTGACATTTTAATCATCATGAAATCATTAACATTAAGGCAATTATCATTAAGTAGAATATGAATATAAACATAAGACATACTGAAGTCAACTTTCATACTTCTGCTTGCTTCACTTAACAAATTATTGCATAGATATTATGTATTCTTTGGAATAAAAGAGGATTCCCCTTTTCCCAAAATGTTATTTAGGAACTTTCCATGTAATATAAAGACATGATAAATTTTTAAAAATAAAATTTAACTCATTAACGACCAACTTATTTTTTGTTCCAAAAGTTAAAAAAGACCATGTTTAATATATTCATTAAGGCATACAGTGTGTGAACATGTTTTATTTGCTTCAAACTCCTGTGGTCTATAGACTGCTGGGCATTAACAGTATCAGAATATACTATAATCATGGACGAATACAATTCTGTCAATTTAATTTTTATGTTTAAACTTTATTTCTTAAAGCAATTACAGACCATTTAAAACCTAAACACCAAAAAATCAAAGATTTTTTTTTTTTTTTTATATAAACTGTGGCAAGGTTCAAAACGGCCATGATGGAGTGTTACATCACGCTTTTTGTAGAACATTAGTGATTTGCTCTTTTACAGCCTTTCATCTGAAAATGCCTCTTTGGGGAATGTTCAGCTATGAAGTTACCTCTTTCATCAAATCTCAAATCAAATGTAATACACAAGCTTTGGAACTAACTGTCCAATTTTTGTTCTTAATTAAAAACAACTTGAGATACTGCACTGCCAAGCATTGATGAAATTCAAGCAAATCCAGGGAATGTCGTCCATGTTTTTCTCTATGGATAATCCAAACATTTACTATAGCCACTCCAAAATTCTTGTAAACAGTATCCAATATCACTTTTTTTTTTCTACATATTGAAGCAGCATGTTTTCCTATAAAATGTCAAGTGGCATGCAATCCTTCAAATATTTGTTTCATCTCTTCCCATGGTCATTTTCTGGAATTTTTGTATACTTGGGACACATTTTTTCTAACTTGCTGATTGGTTGCAAAGTTTTCTCTACTTGGTTGACTTTTTGATCCTAGAGGCACTCGTTCCCTGTGTGTCACTCTGGTCACAGGCAGTGAAATGTATTTCAACTAGTCTAGGAACATCATTCACATTTATACCTGTGCATCACCAGGTGCTTCACCTTCATCAGTCACACCAGGAGGAAAAATCTCATCAACTATATCACGATTGTCATGAATTTCATTGACAATGTTATCATCACTTATAACATTCAATGCTTCTTCTAGCGTAATTCCTTTGACTGTGATGTCAAAATTATTATATGCCATACGTCTGAATGTAATTTAAAACTAATGAAAAGATTGAAATAACTACGGACTTATGTATTAATATAAAAATTATTTGTGGTTGGTTTATTGACACTCGTCACTTACTTTTTCATATATTTATGAGAGACTGGTTTCAAAGGCCCTGGCCTCCATTTTCAATCTCTTTCCAACTGAAAAAGTAAGTGACGAGTGTCAATAAAGCAACCACAAATAATTTTTATATTAATTTTGACGTCACTGTTACTAAATTCCTCCAAACACACATTATGTATTATTGTTTGTATTTTCAGTTAGTATAGAACTGCAGAACTATTTACTCAGAGTTCAATGGAGGAAAATAGCCTCTGAAACATGTTCCAGGAAATTTAAAAGTCTAATGAAATTTAGCTGTATTGGACCACCACAGTGAAGCGAAACAATTATTAAATTATAGATGAGTTGTATTTATTACACATTAGCATCACTTATGTACCTATATTGAGGACATGTTTCACAAACTATTGTTCGCATCATCGGCTCTAATGCAGTTTAGTCATTAATCCACTCCCTTTAAATTTAATTTGTTACAATACTGTTTTCAACACTTCCATGAAAGGAATTATATGATTAATGTAATTTAAAAAGGTAAATTGGAATTAACACTGTGAAGTAATGTAATAATTAAAATTATAGTATGAGTTGACTGTATTTCACATACCACAAATTCTCTTTCAATGATTTCGCCTCCACTTGAAGGCATTATCAAAAAATTATCGACAATTTCTTGATAATACCTTCAGGTGGAGGGCAAAAAACATTGAAAGAAAATTTCTCGTATGTGAAGTACAGAGTGTCTCAATCGACTCACAGTATAATTTTAGTGATACATACAACTTTTGTCATTCATGCTCTGCATAGATTGTGTGAAGCAATACAAACCCTTTATCATGTGTTTGTATAAGCGTTACTTTAAAAAATACTAATTCCGTTCTTCCACTGCCTTCTAAATCGAGTCAGGCTTTGTGAGGTACCTGGTTTAAAGCAGTGATGTATTATGCAAATCATTTTGAAGCATTTGCATCAATAGTGAATAATTGGACAAAGAAGATTCTTTTGCAACTGAGGTTATCTGGAATATTGTGATGCTAATTTAGAATGTGACTTGGCTTCATATCTTCCAATTTTTTCAACAAACAAACTAGAAACTGATTATTATAGTTAATTGATGGAAATTAATCATAGCCGGATACAGGCTAAGGTTTTCGATAGAGTCAACATGAAAAATTCAATTCCATGGCTGGGATTTGAACCACGGATCTCTTCGTTTCTGTCCAGTCACTCTAACCCATTGAGCTACCTTGGGTTTTTCTCTAGAAATACTATGAAATTAAAGGCAGTTACATCAAAAAAGTTACAAAAAAGAAACGCAGTGTTTGAATGAGTAGCCGCCCTGACATTTAATTCAAATGAAGAATTTAATGTCAGGACGGCACATTGGCCATGGTAGCTCAATGGATTAGAGCGACTGGACAGAAACCAGGAGATCCGTGGTTCAAATCCCGGCCATGGCATTGAATTCTTCATGTTGACTCTATCTAGAAACTGATATTGACTTTAAATTTCAGGCTTTGTTTGAGAAAAGTAATAACTATCAAACCCTCAGCAAAGTGGCTCGAATTCTGGAAGGTGAACAAATAAGTGAACTTGAAAATGTGTCTGTTAATGATATTTCCCTCTTCAAGTGTGCAAGATCGTGTTGTGTAAACATTCCTTTTTCCAATCTAAGGCATTACTCAAAGATAAAAGACAAGGTATGTGATATGCAATCTGGAGATGACACCTGCTACGTAGTTTAAATATGTTTAAGAATAAATCCTTTCATGGAAGTGTTGATGTCCGGCTGAAGATAGAGGGAAGGCCTCAGAAACCGGTTCCGGGAAAATTTAAAAGTGAGTGTTGTTTTGTGTTATTAATCGACTCCCAATTAACTTAATGTTTAAGAATGTTTAAATATGTCTAGTTGCAAATTGGTAAGCTCCAATGTTCATTGTTTTATAAAGTAGATGGTTTTTTTTATGTTTTGCTCTAATTTTTCTAAAAATGTTTTTCAGTTTTCTGGACACACTTTTGGAATCTTAAACACACAAAAAATAAATATCTAAGTTTCTTAGAATGTAAGAATCTGGGCACTATTAAATACGAAGCAGAGCTTATGTTGCACAAAGATGTTTTAGTGCTTTAGTAATGAGTGATATAACTACTGGTAGTGATTACTGTTATATTATTAATGCCCTCAATTGTTATTACTATACTAGTATTGATTTTATATTTTGCAAGCAGATAATAGAATAGTTGGGATAGTGGCGGTTCACATGTGGTCGGTTAGTCAATTACTTTATGGCACCTACAGGTAACCAATTAGAGCAGTGACTAAATATATTTTGCTCAGTGTTTATATTAGTTACAATTCTTAGCATGCAACTGGTAAAGTATATTTGTTACTTTCTTTGTACTGAAAGAGATTAATAATAAAAAGAATGAGTGGTTTTAGAAACATATTTTCATTCCCTGTACAATAAATGCTATTATACACAATGGCCACTTACAGCATTCTGACCAGCTGGAATATACAATATAGTTCCCATCTGGACTGAAAGCTGTGTCCAACACACTCCAACCAACATCTCTTGCTTGAATTGTTTTGAATAGTTGAAATTTTGCTTCTGTTACGTTGTATAATCTAAGGTTGCGATCTAAAAATAAAGAAAAGAATATCTAAATATATTTTTGTGACAGATCTTACTGCTGCTACTGTATTGAAGATGTAACTGAATTCATTTATACACATCACATAAAATACTTATTTAACCAGCCAGAAATTACATACAATAGTCATTTTTTGTCTACTTCATGTTAAGATAAACATTTGCAGAGATAAATTCATTGCACATTCCAGATGAAATGGAATTAATACATGTTTAAAACTGGATTACACATATTTCATTAGAAACAACTAAAAAGTGACAGCATTTTAAAAAATATGATACAGTATTGAGTAATACCATTTGCTTTTTATTTAGCAAAATCAAATATTTTACATTTAACATTTTTCTTCTGATAAAGTACTTTTTATTTCTTTTTTTTTTAAACTACTTATTAAGCCTTCCTGTAACAAATAAATAACTTTGTTAAACATAGCGTGTTTAAAGTCATGCAAGCTAACACTCAAGACATTTACCTTGGCACGCACTGAGGAAATAGGAGCCATCTTTAGAGTATGTTCCACAGAATGCTTTACTATGATACATTGCCACTGTCCACATCTTGTTTGGTATATAATAGTTGGTTATTTTGCATCGGTCTCCTCTAGTGAAGGAATTTCTGCCAAACATTCCTCTCTGGAACATCAAAGATAAGACAAAATATCAGTGCTAAGCCTTTACCTTTATTTGAATAGTTTTCTCTAACTATATATATCATTTCTGTTATTGTGACATTTCTTAAACAATCCTTTTATGTTATTTTGCTTCTGTAGAATTTTTACTTTGACTTATACTAGAGGCACGCTCAAACGTTTTAGTAGCCTATAAATCATTTGCCACAGCTTTCTTTCCAAAAAGTACTCTTTTCTGACCTTGAAGCATGTGCACTACTTTCAACAGCTTTCTCTTTGGTTTGAGAGAGCTCAGTTATACTGAGTCAGACACAGAAAAAATGGATCTCTCTTGCCATGACTTTTGGGCAATGATATATTATGATTACAAAAAGAAATTAAACAGACTAGTGTCTCTTCTTCTATATGTTTTTCAGTGAATCTACCCTTGTGAGACCACAGTTACAACTGGTGTTTTGGACAATTTTTAAGAAGTTAAAATTCTCTTGAATATGAAACTCACTTTGGCCACCTAGCAACTACTGCAGCCCAGGAAAATTATTGAAGATCCATACCTCACATTTGTGGCATGATGGGATCCTATATAATAGGGTCATCAGCAGACCACAATATAGTTCACAGTTATTTAGGCTTTACCAACAGATGTACCTGCTGGGTCCCACATTGACAGAAGAGCAAAAACAGATGCAAGAGTGGATTAGTGCCATTTTATGCTAGAAAAATTTAAAGGATAGAGTGGTCAAGAAGACCTTATAATATTGCCACAGCAGACGAAACATGGGTCTAGCATTCTGATCCTTAACCGCTTCGCCGATGGCCATTTAAACCCTTCAGGGGCCGGAAACGGAAACCCAATAAACAGAACAGGACATTTAAATTGTTAAATGCTGTAAAAATGCATCATAAATACAATTCCATATCTTCCGTATTTATTAAGTTATTTAAACGAAACAAAAACTGGTTTAAAACTCATTAAAGGCAGTATAAATCTACAGTAACAATAAAGTAGAGACTACATTAATAAATTGTTGAAATTTCACTACTTTGTTTCACTGTAGCAAAAGCCATTCTTTGTGTCGAACGCGCCTAATATGTGAATCATTTTGTTTTGTGTGTATACGAGCCATAGTATGTATGTATAGCTACGCAAGCGACTTCTCAGGTTCAAGTTTAGTTTATTTATGCTATGCCAAGCGATAATATGACGAGAATATGTTGCATCACACACTCACACACTGGAATGAAAACTCTGTCAGCATTTGTTATTACAGTGTTTCTCAACCAAGGTTTCTAGTAGCCTTATGCAGCAGTTTTCGCTCTGTATTTCAGTTATTTATACTCTCTCTGTGTTCAGAGTGATTTCTTGTAGCTATCAAGAGCTAAATGTATGGCACATTTGAAATTGTTAAATTTCAATGTTAACCATGGCTTATCCCGGTAATGTAGTATATAAATTAGCTTGGGTATGATGTGTACAGGCTTCTGATATTACTGTAGAAAATCTGGAAGATTTGTTGTACGATTATGAAGGAGATCTTTAGGACATATGTAGCAGTGACATGTACTGGTCTACAGCTGGCATGTTAGCTACTCCATTGTTTGGGGAAATGGCGGGTCAAATATGGGTGATACGGATCAGCTATTACCAGCTATCCCTCTTTACGGAAAACAGTTTAATGGTAAAAAAAAGTATTTTTATACCACTGGATGTAACTATGCACAGTTGTTTAGTAATTTTCAGAGCTGTAAAAGACATTCATCTACCTGTACTTGCGTGTATAAAGAGCTCGTAACCTAATTGAGTATTATAATACTCAGAGGCCTCTTTATACTGGGGGTAGCAAAATTCACCACATCATCCCTCATACTTGAGAGAAAACACTTTCCTAAAAGTATACCACCCACACCCAAAAAACTTGTAACCATTTCGAAAATGTGTAGTGTGTTGCGAAAAAGAAGTTCGCAAGGAAACCAATATTATTTGGTGTGAATCTGCAGATGTGCCCTTGGGTGTTTATCCAGGTTTGGAGGTGTACAATTCAAAAAGAAACCTTTAAGGATACGTTTACATTCCTTATAGAACTAATTTAAATTTATTGTAAAATAGGAAGATTAAAATAATTGGCGTTAAATGAGCATTAAATGCATGTATGCGCAGGACGTCTATACACGTCCATATCGGTTTGGGGCATTTTAACTTGGACGTCATATGACGTCCATATCGGTGAAAGGGTTAAATAAAAAGATAATCTTCTGTATATGCTTCCTAAGGGACTAACCATCCACAAAAGTTTGAAGTAGTCAGAGCTCTAGTTATCAGAACTGTTGTCTAATCATTCTTTGATGGTGAAGTAGACACAAACTGAAATCAAAATGGTAGCAAATCTGGACAGAGATAACTGCAAATGGAGAAGATGCATATTCCTTTTTGTAGAGAATTGGATGAATCACTATATAGTAAATATAATCCTGATCACCACTTACTTTCTTATTGGTTTTAATTTATAATTTGCAGCTCCTAATATAGTTTCATTATAATTTCAGAGAAAACATTACCTGACTTTCTATCAGACAAGAGTAGAGATTTGTTTTCTTGCCTAAAGATTATAAAAACCAGTTATATGCAACAGTGCCCTTCAACATGGACAAGGAGCTAAAAAGATAGAGTTAAAAGCTGTTAATGACTGTTGAAAGGTGTGTTAATGCAACATTTTCAAAGATACTGACCGCAGATGAGCAAAAGGAATTTGATTGCATTGTGCTCAAGAACATTGTAGAATGAACCTGGACTGCAAGAATATTACTCACTCTGAAAGCAAAAAGGTACTCAATTTTGAATTTTTCCACACATCAATAGCTTTTACCCTGAATAAAGACTACAGCTTTAATGATTGGACATTTGTTTGACCAGGAAAGCAAATTATTAAGAAAGTATTATAATCTGATGTAATAAGCCAGTAAGCTTGGAATGGTATGCCAAAAGATAGCTGTGTTATTGGTATCTGATAAAACTCGTTTCTTCAATAAATATTAAAAAATAAGATGATGTTCCTCCTATTAATGCAAGATCATTATTTTGCTTTGTTGCATTCCCTTTGTTGTTAGTTAAAAGTAATCTGATTTTGCTTTTGTTTTCTTAATCAGTTACATAAATACATTTTTCTAATAACTGCATACCTGCAATTCCTAATATTTAAAGTTGCCAATCAAGTCGGCTTGGGTTAATATCCTATTGAGTTGAAACACCAAATAGAAAACATTTAAGGGGTAAGAGCAAAAAATTTTGAACAAAATTTTTGAGACGAAATACGACACCTTAATATGTAGGAGAAATATACAAACACAATAACAAATAAGAAAACATGGCAATCATATTATGGAACATAAGTGGATAACAAATCTATCAAAATACATCACATAATTTTTTGGTTAATATTAGATAGTATTTGTTGTAATTGCTTCAAATGATTACAGATTTTTGGCTTTATAAATTTATATCTGCACCATTAAATAAAAGATTTGACTTGGATGCTTGGGAGAAATATACGTTGGCTGTAAAAGATTACCAACATTGATGTCTTGCGTTTTCTCATTTTTACACTATCATATAAAATATTTAATTGCACAATCACTGTGTATTATATAGAAAGAATCACTTTTCCATCATGGTGAACATTTTGGGAAAATCATTTAAAATTTTCATCACTTGGAGAAATTGGAATATTGAATAAAGTGTAATTTCAATATTAGGGCTTTAAGCAAAAACATGTGCACCAAACTTTCAATTTCTTAATTGCTTCATAAATATTGTGACTTTGTGTGTTTGTAGAATCAAAAGTCTTGTTTGCAGAAATTTAAAACTCTCATTATTGCAGTAAACAAAAGCTTTGTACACCCTTGCAGCAGCAAAAAGATGTGACATTGACAAACAGTAGTCTTCAAGGTCATCTTGTTACTCTGCTGCACGTAAACGAACAAAAGATCCCACTGTGGTACATCATACAACTCAACTCCACAGCACAACTGCAACTGACTGCTTCTCACACTTTGCCGCTATTTATACCTCTCAGTCATTGTTCTAGAATGTAGTAGACCGTTCAATAACAATTGCAATGGCATCAGAAAAACAGAAAATTTCAGACTTCTCTCTCTCAGCAAGCGTCCAGATCTGCGTGCCACTGTCTCTTTCTTTCCTGCCCATGTGTGCCCAGCACTAGCTTGTTGCAGCTCCAACACAAGAATGTGATTGGTGACAATATCATAGCTATTGGAATGTTAAAACCAGAATGCAAAACTTGAAGAGTACAAACAGAAAATAACACAAAATCCAAAAATAAAACTTTTTGAACACTTTTGGATAGGATATCACTTAGACTGCCTTGAATACTCTTCATTGCTTCACTATCCAGTTATTTACCAGAACATATTTTTGTAAGCATTTGCTTACGTCCTCAATTGTTGAGGATGTGTACAACTATAAAACATGTTCTGTTGAACTTGTGGATAAATCTTCAAACTTGACTCCACATAAGTGCATTTATTAATTTATTACTTTGTTGTCCTTTAGCAAACAAAATACAAAAACATCTTTAATATGCTCTTGCAAATAATGGTATCCTATTCATTATGCTTTCCGTATCTGCCCTTTATTTATAGTCAGGCTATAGCTTGCGATGCACATTTCACAAGCGGTGGAATCATGTCAGTATGTTTCAGGTAACTCAATACTGCGAACAATTCACTCAACATGGCTGATAGGATCTGTGAATGTTACCGTCAGTTACTGTCTTATTTGCTTTTTACATCATCAAATGGAAATATAAAATCAAGATTACAATTATAATGGAAAACGCTGTATATTCATAAATCCTGAAAATCCTACCATGTTGCCCGCCATTGAATAATAATTCGGTCCCATACACCTAACCCTAGGTTTTTGTGTATTGGAGGTCCTCTACTCCTTTTTATACTTTTGCTATTTCACCTATATTATTCTACATTTTTCTCTTAATTGTTCTTAGCCATATCCCTTTAACTTTCCCTAAATAATTCCTTATATTTCCCCTGTTCTTTTCTCCTTTTATTGACAAAATTTTTCTAATTACTATTTCATCCCCCAAATTGTCCCATTTACGTAGCCAGGCCTGTTCTCTCCATATCTTTGTTTGACTACAATATAATATACAATGGAAATCTGCATTCTTTTCTCCACACAATGGACATTTATCTAGCTCCTTCTCTTGACCTATACCTTTCAAGTTTCTCACTCCTGTTCTCGCCCAAACAAAACCTTCTCGCCCAAACAAAACCTTCTCGCCCTAACTTATTACATATGTCTATATATCCTTCCTTAACCCAGGTTGTTTTTATTTCTCTATATAACTTCAGTGAGGTTTTGTTACTTGTATTGGCAAAAATGTCTTGTCGGTCAATATCTTCTAATCTTAGCTTAATTTCTTTCCAGAAGCCTCTATACCCATACTCTGCATTTATCCAAGAACAACCCATAACTATCTGCTTCAACACGTCATTCATTTTATGTGCCCAAGACTCACCCCAGTTACTTCTTTGAGTATGAAAACATTCTGTAATAATATTGCCATCTTCCAAATTTCATTCTGTAAAGACTAGAGGTTGCTCATTGTGCATCCTAAAAGTGAAAATTCATTCCAAACATCTGTGCTATGAGTGAATAACATTAGATTCTTATTAGTTCAATGAAATGCCTACCAAATGTTCAATATAAACAGAGGATATGTACATTAAAAAAAAGCTAAATTTCATCTTGTAGGTACAATCCCCACACGAAAGTACAATATAAGAACAGAACTTATGAAAATTATGTGAGAAGAACCAAGCGGAATGGCTCAGGTGGTTTCATCAGTGGCCTGCATTCAATTTCCATGGTTGACCTACCTGACCTACAGGTTTTTTGGTTTTTTCCAGGCCGTTAGGTTAATGCTAGGTAGGTTAATTACATCCTCCAAATTTCCTGCCCCTCCATTTCACATCATCTCTCATTTGGTGGTCTCTTTCAGGGCATAAGTGTCGGCAGGTATCTCAGCAATGTCGTGACTCCTTGGGTCAGCAGCCCTGTCTCCTCTCGCCTCATCCCTCCTCCCGGGGATGCCCCACTTGGGGCTTAGGTACAATAAACCACAGGTTTCGGTGCAGTGGCTGCTGTTTTCATAATGCTGTCAGATTTATATTCTTTCTGTAAATTTCTATCTTTGAATTCTGCACTATGTACTTTTGATGATGCAAAATAGTGATGTAAATATCAATTTTATTAATATTTCTGCAAGAATGAAAAAGTAGTTTAACTTAGAATTAGCAAAGATGTTGTTGAGAAATAAAATATACTTCTTAAAAGAAGATTCAAATTGTCTTAACAACTTCCGAATTACGTGTTTAAGCAAAAGTACCTTGAGCATATGAGGAGGGTTATACTACATTTCAATTCAAACTGTTAATTCAGTATATATAAATACAAATTAATATTTTAAACAATAAATATGAAATGCTTCTATTCCTTAAAAATCTTTCATAAGGATACACACCTCTCTGGAGTTTATCATAGCTGTCACTGAATTTGCCCGTTCTTGACGGACGGAATGTAAAAGCCCACATGCCTGCTGTGTGGCTAAACTAAATTCACTTTTCTGAAAAGAAAATAGTAAACATACATAACTCTGAGATAATTTATTGCTAGATTAGTTTAGAAAGGTTTCACTATACTCACTGATGTACACTGGATACTGTGCAACATAGGGAAAAAAAAAAAAAAAAAATAGTTTGAAATATGTAATGCTATTCATGTTATTTTAATTTCCACTTCTATAGTTACCAGATTTTTGAGTTTAAATCAAAAATGAAAATAAAAATGCTTATATTGAAAAGCAATTTAGGATATATTCTGATGCTAAGTATTACAGAACTGGGAAATTAGGAAGACAAAAATGCAATTTTATTATTCATTACAAGTTTTGGAGAAAAACATAACTTATAAATCACAACAGAATATTGCTTAATGTTATGAAATGGCTTTCTTATTCTGGAGGGAAACAGAGCATTATTCAGCTCTTTTATATTTGCTTAGTCATGCCACTTGACTTGCTATCCAAGTTAATTTATAGCAGCCATTAATACAAGGCAACACTGGAACCTTTTGAGTTATGAAATAATTCAGGAAAGTTGTTTGTTTTACTACTCTGATTTTGTACCTCATTACCTAGAGTACAATTTCATTCTTACAACTGAAAAATGCTACAAAATTTTCTTTTCTGGAAAAATGATGCCTACAGCAAGGATAAAAATGGTATTGGATAGTGCTGATTTATTGTAAGGATTCATTTCCTAACTCTGGTACTCAGCTTTCTTTCTCTGTAATAACCGATAGATATTTAAAAGCCAACTGTGAAATTTAAATTAACATACTGCTTGATCCAAAATTCCTTGGCTCAAATCTCATAAGTTTAGTATGCAAACTTTTACTGTATATTTAATATTAGTAACTCTGGAAGTGCCACACTTTATCCATTCACTTCATAAATAATAATTTGCCTCTGCTAACCTCAGTGATTACAATGTCCTAAAAATTGTTATTAGAAAGTCATATTTAACACAAAAGATTTTACAAAAGCAATGTCAAATGTTCAGCAAAGATTAAATAGATACACGATTTACAAACAATGCTACTGAAATAAAATCTACGAATTCTGGTTTCAACAGCCACATGATAATTTGTAGGTACTTTTTATTTTACTTACATCTAATTCTTTAGTATTTGGTGTCAGGTCTATCATCCTGGGTGGACTTGCAGCAGCAACAAATTCATCATCACTGTCATCTCGATCAGATGAGATTATATGTACTTGCCCACTGTAACACAAATGACAGCTCTTGACCACATTTGAAACCTTGAAATGTACTTCAGAACCTAAGAAACACACAAGTTATGTAACATCTAAAAGGATAAGTACAGTTACTTAAACATGGTAATTTGCATAAACCATCTTTTTCTTCCAGAGAGTTTAACTAAAGGGAGAAAACCATCTTTTTCTTCTAGACAGCTTAACTATAGGAACATTGTTTAATAGATGGCAATAATAAACATTTATTATAAAGAAGCCTATTGAACATACTGTCATATCCACGATGACGGTTCTGCCATGGAGGAGTTGAGCGGAAGTAGGGGAATTCCTCCACCCTTGTTTATTGGCTGGAGGGGCAGAAGAGGCATGGCCTTCTGGGGTGGGCACTAGCTGACATCATGAAGTGCAAGTGAACTGTGTTGTTACACCGCACGAAAGACTGTTGAGACTGTCCCAATATGTAATCCAAGAACATTCAACTACTGGGACAATATTCTTTCTGTGCCTGGCACGACTATATAAGAGCCAGTGTGAGGCTTAGAATGCAGTAGTGTGTTTTAGAGATTGTTTGTGTGTGTTTTAAGCAATGAGTACAGCTATATGAGTAATCACAGTGAAACAGACATAAATTATTTGGCCAGTTGAGTTGTGAGTCGACACAACAGTTCAGTGGTGAGGAAATATCCCCTGAAATTCATTCAAAAGAATATGACACATTGACAGAATGTCTGATATTTTAATCTGCCACAGATCGTCTTCCAAGTTCTGGAAATGCATTATAGCCTATACCAGTGGTTTTCAAGTGAAGCCTTGCAGCATATAAATGATCTACAGGAGCATAATCAGTTTTCTGTAATAGCAATTGTTAACATACACAGAGAAAAGAAAATTGAAAATTAATTCAATTAATTTTGACGTCACTGTTGCTAAATTCCACCAATCACGCATAATTACACTTCATCTTTATGAAATTATCTTTTTCTTTTTTTTTTCTTTTTTCAATTTTCGTCCTCCAATGTTAAGTCATATCAGACGATGAATGAATTGGGTGAAATGATGCTCAAATGAGTTCGGGGTCCATGGAGCTTAGAGTTACCCAACATTCGCCTCTCAGGATAAGAGAAAACCCTGGAAAAAACCTTATGTAACTCCCCTGACCGAGATTCGAATTCGGGACCTCTTGAACGTGAGACAGACACTCTACCATCTACACTACCGAGGCAGGCAAAAAAAAAAAAAAAAAATCAAATACTTATATTTTGTATTCTCTCTTCAGTTTTGTATTTTGTAAGACAGGAGTTGCCAAGCCTAGCAAGGGAGCCCTTAAGATATTCTTTTTGCAACCTCCTATATCTGCGATTGTTAAATTTTTAAATAGTGTCTTGTCATTAAAAGATGGTACAGATTCAGACAGTATGTAACAAAGGCCACGCCATGGCTCAGTGGTTAGACCGCTTGGCTCACACCAAGGCAGCCTGGGTTCGATCCCAGGCGACAGCAAAGTGAGATTTGTGGTGGACAACACGGCGTTGGGGCGGATTTCCTCCGGGACCTCCGGTTTCCCCCGTCATCTCATTACACCGGTGCTCCATCTTCATCTCATGTATCATCAGTGTCATCGCCTGCGGTGCCGTATGTAGTAAAAGCGGGCGTTAAACACTACACTAATCATTGTAAACCAGCTGTGGAAGCTATGTGGTCTTAGAAAAGTATGTTTCCAAAGTCTGCTCATTTTTTTTCTGTCAAAGTGTAAGATACATTTCTAGAAATGAACTTCCATTTAGGGGGCACCGGGGTAGCGCGGTGGTTTCGTTCGCGGCTCCCGTTCTAAGGGTCCCGAGTTCGATTCCCGGCTCTGGGGTTGGCGATTTTAAGTCGGCCCTATCCACGCCTTCACCTCTGTCTAGCACACATGAAGTATCCCCTATGCCCAACGTGGTTCGGAGTCCACGGTAAAAACTGTAGGTCCTCTCACCTCACCGCCATCTTCACTATCACCCTATCATCGGAGGTAATGGACACCGCCCTCTGGGTGCCTCCACCTGAGAAATGGGTCCGGTCATCACTTGGTGGGGTGAGGTTACCCCGAAGGCCAAGGTTGCCATGTGGGGAGTGTTAGTAACTAACTAACTTCCATTTAGGTCAGTAGAAATAAGAATATGGAGACTAATTTTAAGAGCCTTTTGCTATGTGATTACTGAAATGTAACACTACACGCACGCACCCACCCACCCCCCCCCCACACACACACACACACACACACACACACAGTATGTAACATTTCTTTGACTGGCTAGGACATAAAAAAAAAAAAGGAATGACAACTCCCAGTTTGAAAAAAGTATAAGAATTTAAAAATTTAAACAATAATAAGAAATATTTTATGATTTACGAATTATGCAAAAAAAAAAAAAAAAAAAAAAAATGTAGAGGACATTCAACATATGAATTTATCTGTCACAAAAATGACAAACATATTTAAAGGTTTTAATTAAAACCTTTGTAGACACTTTTCAGAATACCAAAATGTTCAAATATTTTTGCAAGTATAGGTTAATTTGGAAGGAAGGATTTTCTTTAAAATCTTTGGAAATGCTGAACTTAAATACTAAGTTTGGTACCTAACCAATTTTTTAAGCACGCGCACTCTCTCTCTCTCTCTCTCTCTCTCTCTCTCTCTCTCTCTCTCTCTCTCTCTCTCTCTCTCTCTCTCTCTCTCTCTCTCTCTCTCTCTCTCTCTCTCACACGCACACAAACATATAGAACTACTGCACTCCACTGAAAAATGTGACACCAAGAATACATGAGAACACCACTGAGAATAATCAAGAGGTCCCGAGTTCGAATCTCGGTCAGGGTGAGTTACCTGGATAAGGTTTTTTTTCCGGGTTTCCCCTTATCTTTCAAGAAGAATGTTGGGCAACTCTAAGCTACATGGACCCTGGACTCCTTTGAGCACCATTTCACCCAATTCATTCACCGTCCGATATAACTTAACGTTGAGGCAGACGTAAATTAAAAAAAAAACCACTGAGAATACATGCCTTGAGGCTTCCTGAATGAATAAATAAGTAAATTTGTTGGGTGTACTTACATGATTTTCTTTATTCTGTCTTGTATAAATTTTCTTAAAAACTTTCTTAAAAAATTCTTCTATCTAATCTTCTTGTTAATCGAAACAAATGTTTGCAGAAATGATTTTATTTGAAAGCTAACTTGCAGAAATTATTTTATTTGAAAGCTAACTTGAATTATGTCACTGGTATTGATGAAAATCTTAACAAAATTGCTGAGAAAACCCAAATGGACATTAGCGTTCACTATCGGAATAAAAACAGAAATTCAATCAAAGGTTTGCTGTTTTGATTAAATTTTCCTTCACTAGGCTACGGCAAATCGACCTAATAGAAATATTCAAGTTGGAAGTCCATTGAGTTCTCTAAAATACATTGGATAAATTTGTTATGCTTGTGGAGTCTGCAGTAAGAAGAAACAGTCATACATCAAAAGCAAAGAGAAACAGAAAAAATGAACAAGTACGAGTTGAAAGAGAAGAAAAGAAATGCTGAGGTACTACAACAGTTAGAAAGGGAAAAGGAGGATTTGCAACTTAAGCAAATTGAAAAGGGATGTCATCAGTGACATGGTTGAAGTACTCTCTTGCTAATCTTAGCAGTGACAAGTGATTAGCAAGAGAACTTTGGACATGCCATTGGAGATATCCAATGTAAGCTTCGAAGGAAACATCTGGAAGAAAATGTCCAATAGACAACATGCCACAAGCTAGGATAAAACAATTACATCTAATGACACTGATCATGAAAATCTACATTGTTTAAACATTTTATTTAGCTTAAATTAACACCCCGCCCTAGAACATTTATCTTTTAGTATGGAAAAGTCTGGGTATTTCTTGAGGATGGTTTGTTGACACCATGCATTAACATCGCAAAGCCATTGAACTTTATAAGCATCCCAACAACTCCAACAGCAAGGAAGAAGCCCTTAAATTCAACAGAACTTGGCATCCCAAGACATTAAATGACAACTCAGACAGCAAAACAATCCTGGTTCATTTAAGATCTATTGCATGGCGAAAAATGTTACATAGGGCAAATTAAGAGACCTAAAAACCAGTAAGTCAGCAGTAGCATTTCACTTTTGGAACAAAAACCACGACCTTTACCCAAATCGAAATTTATTAAAATTGGGTTATAAAAAAACTGATAACATGAGAGAACATCTTAATATGGAAAAATAAGAACCAAGTAATGCACTTTGAAATCCCAGCAGTCAAAAATTTGATAAAGAAGTTCACAGTGCCACCACCAGAGAGATGACAGCAGAAAACCAACAACAGATGATAGTTGGACCTTTAAGTTTGAAAATGGAGGCAACAATTTCTGAAACTAGTCCCTCAAAAAATAAAAATGTAAGTAATGGAGTATTAAAAATTGACTACAAACAGTTTCTTTCAATTCATTTGAACGTCATTGCTACTAAATACCTCCAAACTTGCATAACTCAAGTGATACATTTGTGATTTATTAAAATCCAAACTAATTTATAAAGCATTCTAAAGTGGTACATAAATTTGAAAAAAAAAAATATATATATATAACTTACAAGAATTTCATCTTCTTGCATATATTTAGCGTTATATCCAACTTAAATATAGTTTTGATCGCAGTACCATATTTTCTGTTTAATAACTTCGTAAGCAAGATATCAAAACCATTTAGCAAATACGCAACTTTTATGTTAAACATTGGAAAGCTACATATATTTTGGTGTTCCCAAATGGGAACATTGAGATTTAGAAATATCTAAATGGAATGGATTGATTGAGTTGAGGGCGCTCAACTGCAAGGTCATTAGCACCTCAACAGAAACGATGGTGCAAAAGGCATCGGTACTTACCAATAAAAACGATTGTAAAAGTCAGGGGGTAAAACGGCGCGCTAAAAAGTTAAAATTATGTTAGTGATCGCACAGCCTCAAGTGAAATACTCACGGAGCTTCACAGAAACGTGGTAGATAAGGGAGTGGAATGTGCTTAGTGCCAGTACTACCTCACCATATAGCTAAAATCTAGATATGCAGTGCGAAGGGTATCTGTGATAGGAATTTAAAAACCTTTTGGACAGCTTGGGAGTCATCCGCCAGTACTCCTGCAAGACGGTCCGGCAGGTTCAGGGTGGCACAAAGGTGTCCTAGGGAAGCACACTCCAACAGTATATGACGGACTGACAGGCTGTCCCTACACAGCGGACAAACTGGTGGCGGTACCCGCTTTAAAAGGTACGCATGTGTAAAAGCGCAGTGTCCAATGCGTAGCCGGGCCAGAATAACTTCTTCGCGACGAGAAGAACGCTGTGAGGTCCTCCAAGGAGACGGAGTGTCCTTTACCTCTCGCAGTTTGTTACAACGAAGAGTCAGCCAGTCCTCGTGCCACCGCGAAAGCACTTCTCTGCGAATAACTAGCCTGAAGTCTTCACAGGTACGTAAGCAGCTCGGATTTGGGGTGCTGTCTAAATGGAATGCATATACACAACATATACACATTTCACAGTCATGAAGAACCTTTGATCAAACAATTCCAAACAATGTACAACAATAGGGACATTTTTACCTTGAGCGAACAGAATTTTACAATTACTATTAGTTTTATTCTTGCCTTCAAAGAGGAATGACATCTAAGAAGCTTTTCACTGTAGAAGAAGCAGTAGAGTATTATAATCAATTGTGAGATGAAGACTTTCTTAGTGACAGTGAAATTCAAATTTGTCAGCTGCCTTCTATGATACTGAATGTCACCGATGACGAAATAGTGCAGAACATTATTAAATTTTAGATGAGTCGCATTTTTTACACATCTGCTTCACTTTCGTACCTATTTTGAGGACATGTTTCGCAAATCTTCGTTTGCATCTACGGCTCTCCTTGAATCCTCTTAATAAGGGTTCAATACCAACTAAAGACATACTGGAATACATCTGAAGATATTCAGATTCACATTCTTCCTTCTGTAATGAGCAGACATTTCAAAGACTTAAAAACATCTTTTCAATTAATTGACCATAATTAATAATTCTTAAGAATTAATTGTTAAAGGATGGACATAAGTTGGGGAGAATTACTTCACTGATATAAACATAATATGAAATTACAAGTGAAAATGGCTGGTGTTGATCTACTCAAGTCCTCTTATCTAGCTGTCATCTACAACTACAAAATAAAAAGTGGCTTTAGAACGCCTTTGCAAATGGTTTGAACATGGCAGTTGTTGGTGCCTGGAAAAACCAGCATGAACTACATTCCAATAAAGCTAATGAAATTCTTAAACTCAGGAAAGAAATAACCATGTCCTGCTGAAAGCCCAACCAAGAATACTTCCTACATCAAGATCTAAGGCAAATATACCCAGCTCATGTTGAAAGACAGGTCACCATTAGGTTGAATCCAAACAAGGCAGATGTGTAGTGTGCAAGAGCAATGCTTACGTGCAATCATGAATGCAAAAGAAATATGCATCTTCAGTGTTTTTTTCCCTTCTAATTTACATCCTCAAACGTTAAGTCATATTGGACAATGTGTGGATACTCAAATGAGCCCAGGGTCCATAGAGCTTAGTTACCCAACATTCGTCTTTCAGGATAAGGGAAAATCCCAGAAAAACCTTATCCAGGTAACTCACCCCGACGAGATTCGAACTCGGGACCTCTTGAACGTGAGGCAGACACTCTACCATCTACGCTACCGAGGCAGGCTTTCAGTGTTTTCTCTAACATCATGGACTGCTATACTGCTAGAGTTATATAACATATATTGAAGACAATACTTGCACTTGTTGAATATCACAAATTTAATTTTCAATGGCTGTAATGTAATTTTTAGGTTTTATTTTACCATAACTGCAGCTCATTTTCACTTCAAAATAGGTTTTAAGCAATTTATGATGAGAAATTCATTTTTTTTTTTAAATTTCACAATTTATACATATTTTGTATTAAACCAAGTTCCCCTAAAATGTCAATTCTAACCATCAATGTTCCCAAATGGTAACAACAAAAATCAGCAATAATATTTTATATACCTAGTTATATATTAAATAAACATAAAATGAATATACATAAACTTAATTGGAGGCCTCCAGCATAGAAAACCAACTAAGTTACCAAAATTTCAGAAAGAATGAATTCAACAGGTAAAAGATTAAGAAGTTCAGCTGCAACTTACATTACTGTAATATCAGTTTATATGATGACAAACTAAGCCTAAGGTTAACCTTATTTAAAGAAAAAAAAAAGGGGAAAAAAAAAAAACAGGCCCCCTTGGACTTGCAGTTATGACCTGATCAAGATGATAATGTGAAATGACAGGAAAGCATAGCTGAAACATCACTGTGGATAAACCCCAATAACACCCTATTACTCCTCATTAACTCGGGAATAATATGCACCTAACCTGACTTATGCTAACATACATCTTTCTCAAGCTTAAGTAACCATGAGCCATATGTAAGTGGAATCCAGTGGAATAAAAGTGTGATAAACTGTCCTTAATTTCCTTCATACACTACCACTAAAATGGTTAATTATAGTTGCAATTCATTTGCAGTAATAACATGTTTCTTGTAAAAAGTCAATTCACAGTTGCTTTTGAGAACCCGAAGTACTTGCCTTTTACCCAGTTTACAAATCTTTGGTTCAAAGCCACTGGCAAGCTTCAACTTGCAGGTTTTAAAAGCATACAATGAAATCTTAGGTTTAATAATTACCTTCTGTTTATTTCCAGTAACGGTAAGACTCTTCATTATGGAAGAATTGATGAGGAATTTAGCTGTCAGCAATCAGCTTACATTCATTGGAACTTAACATGCAACAAGAACCAAGAGCCTCACCCTTACCCATCTACATTACCTAGATGTTAAGTGAAAGAATAGTCTGTGAACTAATGCAATGGAATTCCAAATGCTAGTCCTAACAGGTTGCCTATACCGATTTTTATGCCTCGAACCGCCACTGTAAGTGCTATGTACAAACCATCCTCAGTTTTAAACACAGAGGTGTAACATAACATTGTAATGTGGTACAAGATCTGTAACATGTGAACTTTCATGTAATGGGAAAGGAGTAGAAGTGAGGCTATATATACAGACATTAATAGTTTTAATATAATCTATACTTGCCTCCTCCTAGTATTGTCAATGGGGCCTCCTAGTACAACATAGATATATCTATGTGTCATTGCTGTAATTATGAATCTCTGTTTTAAGCAGATTACAATGGCGTTCCAAAATATGTGTCCTTCACGAAAGCAGATAATTGTAACAAAAACATAACACAAACTGTTCCGGATCTGGAAATGAAACGAATGTCTTCCTTCTGAAGCATCTTCTTCTGTTCGCATAGAATAAGTTTTTGGTGGTTACGCCTCAGTCTGTGAACATGAAATACTACTACGTATATGAATAAAGAGCCTTTCACTGTCGACTAACCTTCTTATAAGAAATTGCAAGATGGTAGCTAAATCGGAATCTTGATCACTATCCTCAGACCGTGAGCGAGATTCACTATCGTCCATTCTTCTTGATGTAGAGGTTCCCATACAGATGCAATTAGTTCACTTTAAAATAAATAAAACCTCCTGAATTCCTCAAGAACGCAGGTGCAACGAAATATGTATCAAAACCTCTCTCAGTAAACAAAAATCGACTGATTTCGTTTTCGTTGCGTTCAATTGCATAAGTTTGCAAACATCCACATACAGCTGTGTTCAAGGACAGCTTTCAGACTTGATTCCGTAATTCTGTACGACGCACTTTATGTACTTCCAACTATTATCTATGGTTTCACCAAAGGTGGCACCACGAATCTTATCTTGCCACGGAAGCAGTTACATCTACAGTCTATGGACTGAACGATCATCCAACCGATTCGAGAGAGTATAATTATGGTCAGCATCTCCATACCCCCAACCAGAATGTTGGCTTTCAAGACCGAGAGTCGCTACTTATTGCAGCTCCTCAAATTCCTCTCCCTTCAAACTCACACCTCACGAGTGGGATCGAACTTGCTGTCCTTGGCACTGTACCAAAGCAAAACGCTCCACTCAACTACACCACGGCACAGTACACCCTATTTTTAATATTGGAATATTCGAATACTACAGGTGAGTGTTTTTATTTTCAGAATGTTAAAAAGTTAATGCTGCCGTAAACGAGTTTAGCGGCTGCTTTACGGCAGGCAGTGTTTAATATGCCCAGCATGGCGTTTGTTGTGAAGAGACTAGAAAATATATTTCGTATTATATCCATACCGCAATTTTAACTGCTGAGATAATTTTATCGACAAATGGAGATTAAGTTACTGGCTACACTTCTAAATGTTTTGTAAACAATACCTTTTATCTAATTTAAAACAGTATGCAAGGCCCTTCATGATAAGTATATCAATTACAGAATGTCAGTTCAAGAATTTAACACTATAAATCATAATAAACTTTCCTTATTTATACAAAATACTGGATTTAACTGTGTCACAAATGACCCTAATGAATATTATAACTCATTATTGCAGTTTATAAAGGAAGGGGCTTCAGTCTGCTCCTACAGGTGCCGAAAGGTTGTGTCAAATAAACTGACACATAAACCATGGGTAAATAGTAACTTTTTGGCTCTAGTTAAAAAGAAAACCTTACTGTATAGCAAAACAAAATGCAAATTTCCCTCTCCGATAGCAATTGAACTGTACAAAAAGTGTGCAAATGAAGTAACTAAAATGAAAAGGGAACTTCAAGAAGCATATTACTCAAATAAACTGAATAACTCCTATGATCCAAAAAAGGTATGGATGACAATAAATGGAATCTTAAGAAATAAAACCCCAGTACATTCCAATCAAATAGAAACAATAATGGTAGGTAATCAAAAAATAGTAAATCAATTAGAAATATGTGAATCTTTTAACCAATACTTTGTAAATATAGCTGATCAGTTAGTGAAGATATGTATAACTACACAATATACTCCATCACCTTATAGTTCAGTACAAAATAGTCTTTTTCTATATCCAACAGATAATAATGAGGTTCTAAAAATGATAGCAACAATAAAAAACAAAGGTAATAAAACAGATAATATTTTATCAAATGAATTGTTAACAAAGTGCAAGTACAGTTTGGTTCCACACATTGTAACCTTTATTAATTTATCACTTAGTTCAGGTTCAGTACCTGATGGTTGTAAAATCACACGAGTTGTCCCAATTTATAAGACAGGTGATAGAGTAATTATGGATAATTACAGACCAATAAGTATTATTCCTGTATTTGCCAAAATTCTGGAAAAAGTAGTAAAAGTTAGGTTATTACAGCATCTAGAAAAACACAACTTTTTTCACAATCATCAGTATGGATTTATTAACAAATCTAGTACTCTTGCTGCCACGGTAGATATTATCGTACCTATTCAAAGAGCTCTGGATAGAAATCGTTTAGCTGCTGGTTTATTTATTGACCTAAAAAAGGCTTTTGACACTGTAGATCATACTTTATTACTAAATAAACTTGAGCATGCTGGTGTAAGAGGACTTCCTCTCAACTGGTTTCAGAATTATCTCAGTAATAGAAAACAATTTGTAAATATGAACAACATTTCCAGTTCTCTATCAGTAATTCATCATGGTGTTCCACAAGGTTCTGTATTAGGTCCTATATTATTCCTAATTTTTATAAATGACATAGGATGTTTAAGACTAAAAGGTAAATTGACTATGTTTGCTGATGATATATGTTTGTTATATATAGATAACTCTGAGCACCAGCTGATATGTGACATACAGCAAGACCTGAATGCATTGAATAGCTGGTTTAAGGGCAATAAGTTAACATTAAATGTCTGTAAAACAAAATATATGTTATTTCATAAAAGATCATACGTACCAGTAGTAAATAACAAGATACATGTTGATAATGCAGTGATTGAAAGAGTAACAAAAATCACATATCTAGGTTTGATTCTAGACAGTACGCTCACATGGAAGGACCATATCATGCATGTAAAAAATAAGATTCTTCCTGTGTTAGCTGTAATTCACAGGCTGAAATTCAAAGGATTCAGTGTAAATCATTTACGAAGTATCTACCATGCTTTAATTCAATCTCATTTGGATTACTTAAACATCTTATGGGGTAACTCTGTTAAATATTTAATTCATGACCTCGAAGTACTTCAAAATCGTGCCTTGAAAATAATCTACAATCTACCCTTTAGAACAAACACAAAAACACTCTACCATGTAACTAACATTTTACCATTACAACTAAACATAGAGTTGTCATTGCTAATATATCTCCACAAAATAAAAAATAATCTTCTAAAGTCCAATCTAACATTTGAAAGCTCCTCACATGTATATAATACAAGAAATAAAGGAAACTTAACAAAACCAACAGTGAACACTTCTACTTATGGCCTGAACAGCTTAACCTCACACGTTATCAACTTATATAATGCACTGCCACTGGAACTGAAAGGCTGCAGGAACATAAAAGGTTTTAAAAGGAAAGTTGCTGAAAATTTACTGAAGGCATATATTGATAGCTGATAAAGTGTTACACATTTATAGCTGGTTTGAAAGCTGAACTATTTAAAAATTAATATGGATTAATGTCCCATAGAATATGTAGCTTCTATTTTTCTGTTAAGTTCTTTGTTACTATTATTTCTTGAGTTATAGTGAATGTCTGTATCTTTGTACGTTTCATATGTTATTCTTGTATGGTAATTCATTCCTGCTATGAAAATGTAATATAAGTATTGTTAAGGGCTGTTTGCCATCATTTTATATATTTTTGTACTGTTCCCTAGCATGAGCTATGGCTCTGGGAACCTTTTCAGATAACAATAAATAAATAAATAAATAAATGATGCACTTCACTTCAAATTATTCAGCAATCAACACCTAACATATAAATTAAGCTGCGGGATAATGCATACTAACCTGTACATAAAGAATATAGTACTCATTTAGGATGGTGTAGTAATAAATAATGTCTATATTGTCTTCTGCGAAACCTATAAACACGTTTTTTGGGCTTTCCTGAAAGTTGAGTGAAAATAATTAACTTTAATTCTAATAAAGTATGCTATTGTTATTTTACAAGCACTGCGATCACTGAACATATACTTATTAGAAGCGAACCTTGGCAGCACGAGGTGATCGCAGCACCCCTATTTTCGGGTGGCAAACTAAATTATGAAAAATCGTGCGCCCAAACTTTTACGTTGTCGGAATGCTATAGCTGTATTTTTCATACCTGCTTAGCTGTCAGCTGGTGTTAAGTTCCAATACCGCATTGTTACAAATGACGCACAAAGATAATTACGTGATCTTTGAGAGTTGTGACTGCAGTTTCAAAGTTGTCGTATATTCTAAAAGCTCACGTAATTATCTTTTATAATCTGTATCAATACAGTATTAGAACATATAATCAGCTGAGTCTTGCAGTGGATTTTTTGAATGGCACCTGTACATTATTTTCTCCTTCAATTATTTCAAAATTTTGTATGAACTTTCCAGGAATTAACAATAGGATGTAGTATTTGACAGTAAATTTTTAATAATACCATTGTTTTAAAAGTTACTGCGTCCTTTTATTCTGGCTGATTAGCATAACAAATTAATTTGACCTTTACTTAAATAACATGAGTAGTTCATCTAAATCAATTACAAAGAATCTATAGCACAAAACTAGTTACAACACTGTAGCTACCGGGTTGTCCACCACAAATCTCACTTTGCGGTCGCCTGGGATCGAACTCGGGCCGCCTTGGTGAGAGCCAAGCGGTCTAACCACTGAGCCACGCCTTCGTGATCCAGTACACCAGCGCCTCTATTTTCGGGTGGCGAACTAAAATCTCTTGTTGCCATTTCTCCTATCTCGGCTTCACCCCTGTGACTACGATTAATCTAAATTACTTTGGAATCCTGATAGTTCCTTCGAGGGTTAAGGGAGGGAGAGTTTCTATGGCAACGACAGTGACCACAACTCTTTTAGGCCCCTCTCTCATCCAATTAGGTGAGCCATGCCCCTTTTCCCCCTTGTATAAGTTTTGCCAAAAATGTCTCTGTGTTGTCGAATTCCCTCGAAGGAATGTTGCTTTTCAGTCGTTTTTATTTTACAACAGACTGCCTCCGCTGATCACCTACTAGTTGCCAGATAAAATTTAGCATATGTGGGTCATACTCAGATAGAGGAGGTCCAGTTAAATTGATGAACAAATCAGAGACATGATCTAACAAAAGGACATTTCTTAAAGGTGTTACAATCACATTCATGGACATCATGAGCGTCCACACTCAGCTGTTGATATAGCAATAGTGTCTGAAGCACAAAGCAGTGGCAGTAGACTATGAGGTTTCCTCTTAATATTTCTGTATTCCTTGTACTCCCTGAAAGCTCTTATAATTTTCCTGTTGTCTGAGATTTTAATTTGATTTCGAGATGAACTATACTATCTCAATATCCTTTCTTAACTATACCTTGCATTTCAATGAATGCAGATTCATTATATCTAGATTGTCGGACCATTCAGTGGACTTCAACTGTTAGATGACAAATGATATTTATAATTAATAATACTATTTTACAAATCTTGATTCGTTCCACTGTGGGGACTGAAAAGTTAACAATCTCGATTCTAAGTTAACAGCAGGACTCCTTTAAAACTTTGATGAATAATTTGTATTTCATTGAATCTTGAATGATTTTTAATTAATATTTAATTCATATATTAAAATGTTAAGTTTAATTTGGAATGTTTAGAAATTATGATTTAATTATGTTTAAAAATTTTCTTTTAAATGTTGAGTTTATTTAATTTAGTCATACCTTGGCATAATGCCCAGGATTTTGCTGCAGTTACCAAAATATCCCAACTGCTTTTTTTATCGGTTTATCTGCTGTTGGTGGTTTCATTTCGGTTTTTGAAAAACATATGAAACTTCAGGTAATTCTGTCAGTACATTCAAACACTATTCCTAAATGTTCTACAAGTCTTGCACTTCCGAAATATTTCCATGCTTGGCTCTTTCCTTCTGGTCTCTTATAATATTATTCTCAGTCATGTGAAAATTAATTTCTCAAAAGTTTTCCTATAAAGATTGTAGAGTTCTTTTAATTAAAAAAATACCGAATTGTGAAAATTGCACAAGATGCAAAATGGGTTGCCCTAAAGCTCTCATACAACCCGTTTTAGTTCCCTTTGGTTCTTAGGAGACTGGATATATAGAGCACACCTACAGAATATTAATCTGTACATGCAGACTTTCTACATATATCTGAAAGTAATTTATTTCGTAGGTTTCTTTGAGGGAATGACCATTTTTGTGTCATTTATCGTTAAGGACCATCACATGAAAACATATGCTTTGAAATATTTTCCACTCATTTCAAAGAAGTTCAATTTTCTAAGAAGGGTAGTTGTAGTCAAATAGTTCGATGTTCTATGGTTGTAATACCGGAACACATACCGGAATCTGCTCCACTCTCTAGTTCAATCAGATCTAAAAGAACGTAATGTTGCAGCTAACAGTGTCCATCATAGAACATTTTAAACACACAACTAGTGTCTGCTATTTGCTTAGCGTGATAGATTCATATATTAATATATTTATTCTCCGTTTGTTTTCTATAGTTATTTTCACACATAGTTTCAGCGATATGAGATGCAAGAGAAGTTGTGTGAAGTGTTCTTCCTATACTGAGCCCATTAAGAAATTGGACATCTATATCAACTGGCATATCAGTATGTCTCCGATATGTTGCAATGCATATGTGATATATTGTAATAGCATTCCTAACAGTGAAAACGGTGCTGATCCACAAAATCTTGCGCTCTTAAAGTTAGCTCTAATATCAGTTTATGTGGACATGTCATATTTAGTGCTCAAGAATATAGTCTAGATTAGATAAGATTGATTTGCGTTCAGTAGGTTCATTTGTAGCCAGAAAAGGCTGTGAACATTGAACATGTCCAGAGGTATAAAGTTTAATAGCATATATATGTACAAAAGTTAACATAAGACGCATATTATAGTATACAGGCAATATGAACAACAATATGGAAAACAAAGCAGGGATAATTATATATATGATACAAAATCAAACACTTTTTAATTCAGCTTTCACTTGGCATATGCTAGTACGTCTCAACCTTTTGCAATGGTACCATTCTTGTTATTTATTAAATACATATACATTAAAAATAAACTTTCAACTTGCATCAAATATTTATAAGTAATGATTTGTCATTGGAATAGTTAGATACTACTTATAGGGCTACAGAAGCATTATCAGGATAATTTGTCATTCATACAATCTTGTACAGAATAAAAAGATTTTGAGCAAAGATACTCTCTAACAGTTTTTTTTTAAAAGCACCGAAATTGTCTCTTTTTTCTTTAAGAACATTAGGAAGTGCGCCAAATATTTTGATAGTTTCATAATGCACACCTTTCTGAAAGCAAGAAAGTTTAGCACTGGGATAATGGATATTATACTTTTGTCTAGTGTTTATTTTGTGAATTACATTATTTGTTGCAAATGAGGCACGATTGCATACAAAGAATTTTAGGATCGAGAATATATACGTGCAAGGAAGCGTTAATATCTTCAATCTTATAGAAAGATCTTTACAGGAGCATCTGTTGTGGGTGTTAGTAATGATTCTTACAACCCTCTTTTGCATAAGAAATATTTTTTTACTTTCTACTGAGTTGCCCCAAAATAATATTCCATATTCCATAATAGAGTTAAAGTATGCATAATATACTGATTTAAGTGTGTCAATAGAACTCACATTAACCAGCTCTCGGATAGCATAACACGCAGAGCTGAGTTTAGGTAAGATACAATTTATGTGAGCTTTCCAATCTAAACATCTGTCCACTTGAAGGCCCAGAAATTTTATGCTGTCAATTTCTTCTAAAAAGATATCATGAATCCCGATTTCTATTTCAGTATGTGATGTACGACAGGTTATAAATTTGACCACTTTTGTTTTGTCTAGATTCACAGATAATTTGTTTGCTTTAAACCAGCATGACATACAGGTCAAAAAATACTTCATTTTAATTATACACTCGTTTAAATTTGTACTGGCCCCCAGGACACTAGTGTCATCAGCGAAAAGAACTGTACTTGCAATGTCCTTTATATAATGTGAGAGGTCATTTATATAGATCAGAAATAATAAAGGCCCTAACACGGAACCTTGGGGTACTCCATGAGTTACTACTTTCCAGTTCGAAGTTTGTTTTTCATAACCAATATCACTGACAGCTACTTCAACACTCTGTTTTCTTTCATTTAGATATGATACAAACCATCTTAAATGTTCATCTTTTAGGCCATAGAATTTCAATTTAGCTATAAGAATGTCATGAATAACACAATCAAAAGCCTTTGCTAGATCACAAAAAATTCCACCTACATGTCTTTTATCATTTAAGGCAGTCAACACTGCATGTGTAAATTGCATTATTAGTCGATGTTCACTTTCTGAATCCAAACTGATCACTGACAAGTATGTTGTTACATTCAAGGTGTTTATACAGTCTGGTGAACATTACTTTTTCAAGAACTTTTGAAAAAATTGGCAAGAGAGATATTGGTCTATAATTTGAAACATTATTGAGTTCGCCTGTTTTGAAAAGAGGTTTGACAACTGAGTATTTCATTCTGTCAGGGAAAATACCTGTCTTTAGAGACTCATTACATAAATAACTAAGGGGAATGCTAATTTGTGAGGAGCAAGATTTTAGGATTTTTGTAGTTATTTCATCACAACCGGAAGAATTCTTCATTTTTAAAGAGTCAATAATTTTATTTATTTCGGAAGGTGTAGTTAAACTGACTTTAAATGTAGGTACAGAGTTTGTGAAACTTGATCTTAGAAATTCTAGTGCTGCATCTTTACTTCCATAATCAATATTTAATTTTTTTGTTACATCCAAAAAGAATTTGTTAAACAATTCTGCAACTTCAAGAGCTTTGGCAATTTCATCATTATCAACATTGAGTGTTATTGGGCAAATTTCTGATGAGTGTTTACGTGTCACATTTTTTATTATATTCCAAGTGGTTTTTATTTTATTGTCTGAGCTTTGAATTAATTTATTATAATGCAATACTTTAGCTGCTATTATTACATTCTTTAGAAGTTTACAATATTTTTTGTAGTAGTTTTTTAAATATAAATTGTTACTGATTCTAACCTGCTGATATAGTTCTCTTTTATGCCTGCATGAGGTTTCAATTCCTAAAGTGAGCCAGGAATTGTATTTTTTAAAGTTAAATGTTTTTTTTTAATACTTGGATTGGAAGCAAAATTCAAACTGAGTTTCAAAGCATTGAAGAATGCTATTATATTTGTTGTTGGTTCCATTAATCTCATAAGTTTGTTTCCAAGATTCAAGTTTGAGGTTCTTACTAAATTCATTCAGAGTATTTTCGTTTATTTTCCTATATTTCATATATGTGTATTTAGGTTTGAGTTTTAAATTTATCTTATCAATCCTTAGAATTAAGGAGGCGTAAGTTAAAATTGGAACAATTGTAAATTTACATAGTTATTATGTAAAATCAGTGAATAACTGTTAAGGGCCATTCACAATGAAAACGCAAAGTAAACGGAAGAACGTAAACGTATGTTGTAACCATAAATGTAGATATGCATTCATAATGAAAAAAAAAAAAAAAAAAACGGAAACGTAAGTATTTCCAATCAGAAACATGATGATTTAAAATGGCTCCTAACCATGAAGTAGCATTCATGCACGTTCAAACAACAGTATTAAATTTACTCGGTGTTCTATATTTGGAAAGAACACCGTCGTCACGACGTAAATGGCGGATTCATCCCCTGAATCAAAGAAGAATTTATCAAGGAGACTTTCATAATTTACTTCGTGAAATGAGAGAGATGATCCAGAGCAATTCCAAAGATACATGAGAATGACTTCTGTACAATGAGATATCGTATTAAACCTAATTGGTCTAGTTCAAAGCTATCTCTTTATAAGAATTGTCCGTTTTGTCATACTCACAAGCATGGCTCTGATGCAATGCAATAAGCTTTTCGTCAAAGGCTGCTGTTTCCCACTGTTTTCTGATTGGTGGATTCGTTCGTTCTACATAAATGTAAATTTAGAAGATTGGAGTTTGCAAGAATTTGCGTTTGCGAAATGAGTTTCCGTTAACATTTGTGTTTTCAGTATGAATAGCCCTCATTAACTAATCGCAAGAGTTTGCATTTATGTTGCAATTGCGTTTACTTTTCATTGCTTCTTTTTCATGTTCTCCAACGTTAAATCATATTGGACAATGAATGAAATGGGTGAAATGATGCTCAAATGAGTCCGGGGTCCAGAGCCGAAATTCCTCTTTCAGGACAAGAGAAAATCCCGGAAAAGCCTTATCCAGGTAACTCACCCTAACCGAGATGCGATCTCGGTACCTCTTGAACGTGAGGCAGACATGCTACCATCTCCGCTACCGAGCCGGGCAACTACTTTTCATTGTGAATGGTCTTTTAATGATAGGCAGAAGTCAATATATGTTAAAATCGGTGCAGTTCAATAACACAATTAGCAATCCCAGTGTATTATGCGTTTATATGTTTTATGTGTTAATCTACTTATAAGATACTATATTTAATCAAATACTGCATGATTTGAATTACTGCGTTAAGAGTCATCTAAATTGTATTTGTATTTCTCATCTACTGTATCCTTTTGCATGTAGCTATAACTATTTTAGCACCTAATTTCACAGTTTTACTGGCTTTTTGCCTGCATATTTGAACACCATAATTGTTTAACGTCTGGCCTTTAGTTATACTTAATATGAAATTATGGATACAAAGTGGCCATTAAAGCAACAAAGTAACTATTTGTATCATGTCAGGAAATACCCAACTAGGTCACATTGGTCACATAACTGTTGTGCTCGGGCCAGTAGTACTCCTCCCCCTCCCAGAAGCCTTCACAGTTGTGATCTCTGTGTGTATTTTCATTGGACTTCGTTAATGTTGCCAACATATAAAAAACATCAAGCAATCGATTTATTAGTGTTTCGTATAAGAGGCAGACCTCTTGAATAAGGTTAAGATTTTTGTTTGTTTCCTCTTTTTTCTTTACAGACGATATTTGAACAGGGTCATACTGATGGAATGAACACTGATTTAAGGGGAGGAAAATGCTGTCAACAACTATTCCAGTAGGTTCTATACACTGGACATGGAAACCGTTGATGTGGTTTTGGACAGAATGCCTAAGTTGGCTGAATGTACTAGTGCT
>CM060959.1:68735085-68746849 GCA_030765055.1 Mantis religiosa
TAATAATAATAATAATAATAATAATAATAATAATAATAATAATAATAATAATAATAATAATAATAATAATAATAATAATAATAATAATAATAATAATAATAATAATAATAATAATAATAATAATAATAATAATAATAATAATAATAATAATAATAATAATAATAATAATAATAATAATAATAATAATAATAATAATAATAATAATAATAATAATAATAATAATAATAATAAATAATAATAATAATAATAATAGATGATACATTCCAAGTCACTCCAGCTGGCTTACATATTGTATCAATGAGACATCATTTACCGAGCAAGGTATTGTGCAATTGATGTAAATGTTAAGTCCTTATGTTAATTATTTAAAAAACTATCTACAAACCTAAAGGTAATATAATTTTGAGTCGAACTAATACTCAATGCCCCACTTATTGCTAGTATTTACATAGAACGTGTTTCATTATGATCTTCCTAACATCGGCTATTGTCGACTAATAGATGTTGGTTTGGTGAACTCCTTGGAGGTGATAGGTGTATCTCTGTCGGTATCTTAATAAACTTGAAGTTTGGGTTTGCTTTAAAGGTAGTGTCGATATGAAACAAATTTCTTTCATATTTCTTAATGAAGATTTTTCCCACGTGGTTAATGCAGCTGGACCTTGGATACTTTTTAATAAGTGGATTTCTTGTTCTATATCATAATTCTCCTTCCAAAAATGGTACACTACCGTTGATTTATCTATTTCTTTGTTCCTGTTTTCCTAAAATGCTCTTTAAGCCTAATGTTAAAGTTCCTTTTAGTTTTTCTAAGTTCCTTTTAGTTTTTAGTTGTCACTGTCTTTGCAGTTTATCCGGTACACACCTGTTTTTTTGTCTGTGGGTATCTCCTTTGTATTATGTGATTTCAAAAGGTGTTGTGCACTAAATTTGTTCTGTGGGGCCAAAGTAATATTGTGCTCTTTGAAGACTTTTTGGAAAAGGTGTGTAGCTCTGGTATGACATGTAAATTTTTTGTATGGTTTCATTGCTGATTGGGGAAAGAGTAGTTACTTGTTTACATCTTTGTTGTCTTTTGAATTTGTGAATTTTCTTTTTGACCAATTCAGCACTGAATCCATTGTATTCTGCAATGTGAATGATATTATTGTACTCTTTGATATATTCCATCTTGTTTAAAGGTACATTAACCAGCCTGTAAGTTAAACTGTTGATAACAGCATGCTTGTGTTGTCTTGGGTTATATCCATCCGATTTTATGAAATTTTCTGTGTGTGTATGCCAAATTCAGGTTTTGTATGTTTTCTGGTAAGTTTTTAATCTAAGAAAGGGATTTCATTGTTTGTCTCTTTTTCTATATAAAATTTTATTGCATTTGTAAATTAAGTAGTTTTAATGCACCATCCACTTGTTTCCCATTTACTATTGTCCAAATGTCATCCACATATCTATACCAATGTTTGAAAATTAGTGGGAATGCCTTTGTGATATGGGTTTCCATAAAGCTGATGAAGAGGTCTGCCAAAATTGGGGACAATGGGTTGCCTATAGATAGTCCAGATTTTTGTTTGAAATTTTTTTTATTGAATGTCAGAAAGGACTGTTCAATGCAGATATTTTTTAAGTAAAGGTATTCCTCTATGATGTTTTGGTCTAATTGTAGGGACTGAAGCCTAAAAGTACTTATTTGTTGGGATTGTGCACCCCCTGATAAAGAGCAAAATGCACAGACTAAGACTAGCCGAGGCAATAACATGTCTTAACACCTGCATTCCCACCCACATCTCAGTTGCAAGAGATCTTCCGCCAGAGGTATGAGGAATCATCAGTCATTATCAGTATAATAATCTTAGGACTGTTATAAGCAGCACATACACTAAATTTGATTTATACTGCTATTATGTTAAATTTCAGAAGTAGCCAGTGAAAGATCTTTCACCAATCTTTGGAATGGTGTGGGAGACATATTTTTTAGTTAAATTGACATATATCCCTCTAACCCTGCTATGAAGTGATACATGCATACCAAATTTCACTAGTTTGCTAGGTGAGAAGTTTTGCTTCTATTCTAGAAATAATCTAACTTAAGAATCTCTAACTTCCGAACATCTAACTTAAGAGATTTCATGTCTGTCTTCTAAAAGCTACTTTCATGGAGGCTTGTTAGTGAAAATTAAAATTAGTAGATATGTTTTTATTACATATTTCATTGTAGATACAGAAGCCTGAGCAATAGAATTTTAAAAGGCATCTTGCTATCTGTTGGCTTCAAAATGCCACATTTTGAATGACCACAGCAGAAAAAAGTCTATTAGACTTCATACTTGAAAAAGCTGTTTGATATAACTAAGATAGTGCTCTGCTCATAGTACTGAACATCAAAATGTGTAGTTCTTCTATGTGTTATTTTTAAATTAACGTCAACCAATGTTAAGTTATATTGAAGGATGAATGAAATAAGTGAAATAATGTTCAAATTAGCACAGGGTCAATAGAGCTTAGAGTTATCCGACTTTCATCTTTCAGGATAAGGGAAAACACCGGGAGGGGGGGGGGCACTTTATCCAGATAACTAACCCTGAACAAGATTTGAACTCGGGATCTCTCGAACATAGGTAGACATGCTACTCCCTACACTGCAAGAGGCTGGCACACTTACTATGGATAAGCAGTGGGAGAAATTAATAAAAGAAAGTAAAATAAATTGCTATTTTAAATTACGAATTTTTTAGTAAAATATCTTGGTTACTTTTGCTTGGTATTGCTATTTAAGAAATAACAGTTTTGCAGGCAAGTTTATTATTTTTATTTTATTTGTTCCATTTGTACCCCTTTAACTGCAATGCTTATATCGGCAGCTATTGTCCTTAGGAACATATTGAAGGTGTTAACTCGTATTTGTTGGGTTTTAATCATCAGATCACGCACACATTTGCATTCTCATTCGTACCTCCAGACTCTAGAGAAGATGAAGAATTATCTTGGTTGGAGAAAATTCCCCAGCTCTACTGCTGGGAATTGAACCCAGGACTCCTAGCACGGCAGGCAGGTACTCTACCGACTGAGCCAGCCCAATTTTAGTATTGCAAATTGCCTAAGGCATGGAAATCACTTGATAACTGCTGACATGTTACTGTGAAGTAGAGTGCATCAGATTTTAATGTAGTGTTGACTTACCTCTGTTCAAGTTCCTGTCACATTGGCCCTTTTATGTTGCATTATTGTTTTGAATTTCTTAGAATGATGGAATCTCTTAAATATATCTTAAGAATGGTACAGTAAAGGTGGTTTGGAATAAATTTATCTCATTTTCTGTTTTATTGTTTTATATTTCAAAATTGTTATTTTTTAATGATAATAAGAGAGAATTTATTTTGTGATATAATTCAAACATGCTTACTAGTTGTACAACATATTAAAGTTGCAGTGATACATTTGAACATCGACTGAATACAAATGATTATGCCTGTGCAAAATGGTCACTTCAAAAAGTCTTCATTATTAGATGTAATAGTCTTAGCAGATACACTACAGTATCCGGAAAAAGTATTGATACAGGTTTTTCAAATATTTGTGCACAAAAATTTAACCTTAAGGTGCAAAAACCTACAAAAATTAGAAATTGCCAAAATCTAAAAAGGAAATTTAGAGAGGAGAATATAATTGATTTTAAGAATTTATTGAAATCTGAAAAATGGTGCAGTATATCAAGGTATATATCTAGATAGTAGTTTTAATTTATTTCAAAGGATTTTTTTGTTATGGTTTAATATAGTCTTCCCATTAAGAAAGGTTAGCCTTACACAACAGGTATAACAAAAGAGTTGGATAACTCAAGGAATATTAAATCTAGCAGGAAGCTACAGTTACTAAATGTTCTTCAAAAATAAGAAAGTCAAACAGAAATATGTGAATCAGTACAAAAGAATATATAAGCAGGTCATAAGACAGGCAAAGAAAATGGGTAATGAAAATTTCATAGCAAGGTCAAACAATAAAGTTAAAATAGAGTCAACATGAAAAATTCAATGCCACGGTCAGGATTTGAACCACGGATCTCTTGGTTTCCGTCCAGTCGCTCTAACCCATTGAGCTACCATGCCATCATGACATTAAATTCTCCATTTGACTCGCATATTTCCCCAGTAGACCACTAGGGGCTCTTGTATCCGAGATACACCCTTTGTGGCGACTTACTATCGTAAGTACTTGAGTCCCAGGCTTCATCATTTAACTCTTATTATTTTAGTTAATTTCCATCAATTAACTAAAATAAAGTTAAAGTTGCTTGGTAAATAGTCAACAAAGGAACTGGAAAAAGTAATGATAGAGAGATAATATAGGAAATAAAGAGTACAAAAGGGATTGTGCGGGAGCCACAATTATTTGTATATTCCTTTAATTTGTATTTTTCAGAAATAGCAAGTAAATTAATTAAAACGAGCACACATTTCACAAAGCATGGGAATGTAACTGAGAATATACAAAGAGTTAACAGTTCATTTTTCTAGATCCAATCACAGAAATAGAAATAATAAAAGTAATGGAGAAATGAAAAACAAGCAGTCATTGGGAATGGATGACATTCCAGTCTGGATCATTAAACAATGTATCAAATACATAGGAACAGGAAATTCAGGGGTTGTAATTCATTTTCCCAGTATATCGAGATTTAACTGTGAAAAAATTTACATAGGGAGGACAAAAAGAAACATAGGCACTAGAAAGAAAGAACACTTCAGGCACTTAAGATACAAAAATATTGATAAGTCCGCAATAGCAGCTCATTTCTGGTCTGAAAATCATGAAATTGAAGATAGCACAGAATTACTAAAATACGTACAAAACCATAGTGAACTCGTCATATGGGAGAGGATATACATAGAAAAACATAAAAACCAACTAATGAACTTTGAAATCCCGCTAGAAGAGAATCCCACATTTAAGTTCATCACTAAATCAACAGATGGCAGCAACAACCCCAGAATTACCCACACCGCTGGATCTAGCTTCAGTCGCATAAGAGCCGTAGATGCAAACGATGATTTGCGAAACATGTCCTCAAAATAGGTACGAAAGTGAAGCAGATGTGTAAAACATATGACTCATCTAAAATTTAATACATTTTCCCAGTGTTTACTTAGTAACTTGGAGAACATCCAAAAATCCCATAGGTCAGAAAAGTTGGTTATGGAAGTTGTATATCAACCTCTCAAATGCAAGTCACATATACCATCACCTGTGCCACCTCACTCAGTAAATAAGCAGGATAGAGAATGTATTATGCTGAATATAAAAAGTAATCTATTTTTAAATTTTATTAAAACTGCATAAATATTGCAGAGTAAAATGATTTGGGTAGCAGTATCTGTGGCACACATTTAGGTGCTAAAGATTCAATCTCATCATTTTTTATTTTCAGTTTCTTGAGTTTTCAGAGCAATACTAAATTGAATATTCAGTACTGTGATCCTAAGTTGCACCCTTAGAACAAAAAGAAATAGAAGCCAAATGGAAAGTACAGGAAGATGACTACATAACATAGGCCATGTTCTTATCATGGAATTGTTGCAGAGGAACAATCACATGGTTATAAAAGTGCACTTTTAATTAAATCAAACCAGATGTAACATTCTTCACCAACTTAGTTGAGCAGATGGTACAGCAGACAAGTGTGTTTGGCACATGTTGAATTATGTAAACCACAGAACCTGTAGGCATATAGTCACAATATGATCTGTCGAAATGACATTCAACAATAAAACTTAAAACTTGATGTTCTTTCATTATGTGTTTTTAGAAATTTATTTATAGAAAAACATCAGTGATAAACCCACCATTAAAAAAAAAAAAATAAAAAAAAAAATAGACTGTCCATGAAGTGATTAGATAATGACACCATATCACTGATTATGGGCATAAGGAAGCATAAAGACTGCTTTTGTTTGTTGCAAAAAGTTCACTAAGAAGTTGTGTGCATATGCTGTAAGATTCTTAAATAGATTTTTATCAACATAAAACACATTTAAAAGCATTTTATGCTCCTTTTGATGTCCCAATTCTGTTTGTCACTCAGGAGGAATTCGTCATTCCTGAGATGCACTTACAGCCTAGAAAGGAGCAGTGTGAAGATGAGCAGTTGACAGTTTGAATTAGGTCATGAATTTGCTCTAATAACTAAATTTTAAAAATATATTTATGAAGAGAAACTGATATTTTGATAAAAGATGAAAAAAGACAGAAGTTCACCTTAAACTCTTTTATTTGTCACCAAAATTGTTAGCACAATGCTAACTTAAAATCACCTTCTCTTTTATGTAAATATACACTTTACATGCATCTTTAATGTTTTCTTATGTTTCTTTTAGCATGCACCAACTTGTTTTGCTAGTAATCTCTGTGCCGTAACCCAGGTTCATCTCTTACATGGAGCTGCACATGCATTCTGAATACTACAACTCCTACATTCACTTGTTAACTGCATCACTGCCTGTTCCACTGCTCGATTCCTCACCACAGAGCCGTAGTTACCTGTGAACTGCTTCTTACACCATTTCACGGCCTGCCGACTCTTAACCACAGAGCTTGGAACATATCACTCTTCTCTGCACAACTCAACTGACCAACTGATTCATGAACTGCTTAACTGTGCCGCATCCTCATCCTGGGGCCACACTTATCTCAACTCAGAACTTGAAACACAAAGTCTGAGCTCCAACAATACTACTCAGGCCTCACAACAGCCCTTATATACTCTTATGATGTGTGGGAAATGCTGCTTGAACTGGAAACTTCTTGAATTACAGCCTTGAACAGTTTTTTGCATAGTAACACAGTTCTGCTTCAGCCTCATGACATCTACCTAGTGGTTGTCATTGAAGGCCTATCACCTCCCACCCCTCCAGCTAATAGATGATACCGAAATTAAAGGATTGCAATAAGTAAAGAATCATGATGGATTTCAAAGGAATGTTGGAGCAATGTTGGTTCTTTGTTACAACACATGCAGGGACAGTTGAGTTGAATAGCAGTTGGGGTAAATAGTTGTTTTAACAAAAGAAACGTAAAAAACAGTGTCCTTAACAGAATTCTAAGGGATAGCACTTGAGTTTGTTTGAAAAGGTATCCTTCGGACCCTTAATAATGGCATGGCCGACAATAATAATCACAATGGACAAAATAGTTACAAAGGGAATCTTTGTGTGAAAAGAGGGCTTCCAGAAGTGAAAGCTACACACCCACGCGCAGCTGTGGAGGACACTCAATTCGTGGCTGGCAGGCCATTAAGAAAGTCATTGCCTCTGTCTTGGTCGAGGGCAGATCAGAAGCCATGAGAGAAGATATTTGTCGGCTCATATATACGTGAAGAATGAATTCAGTTTTATCGAGTAATAAGCATTTCACATATAGTAACTCTACACAGTGATGTTGGTAACCCTTGGTTGGCAACTTCGTGTTTAATGTAATGATAAAAGAAGCAGTCATTAAACCAGTTTGAAATGGGCATTCCAGTGTCATTAAAACCATCCTTCTTATATATATCCATGCATACCCTGAGATAAACCTCATTGCTTTACCCTAAGCTAAACACTATTTGTTACAAACTGTCCCGCAAACGTGGAATCGTGCGCCACCCATTTTATTGCTTCAAATACAACAGATCTCAGGTGATTGCTCACTCACATTGCACTCAACCACAGCAGATGGCAATGATAGCAACATAATAATAATAATAATAATAATAATAATAATAATAATAATAATAATAATAATAATAATAATAATAATAATAATAATAATAATAATAATAATAATAATAATAATAATAATAATAATAATAATAATAATAATAATAATAATAATAATAATAATAATAATAATAATAATAATAATAATAATAATAATAATAATAATAATAATAATAATAATAATAATAATAATAATAATAATAATAATAATAATAATAATAATAATAATAATAATAATAATAATAATAATAATAATAATAATAATAATAATAATAATAATAATAATAATAATAATAATAATAATAATAATAATAATAATAATAATAATAATAATAATAATAATAATAATAATAATAATAATAATAATAATAATAATAATAATAATAATAATAATAATAATAATAATAATAATAATAATAATAATAATAATAATAATAATAATAATAATAATAATAATAATAATAATAATAATAATAATAATAATAATAATAATAATAATAATAATAATAATAATAATAATAATAATAATAATAATAATAATAATAATAATAATAATAATAATAATAATAATAATAATAATAATAATAATAATAATAATAATAATAATAATAATAATAATAATAAATATTCAATTTACTTTAAATTAGGAAATTGTTACACTATCAAACATAATTATTACTTGGTTGAATATGTTTTGAAAACAAGATTCTTGAAGCATGTTCAAGCGAATGATAAAATGATGATAATATTACGAGTTCCGAGCCATTTAAAGGAAATAAAAATGGCTTATTTAACATAGATAAATCTTCAGCATTGTAAGTATAAAATTATATATGTATAAATTGTCGATATACATTAGAACCCAAGGCATAGTTAAGCTCTGGTATCACTGTAGTTGCTGATTCTACAAAGATCTTCCTAAAAAGTTCTCATGAATATGGCACTGGGACTTAATCTTGAAGCAGTTATGCAACTAGATGATTTCCATCTCATTCTGACCAAGATTTACAGAAAATTATACATGGAGTTTCATGGTTAATATAATGCATTAAAAGAACTGTTGTATGTCATTTCATTGAAAATATATTCTAATAATAATGAGCTGTTTAATAGGTATTATGGAAACTGTTGATACCAGTACACAATAAATGCTAGGACGTTTTTAATTCCTTGTATCCAATTGTATCTTCCTGAACAGACAAATTATGTGCAATTATGCTACAGTTCTAAGTGCATTATTTCTACGATTTTCATCAGATAAGTGAAAATTTAATAAATGTGTGTACAGCATATGACTCCAAGCTCCATATGATTGAACTGAATGCAACTATGTTTTTGTTAAGCAGGAATGATATATGACAGCAGGAAAGTATGTTGACAGAAAACCAGTGACATGTGTAAGTTTTCAATAAACTGATAGAATAATAAACATATCTACAATGCATTTATATGTGGCTATATGGTCCCTGGGGTAACATGTCAGGGACAACAAATAGTAATTCTCTTCCCTTAACTGCTTTCTCTGCACCCTGCAATCACACAACATTTGAACTCATACATATTTAGTAATACATGATGTTGTTGCACTAGGCTTGTGTATTTCAACATAAGCTTATCATACATCATTTTGCTAACACTGGATTTATAACCAAAATTAATCTTAAATAATAAAGGCATAAAGCTACATTTACATGTAAAGGTATTGGTTATGTTTTGTGTTGACACTCAGCATTTAAAGAGAAGCGATGTTCCTCTTTGCACCCTTGTTAATAAGGCAAATTTATCAATGCTTTGTGTTGCAATTTTTAGAAGATAAAAATAAATCTTCCATAATACTTCTAAGCTTATTTTAGACAATTTTCAACCTACTTGTAATTCTTTTTCCAGAGCAACAAGTTTGTCATAATGAAATTATGATCTGATCTTAAATTTGGGAGGCTTCCTACCATATCTGTGAGGATTCAAAATTCTTCTTTTGACATATTGGATTCTTCATCTCAATTAGATAATTTATTATCATGATCTGTGGTGTGCCTTCTTCATGTGTTACACTGATCAGATGAATTCAGCAGGTCTGATAAGTCAAAGCCCATGTAACTGAGTTTATATAACTGACTGAATAATTTTTTTTTCTTAATTAAGTTTTCCATCCTTAATGCTATAATACTCACACATGTCTGATGAGAATTGAGCATAGAGTTTCTGACATTTTTAGAAATATTAAACAAGCTTTCATGGGAAAAGCATATAATTTCTTTGACAATATTAAAGGAGCTCTCAGGAAACCCATCTTGGAACTGAAATTAGGAACCAATAATTGAAGATATAAGTGTGCCTGATTTTGGCAATTGAGTCAGTTACTGCATTGTCAACTATAGCTTTTCCATAACAATTTTGCTTTTATGAACTTTTCAGAGGTAATTTTTGCATCACAACCATTCCGTCTGTCTATAGATGAAAGAGCCATTGTAGTTATTGCAAACTTTGATGCGCTAGAGCACCTCGCGCATAAAGTACATTGGTCACCATTAAATGGTGGATCCTGGTGGATCCCAAACTGGCAGTAATTTATCAGTCAGACCTCTTGATTGCGAATTACGTAAATATCCGGCCACTTTGTGAAATAGTCCAGACAGTAGAAGGTGCGACTTCCTGCATCTCTCTTTGAAAGAAGGTCTGACACGCCGATTCCTTCGAATCGCACTCCGACGTTGTACTGCTGTATTTGAGCCTGATTTCGAGCTGACACATCGATGACGTATTTCTGGCAACACTTTTCCACGTCTTTTAGAAGATACAACCAGAAAAATAGACGACGTATCTTCTCCAAGAAATCACACTCAGGTGGCCTCCGGTAGTACTGGCATGAGTTTCTTCGAAGACTTCCTTCACTTTGTTGCTCGGGAGCATTACCTGTTCTACTTCATTTTTCCCGTTCACGGCTCCCCCACATACCCTTTAACATGCATTCTTGCCCATCGGGAAGACCCGTTAGGCCCAATAGCTCTTATAGCTCGGGTCTCTTGGGGACAATGGCTACCTAACCATGTCGTTTGTCAGATATTTTGTGTATATCGGCCTAATGTCTCGATCCTGCAGTTGCTCCCTCCTTAAGGTTGCAAACCGCTTAAAAAAAGAGAGGTCTGCATTAAAATGACTTCTTCCTGCCCGGTACTATGAGGTAAAATGACGTTTCTGCAGCCGTTGGACACTGCGGACAGTCAACTCTTTCATATTTCAAAATAAATGAAACAAAACCGCCAAATGCATTTATTGACAGCCAGGTTAGGGCGGAATGGACCCGCCGAAGAAGAAATTCCTGTCAGTAAAGGCATTTGTGAATAAAATCTTTTACAGCTTTCGTTTTGTGACGCATTAGGATTTTGACAGGACTCTACCGAAGTAAGCCACACATTACTCTCTGCTCAGTCCTACTCTTCTAAGAGAATACCTTACGTTACCGGCCTAAGGATGAAGTTATTAGGGAAGATGGGGTGTCCGGAGAGGAGTGCAGGCTGTTCTTCAGCGTCCGGGTAGCTGTCTCATCTTGGTTGGACCATTGGAAGACTCGTTTTCATCTCAGTTGTGACTGGTTGGGAGATCCTTGCATACTCAGCCAAAAGTTTGTGGTAATACGTCCATAAGCCCAAAACAGTCACAGTGCTTTTTATTCCTTGTTCTGGATCACTCTTTGAATGCATCTAGCGTATGTGGGACGGCATCTACTCTAGAGCGTACTATGTTCCCATAGGCACATTTCATTTCTAAACAGCTGACATTTCTTGGATTTTTAACAGTATATTGATTGAAGGGAATCATAAGTAAATGGGTCACCTGTTTGAAATTATAGCTGCTTCTCGTGATTCCTGGAGAGAGAATTTATATAACATCCAGTTTTTAAATACTAGACTATCACTAATCCTTTATATACATTTCTGCAATGGATCATCTTAATTAAAACAAGTATAGAGAAAAACAGACTCTCATAAGAATAGTTTATATACCAACTAGTATAC
>CM060959.1:68747849-68772849 GCA_030765055.1 Mantis religiosa
CTTCTTCTTCTTCTTCCTCTTCTTCTTCCTCTTCCTCATCTTCTTCCTCTTCCTCATCTTCCTCTTCTTCTTCCTCTTCTTCTTCCTCTTCTTCTTCTTCTTCTTCTTCTTCTTCTTCTTCCTCCTCCTCTTCTTCCTCTTCCTCTTCTTCCTCTTCTTCTTCTTCTTCTTCTTCTTCTTCTTCCTCTTCTTCCTCTTCCTCTTCTTCTTCCTCTTCTTCCTCTTCTTCCTCTTCTTCCTCTTTTTCCTCCTCTTCTTCCTCTTCTTCCTCTTCTTCTTCCTCTTCTTCTTCTTCAACTGTTTACCTTCCTCATATTGAGCAGTTATAACCCCCAGGACCCAAAAGATGTCTGTTGAGGAGCAGACATTTTGGATCAGATAGTGTAGCCAGGATGGGTGATCAGGACATGACAGTGTGTGGAAGTAGATGATATAGAATGAGGACAAAATGAACAAAAGTAAACGTGATAATGAAGGATGGCGGGGGAAACTGGAGATCCCGAAGAAAATGTACTCCTGTGCTATGTTGTGTGTCAAGCGGTCTAACCACTCAGCCACAGCACAGCCTTACATGACTTTTACTCTTATACAAACTCTTCTTACAAATAGAAAATTCAAACCAGTAGCAAGAAATACCTTGGAAATGGTTAACTCCACAAAAAGCATTTACGTACAAAAATTGTACACCTTAACATTGTGTATATCTTTTGTGTCGTAAAGTCTACCTCTTTTGGTTTACCATTTATGCAAAAGTCATTGAATGAAGAGGTTTTCATGGGCAATTTCTATAACATTCAAAGTATATACTTCATTTTTCATGAAAATATCCTAAATGTATACCATATTGTCAGCTGTTTTGATTCAAAATTTCCAAATAATTTTCCATGTAAAGATAATTTAGAACAATTTGGATATGTCTGCATTGCACCTTTTGAAGACCTGAAAAAAAATACCAAGCTTATTTAACAAAATATTTGTTTTTAAAATATTCTTGGGTGGGGGAGTGCACACACACACACACACACACACACACACACACACACACACACACACACACACACTCACACACACACACACTCTCTCTCTCTCTCACACACACACACACACTCACACACACGCACACGCACACACACACACGCACACACACACACACACGCACACACACTCACTCTCTCTCTCTCTCACACACACACACACACACTCACACACACGCACACGCACACACACGCACACGCACACACACACACGCACACACACACACGCACACACACTCACTCTCTCTCTCTCTCTCTCTCTCTCTCACACACACACACACACACACATACAAACGTACCACAGAGAGAGACATTTTTCTAAAAATGCTTCTTTTTAATTTGGAAGTCTCAGTGCTTCCGCTGAAATCTCGCAATATAATTTTTGGGTGGAATACAATACCTCTAAGTATGCAGAAAGAAAATAAACATATCTTAAAAGATGTATCTTGTTAAACGTGGCATATGATCTTGCTTGGATGTGCGTGAGTGACATTGGTAGGGGTAAGATCTCTGCTTTCACCAGCAGTTTGCTGATAAAGCTAGTGGATTAGATGACACATGACTAACCTGACACCCCTGTTTCTTCCAAATAAACAAGTGGACTCGATCATAAACTACTGCATAACATTACATCAGCAAAATATTTAATGAAAGGATTTCTGTAAACACTTACCTAGTTTAGATGATGCATCAGAAGAAACATTTTTATTTAACAGTATGGAGGAGAGTAGTAAAAGTGAAAGCAGCATGCCATTTGTTTTCTAGGAATGATTTAAAATTAAATTAGAAAACTTAGCTATAAGATTTCAACATGTGGAAACATAGAGTCAACATGAAAAATTCAATGCCATGACCAGGATTTGAACCACGGATCTCCTGGTTTCCGTCCAGTCGCTCTAACCCATTGAGTTACCATGTCCAACGTACCGACACTAAATTCTCCATTTGACTCGTATATTTTTCCGGTAGACCACTAGGAGATCTCCCATTCGAGATGCACAGTTTGAGGCAACTTACTATCGTAAGTACTTACAGGGGAAATATACGAGTCAAATGGAGAATTTAATGTCAGGACGGCACGTTGGGCATGGTAGCTCAATGGGTTAGAGCGACTGGACGGAAACCAGGAGATCCGTGGTTTAAATCCCGGCCATGGCATTGAATATTTCATATTGACTCTATCTTCCCGTAGGGGAGGGCATCCGTCCCCTTCAGCTGCCGTGGTGCGGGCGCTGCGGACCCTTAGCACTCATGATACCTCTGATGTTACTAGAGGAACCTCGGGCCGAACTGCCGAGCCCCTCCCGTCGGGGAGCTGTTCGGATTGGGTTGGACTCGAGGGGGCAGTGTGTTCCCGACACCCACGGGGAATTGGGTACCTCCGGCCAGGCTACGGCCGCCCGGAGGGGGAAGAGTGTTGCCTCGTAAGTCCCGGGTACTAGCCTGCAGAGCTAGTAGAAGGTGTGCTAGATCACCAGGCGGCCCCACCGAGGTTTTCGGTGGTCTTCCCTGCGGGGTTGACGCGCGTAAGTGGCGTATCCACTTCCATCCCGTCTTGACGTTGTAGTCGATGGGGGGGGGGGCTTTTTAGACTCAAGGTATTGCCCCATGGAGAGACCCCGGAGTTTTCCATCGCTCCTGGGTAGAAGGAGGCCCGGGTCCTTGGTCCTACGCGTCCAGGACTAATGGGAGTAGATCCTCTGCACCTAAATAAAAAAAAATGACTATCAAAAACCTTAGCTAGTGTGAAGAAAGGATTAATTTCCATCAATTAACTAAAATGTGGAAACATGTTTATTTAAGGTTTACTTAAGTGTTTGTTATTTGTTTAAATGATTATTTAAGGTTACATGGAAAGAAAGCAGCAGGTCACATACTTTAATGCATGTCCATGAGATGATACTTGGGAAAGGTCTAAGCTTCCAAATGTAATATTTCGACTGCTGTGATAAATCGTTTGTTTTAATAAGCTCTACATTTTTCTATCCTAAGTTGCTGTCAAACTTTTAAGGTTTCATAATTTTAAAACTTATGAAGAACTGAATCATATAAATGTAAATTCAAATTCACAGTACATTCAACTTATAAGTTTTAATTCTTACATCAGGACGTTAAATATGACATTTTATATTAATGATTATAGTTGTTTCAAGAAAACTAAAAACAACAAAAATGCTCCTAGGGCAAATAATTAAAGCTTCACGGTTGATCAATTGTGTCAAAATTTTAAGTGAACATTCTAAGTGCTCCAAGGGTAGTTCAGAGGAAGAATTTTCTTTAAAGATCCTGACCTTGAATATCAAAATAGATATTTTCCTAACTTTATATATTTGAGTTATTCCCACACATATACAAGAAACATGGACCTTTTACTAAAGTTGGTTTTCTCATGGGCCAGCTGAGATGTATGTGTTGGATAATTGTGGCTTGTGTGGTTCTTGGGCCAGGCTTCACATTTGGGAGGTTCGGTTTCGATTCCCATGGCCGGCCTATTTGACCCATGAGTTTTATCGAGATTTTCCCGGGTCGCCAGCTGAATGCTGGGTAGGCTAATTACATTCCCCGAATTTCCTGCCCCTCGATTTTACTTCCATTATTATTTGACGTCATCTTTCATCTGGAGGTTTCTTTCAGGGTAGCAGGACGATATGCTGCTGGTAAACACCTTTGTCCTCCGATGGGACATTCGGAGTCCGGTGGCTTAGTGGGCCGTTTGAGGATCACCGTAGGAAGGATGCCTTTGAGCAAACCTGCCAGATGTCTCTGGGCTCCGGCACGGCGGCCTCCGGTCTCCGAGCCGTCTGGGTGGACTGTTTCGGGGCCTCGGTAGGAGGGATGCCGGTTGTAATGGACTGCCGGGGAGTTTCAAACCAGTAAATAGTTGGATCCTGCCCTCTGCACTCGTGACTTTTTACGGTGGTGCGCCCTCTGTCTCCTCTCCCCTCATCCTTCCTTCCGGGGGTACCCCACCTGGGACATAGGTACAATAGACCAATTACGTAGAAAATGAAGCTAGTTACAGTGAAGCAATAAATATTACACAAATATAAATATTTGCTACTAAAGTTACAATTATCTTAAGAAAATTGATGTTAATACTTCCTTCTTTCCAATGGAAATCGATTTCAAAAGCAAATCGCTTTCGTCCTCAGTCCATCCAACACCAACTCCGTTGTCAAGGAAATCTCGGTTACCATGTTGTTTTCTTATGTTTTATCAGCATTACCAACACCTGAAGATGAAACAAACCTAAAACCAGAATCAACTGCTGGTATGTCAAAATTCATTATGCGATGTTTATTTTTTAAAATGAATATGTTTTTCCCAAACTTTTATATCTATGGGACCATTTAATTGTTTTAATAATTTAACTTCGGGATTTATTTCATGGTTAAATGACCAAAAATGATCTGCTAAGGCCGATTTATCAGTTTGTTTATATATAATGTTAGGAAAATGTCTTTCTTTCTGGTTTCCAAACTACGTTTCGTCTATCCAATATAAACCTGATCACAATCTAAACAATTAAATTGATAAATACCAGATTGTTTTATTAGAAATTTTATGTTCTTTTTAGAAAATTGTAATACATTTTTAATATTATATTTATTTTGAGGAACTAAAGTTATACCCACTTCTTAAAAAAAATTGAAAATATTTATTAACCCAAGGAAGGTAAGTAAATTTTTTAAAATTATAATCGTCTTTTTTTAAGAGTAGAAATATCATTAACAGTTTTTTTATATTTAAACTTTCCAATCTTATTTTGTATAACATCTTTATTAAAACCATTAATTAAAGCAGTATTAATATGTTTATATTCTTTATTAAATTCCTCTTTATTCAGGGGCATATTTACTAATCTATAAATCAAACCATTAAAAACAGCAAATTTATGTGAAAGGGTTAAAACTTTTATTTTTTATGTAATTATCAATATGAGTAGATTTCTTAGACCAAGTTTGGACTGTCGTGCCCAATGCCTTCCGTAAAATGCTATCCTATCCTATCTGTTTAGAGACAGGTGCTCGTGGTATTTATCTAAAATTGCTTCGAGGGTGCTTCTGAGAACTACAAAGTGTGCATATCTCTTGTGAAATTCCGAATTCAAATTTTTGAGCATTCTAACGATGGAGAAAAGAACTTTGGAAAAACAGTAGAATTTATAGTTCAGCATCTTCGGTAGATCCAGGGATAAACATCAAAATGAGCGAACATCCTACCAAGAGTTCCTGTTAATTTTCTTGATCTTTACCCAATCCTGAAACGATTTTTACCTCCCAGGAATTTGCGTTTTCATCTTTCATAGGCGAGACACAAAAGATGGTGATATGTGACATAAACTTGAGGAGAGAACTATTGCTATCCTATCACCCATACCTCCATCATGTACCTGTCCTTGTGGATAGGTGTGATTTCAGGTAGAAGCTCTAATGTAATGGACTATCAGGAGACATTAGGAGCCTCTCTGATTTGTACATATCCTTAACAGATATATAGCATCACAATTGATCCTTCAGCGCAACTCTTCTGGAAGTAACGTCGTGTTGTAAGTTACGTAAGTTAGATCTTGAATTGGCCGGAGTGCTGTAATGCTCCATCAGTAACCGATAACTATACATTATAACAAATATACAGGATGAGTCCAAAAATACCGACAACGCTTATTATGTTGCACAGGACAGCATATTTATCATTTTATAAGAAGGACCTCATGTCCGGAAATACACGGTTTGGGTGCTGTAGAAAGTCAAAGTAAGAGAACAGGTGTCCTAAGTGCATGTTTTGAGCGGACGTGCGAATATGTTTCGAAGTCACAACACACATTTAGTATCAACCAATGGGCTAGAATAATTTCTGACCATATCATTGGTCTGTAACTACTCCCAAACAGGCTAACAGGACCGATGTACCTCGCATTTCTTAGAGATATTTTGCCTACCTTATTGGAGGATGTCCCATTACACATTCGACAGATAATGTGGCTGCAACACGACGGAGCTCCAGCACACTTTGAGAGAAATGTGCGGAATACCCTCAAAGTCGCATACCCCAATCAATTGTTTGGTAGAGGGTGACCAGTTCCATGGCCAGCACGATCTCCAGATCTGACACCACTGAACTATTTTCTGTGGGACAGTACGAAAACCATGGTGTACGCTACTCATGTAACTTCAGAGGAGGACCTGATTGCACGAGTACATGGAGCGGTTGCCATTCTTTCAGGTCAACTACAGTTATTGTAGCATATACATGAAGCTCAGCGCCACCGATGTAGGCTCTGCAATGACCTAGGAGCTACCCTGTTTGAACCCCGTTTGTAATGTTAAACTGCTTTGTGCTGCATACCGTTTGTTCGTTGGATTGACAACACGTGGAACACTTTTATGGACTACCACGCCCAAACCGTGCGTTTTCGGACATGGGTTCGAAAATTATCCGTTTGCTGTCCTGCACAACATACCGAGCGTTGTCAGTGTTTTTCTGACTCAGCTGTGTATTCCAGGCTTGGAGGTCGCGTTACACCGACTTAATAATACCAGTCGTGAGAGTCTGCGACCATATCTACTGAGTATGTATATTGCAGATTAAAAAAAAAATAATTAAAAAGCTACCGATGGCGGAAATTTCAGTCAATACATCTTCTTAAGCGATATCAGCAAATTTCCCGAATCTGACTGCCAGCTGAAGTCAAAGGCCATCATCATGTTAAAGTTCAGCTGTCTGGTAACATTTAGGTTATCTACAATTGATTACATATGATATAGGGATACTGCGTTTGGAGAATACTCTTAAAGTCTTCATTTGATACAATAGTTGCATTCAAGACTTACTTTGTAATAAAATGAAGACCATACCTCTTGTGCTTATTGGTAAGTATTGCATACTTATTATTGTTTCTTATGTAAGCTTCTTTTGTAAATATTAATACCATATATTGTATGTTAAGGTTAGGATTTAATTTTAGCTATTCACAACCCATCTAAAGAGAGATGTTTTAAACACCTCTTAGTTTTTAAAAATAATGTATGTAATTCAATGAAAGTGGTGTATACAGTTCTTATTTGAAACTATTTTAATTTTAAAAACGTGGTAGGTTATATAACCCCTAACCACTCTTTTACGAACTATTCTTACAAACATTTATTTTCGATTTACTTTGTTATCCGAAATGAATATTTATAGGAATGTTTTTATTAAGCATTTTGTGTGATTACAAGAGCGATATACTTATACGGGAGTTTGAAGCGATAGTCAGATGCTAAAACAGAGAGCTATTCCAGGTAAAGTCAAGGCCACTCTTTAAGCTGCAATTGCGTTTTAAGTGAATTTTCTTTGTTTACCAAACATTATCTGACTTTATAGGTAAACGAAAGCTCAAAATTCAGAGGAAAGTCGGTTTAAGGATTAAAATTATCTCGGAGGTTATAATAAGAAAAGTTGGGAGATGACACTAGGAAAGGCATACACAAGTGGTATTAAACTAAGATGTAATTAATAGGGAACATTGATATTCATGTCGTGTTTCAGGAATTGTGGTGGTGTTTTGTGGATTCCAAGTACTGGCAGAATGCCCAAAATTTTGTACACTTGAGTACATGCCTATCTGTGCCACCAATGGCACTCACAACATGACGTTTGGCAATCAATGTGGGTTGTTAATGTACAATTGTCAGCATTCCAGTGAAACTGGTGAGTATAGCGTTGCATCTTGACAACACGCTCCAGTGTAGTGTGCCGTTTCATTGTAACTACTGTCTGCCCACCACAAGAACGCAAGCAAGAAATGAAGGGGAGATGAGCTTCAACTGTTTATTTGCTCTGTTGTGGAATTGTGTGTTTTTTTAATTAAATGAGAGTGCTTATGAGTCACCCATGCTGCCAGATCTAAAGCTCATTTCAGTAACTGCTGTGATAGGTATTATGCATGGGTGAGTTATGTGAAAACACTGTGTATGTTATACGAACCTAGCATCCATATCATATCCGGAAGGCCAGCACAAACACAGCAAAAGTAATTACCAGGGTTAGGATTTTTAGGTGCTCAATTTTTCTCGTAGGATAAATTTAAGCTAATCGGAAAGATACTACAGCGAAGTTTGGTTTCTAGTTGCCAAAAGAAGTATTTTTTTTCATGCATATTTTCCCCTTTTTGGGTACCTTTATCACTTTCGCCAATTGTCATTTTAAGTTTCCTTCCATGTTGCTCTATATGATTGTAATCAATATAAAATATTTAACTTTTAATTAACATCTCCTCAGCTTGCTGTGAGCATGTGAAGAGTAAGACAAACTCTTTTAGTAAACGCTGCGCGGCAGTTGAAAGCACACCTACAATGGAAAATAATTGTGTACGACAAATCCTCTTTATCTTACTTTATCGCTATAAAGCAGCACGCAATAATGTAACCCAAAAAAAAGTGAATGTGAGTTTGTCACTGTAGCAAACGACATCTGTTCGCGGGTATTCCAAGGTCACGCAGATACAGCAGTAACCATTCACGTGTGGTTCCAAAAATTGACTCCAGTTTCTACTCGAAGGTATTACTTATAGAGGAGACTGCAGCTCCAATATGAATGAGAAAATTCTGGTAATTATCGTGGTGTTAGAGTAGACAGCATATGAATGAGTTGTGTAACAGTCACAGTGAGTTACCAAATTAACTGGCGTTAGTCTTTGGTTACATTACTAAACGAGTGTGTTACTAGATTTTACCATGCCAAAGGTGTCCAGTGCTCGACTTATTCTTCTGGCTCAGGAATTCAAACAAGATTTCATGGACACAGGTGGAACTGTTATTCGATGTACTATTTGCGATTCAGGAATTTCGTTAGATGAGAAACACAAGTGAAAACGCATCAAACAGCACATTTCCAGCTCTACGTCTCAAATGAACAAGACTCTTCAGGTAAACAAATCGCGGCAGCCTGTATTGCGAAATGCGTTTCAACAGAGTTGTTTAAAAAGCCAAAATTTTAAGGAAATTAACATTGAGTTGTGCAGCTCTTTCACAAGCAGGAATTCCTCTCAATAAGGTGAACCATCCAGTTTTAAAGGGATTTCTTGAAAAATACACAAAGATGTCAATGTCGAATGAGAGCACTTTAAGAAAAACCTACATGGAGTCTGTTTACCAAGAAAGCATACTAAGAATCAAGGAGAAAGTGTCTAATTACGATGTGGGAATAATTGTGGATGAAACCATAGACTCAGTAGAACGATATGTTTTGAACATTCTAGTTTTTCCTTTAACAGGGGAGAAAGCTAAGCCCATGTTGTTAAAAATGCATGCACTGCAGAGAGCCAATGCCAGAATAGTAATGCATCAGTTATGGACTTTTGTCAAAATCTCTGGCCTACTGGTATCGAGTTTGAAAAACTTCTTCTTGTGGTTACGGACCAGGCTGCATATATGGTTTCGCTTGTTAACCAATAGAAGTCCTAAACTTTTCCTAAGTTGAAGTATGTGACATGATTGGTTCATGCTCTTCACAGGGCTTGTGAATCCTTAAGGAACGAATATGACATCGTAAATCTGTTCCTCTTTGCCCTGAAGAAGATTCTGCTGAAAGCTGCGAATCGTGTTGTGGTTTACAAGGTAACCACTGGCCACCCCTTCCAAATTCCCCGGTCATTACTTGCTGGGGATCTTGGATCAAGTGTGCTGCTATGTTATGTCAGAATTTTGACAACATTAAAGAGTTTGTACTTTCTTTTAATCTAGGTGCCGCAGGTGCAATTTCCAAGGCACAGCAGCTTCTATTGCCGGAGAAAATACATCATTTGCAGACAGAACTACGAGGGCTATCCAGAAAGTAGATTACGTTTTCGTCTGTTTCCGCTAGGGGCGGGGCTAGCGCGGCCATCTTGGGGTCAGAGCGTTGCGCAGCTCAGTCGGCATCTAGCCGTGCTAGTGAGAGGTTCGTGCTGTGCTCCGTTCAGATACTGTGACGGTTTGAAATGTCTGCGTTAATTGAAAATCCCGCGAGCTGCAAGGTGCGTGCAGTAATAAGGTTTCTGACTGCAAAAAACTGTAAACCGATAGAAATCTATCGGCAGCTTTGTGAAGTGTATGGGGACAACATTATCACTGAAGGTGGAGTGCGTCAGTGGGTCATCAGATTTAAAAATGGCCGAACCAATGTTCACGACGAAGATCGAAGTGGGAGACCCAGCATAGTGACTGCCGAACTTGTCGAAAAAGTCGATGCTAAAGTCCGTGAAAATCGAAGGTTCACAATAACGGAACTTTCTGTGAGTTTTCCACAAATTTCGCGAAGTTTGTTGCACGAAATCATCAGTGAAAAGCTTGGTTACCACAAGTTTTGTGCAAGATGGATTCCAAAAATCTTGACAGAGGACCACAAAAATCAGCGAATGGCTGCAGCATTGAACTTTTTGGACGTTTACCATAAGGAAGAGCCATTCAAAACAAGCGCAGAGGAATGTTGAGCTCTAAGATCTTGTTGATTCACGACAACGCCCGGCCCCACACGGCAAATGTCACTCGTGAAGTTCTTGAATCTTTTAAGTGGGAGTTGTTTCCTCATCCGCCGTACAGTCCCGACCTGGCACCGAGCGACTTCCACCTATTCCCAGCAATGAAGAAGTGGCTGGCTATGCAGCGTTTTGATGACGACGCACAGCTGCAAGAAGAGGTAACGAAGTGGTTGAAGGCGCAGGCGGCCGAATTTTTCGACGAAGGAATTTCCAAGCTCGTACATCGCTACGATAAATGCCGTAATTTGAATGGTGACTATATCGAAAAGTAGTATTTGAGTGTGGCTTTCATCTGTATATAATAAAATTTGTTTCCTATACTTTGTTTACTTTTTATTCCAAAACGTAATCTACTTTCTGGATAGCCCTCGTATATTGTGTCCATTGTTACAAGTACCTGACTTCAGCTATTAAACTATTGTAGGAACAAGGTTTGAAAAAGGAGAAACAGTGTGATATTCTTACTTCCGTGAGGGAGCAGTTAGATAGCTTTGTCAAAGACAAACTTGACTTAAGTCTTCAGAAGAATCCGGACATTGATGATTTCGTCACATATGTGGAATTGCCATTCCGAGTGAATACAAGAGGTACCACTGGTAACTGTGGATGTCGAAAGAAGCTTCAGCTTCGACACTCTTATCTACTAACAGGAGCTTTTACCTTTAAAAATGTAGAGATACTTAATGTCTTGAAGTACAACAGCTTCATGTGTTTTAGTTAATTGATGGAAATTAATCATTTCTCCACACTAGCCGTATATAGGCTAAGGTTTTTAATAGATAGAGTCAACATGAAACATTCAATGCCATGGCCGGGATTTGAACCATGGATCTCCTGGTTTCCGTCCAGTCGCTCTTAAACTTTGAGCTACCATGGCCAACGTGCCGTCCTGACACTAAATTCTCCATTTGACTCATATTTCCCCAGTAGACCACTTGGGGCTCTCGCATCCGAGATACACCGTTTGTGGCGACTTACTATCGTTAAGTACTGAAGTCTCAGGCGTCATCATTTAACTCTTATTATTTTAGTTAATTGATGGAAATTAATCATTTCGCCACACTAGCTGTATATAGGCATTGAATTTTTCATGTTGACTCTATCTATCTAGCTTCATGTGTTTTTCTTATTCTGATGAGTGATAACTTGATGTAGGTACTTGTTTGTAATTAGAATAGAGGAAGGAGAAATTGTTGAATTAGTTGAATAAACCAGCACCTTTGATCCCTCTTTTTACCTTATTTGAGCACCTTTCCCTTCCTTTTTTCGTCTGAAATTTGTACCTAAAAATCCTAACCCTGGTATTTAGGTTACACATTCCTCTGTCTTGCCTTCTTGTGGTGGACAGACAGTACGCTTAGCGCAGAGCAAACAAACACCAGACCCATGTTTGCAGAATAAGAATTACTATATTTACGTCATACGCAATAAATGTAGGTCCCGAGTTCAAATCTCGGTCAGAGAGAGTTATCTGGACAAGATTTTTGCGGGACTTTCCCTTATCCTGAAAGATGAATGTCAGATAACTCTAAGCTCTACGAGCTCTGGACTCATTTGATCATTTCACCCATTTCGTTCAAGTTCGTATAACGCTGGAGGACATTAATAAAAATACGGTGACCGTAGCTGGAATACATGTTATGCCATAGGCACCAGCTTATATACGTAGTGACCGAGCGAGATAGCTTAGGCGGTGTCATCTGAGACCCGCATTCGTGAGGTCGGGTTCGATTCCCGTGAGCGCCTACTTGACTCATGGATTTTCTCGGGACTTTTCCCTGGGCAAATGCTCCCCCGGCTTTCCTGTGCCTCAATTCATCTCCATAATCAATTCACATTTAAATGTTTCAGAAACTAATTTCTCTAGTTACCTTAGAGGAAGTATTGCTTGGACAAAGTGATTGTATTTGTACTATTAGTATTTCAGGCCACTATAATCACATATAGTGGCTTTGCCAGAATCTATAGTAGTACTTAAGAGCAATTTATGCTAACATTACTCACATGATATTTTATTACAATAAAATGGTCATCTAACTTTAAACTTTACTGATGTCGTATTTTTGTGTGTTTCAGCTTTCAGTGTGATTCAAAGAGGAGAATGTGACAGGCAGATTGCAATAGCTGAACCAGAAAATTAAATAACGTCTTTATTTTGGAAAATGATAGCTTATTAATAAAATGAATTATTCTTATAGTGAAGTTTTTCTTGTGGGTCTTTTGTCCAGTATTTGGTGGAATACACAATGCATTTCTTCTAGGTAATCAATAAAAGAGTAAAAATGTGATGTAATGTACTGAAATGAATTTAACAATAAAAATTATCAGTGTAGGTAATTACTGCTTGCCTTATCTAGAGTTTATAAAGCAGATATTGTAATTTAATGACAACATTTCAGAGCAAATATGTGTTTTCAGGCCTCCTGAACACGCACGCATAAAAAGTTTTTTAAAAAAGTCCTGTGTGGCATTTCTGTACACAGCGTAACTCAAAAACTAAAAGGTGGATAAATACCAAACTTGGTTAAATTACGCACCTTTCAAGACACGAAATAAAGATCGTGAAGAAAACTGTGCCATCTCAGAATATATTTTTTTTTTTACATGGAAAATGTTTCTTCATATTTTATTCCATAAAAATGACCTTAAGTTTTAATTGAAATACCATGTGTTTAAGAAATTTTAATAACAACTAAAATGCATATATATATAGTGAATATATAGTGACTTTGTGGGTTCGTAAAATTAAGTCGAGTTTGCTCTTTATTCCCGCAGAAAGTTTGTACAGAATTCGTAACATACAAAAAATACAACCTTCAAGGTCGTCTGCCATACGACAACAAACAAAAGAGTTCACTTTCAAATCACAGCTGCACGCACACGATTATCGAGTCAAATTACGACTGTCCCCCTGCTTGACAGCAGTGGCACTTTTATAGCTCCACTCATTGTTCTAGAAATTAGTGGAACGTTCTGTAACAATCAAGAAAGCGAACCTTTCATCTATCTGACTCTTTTTTTCTCTGTTTCAGCAGGTTTTTATCTCCGCGTTGCACTATCTGTCTCTTTGCGCTCACCGGCCGCGCACGTCGCAACAATTGCCTCGCGACAATATATATTATGGAACAAGTTTGAAAGCTTCTTCAATCTGGATGAATACCTATACTGCATGATTTTGTATTAATGTAGGCTTTTGTGTGCTGTAAGAGCTAAACAAAAGTTTCTGTAACTAAAAGAAAGTTTACGTTGCACTCACATGACTTTTACTTTTTCTTCTTCGTCTTCTTCAACTGTTTACTCTTCTCAAATGGATGACTTACACCCCCAGGACCTACAAGATGCCTGTTGAGGAGCAGACACACTGGATCAGATAAAGTAGACAGGATGGGTGACTAGGATATGACAGTGTGTGGAAGTAAATGGTATAGAATGAAGGCAAAATAGATGAAGGAAAGGTGATAATGAAGCATATTTAGTAGCACGTCTGCCTCACGTTCAAGAGGATCCGAGTTCGAATCTCGGTCAGGGTGAGTTACCTGGATAAAGTTTTTTTCCCCAAGGTTTTCCCTTATTCTGAAAGACGAATGTTGGGTAACTCTAAGCTCTATGGACCCTGGACTCATTTGAGAACCTTTTCACACATTCCATTCATCGTCCGATATGACTTAACGTTGGAGGACGTAAATTACAAAAAAGAAGAAGCAAATATTGAAGGCTGTGGGCGGGGGAAACCAGAGATCCCAGAGAAAATGCTCTCCTGTGCCATGTTGTGAGTCAAGTGGTCTAACCGCTCAGCCATGGCACGGCCTCACATGATTTTTACTCTTATACAAAGTCTTCTTACAATTGGAAAATTCAAACCAATGACAAGAAATATCTTGTCCACAAAAAATGTATTAGGTACCTCATAAATTGTATACCTTAATATTGTCTACACCCTTTGTGTTGTTAAGTCTATCTCTGGCATACCACTGGATTACCATTTATGCAGAGGATTTCATAGGCAATTTATAGAACATTGGCATATACTTCATTGTTATGAAAATATCCCAAATTTGTATAATATCACTAGAACCATCTTTGAGTCAAAAGTTCCAAACAATTTTCCCTGTAAAGAACAGTTTGGAATGTGCACCTTTTGAAGACATGAAGATAAATACCAAGTTTATTTAACAGACTGTTTGTTTTTGAACATTCACGCACTAACACACATAAATACAGACACAGAAAACTATTTTCTAAAACTGCTTTTTTGAATTTGGCAGTCTCAATACTTCCGGTGAAATTTCACCATATAATATTTTGGGTGGAATATAATACCTCTAAGTAAGCAACAACAAAGTAAATTATATCTCTTGTAAAAATTTACAAATTGTATCATAACTTTTTAGACTTAACCCTTTTCAGATATTCTTTTTTATTGGTTTAGATATTCAAATGTTTATGCATGATTGGAGGAATTTAGTAACAGTGACACAAAATTAATTGAAAAAATGTTTGTAGTCGATTTTTTGATACTTCGTCACTTAATTTTTTTTATTATTGGGGGATGCAATTGCTTCTGAAACTAGTCGCTCAGTAATATAAAAATGTAAGTGGCAAAGTATAAAAAAGCCGAATACAAATAGTTTTTTCCATTCAAATATTTTATGATTTTTTTCAAGTACCCACAACGAAATATTTAATGAAGGGACTTCTGTAAACACCTTATTTTGATTAGATGACGCATGCAGAAGAAACATTTTTGTACAAATGGTTTGAAGGAGAGTGGTAAAAGAGAATGCAGCATGCCATTTTTACAGAAATGGTTTCAAATTAAGTTAGAAAATTTAGCTATAAGATTTCAGCATGCGGAAGCTGCATTCAAATGTTTAGGTATTTGAGTCGCATGGAAAGAAAGAAGTATACTCAGTTTCTTCTCGGGCAGCAAATTAGGTGAAAAGATGATTAGATATCGACATTTCGGGAGTGTGCATCTCTCCCATCATCAGGACATTTATAAAGTGTTATAACCACAAATGAAACAGAGAAAATGAAGCAGCTCTTAGATGATCCGTCTACAGGATTCTCGATAAGAATCCTACCTCTTCCATCGAACGTCAAGCTATAGAACTTATTAAAAGATCCTGCCTTACTTCGGAAATTAAGAAGGCGGTATCAGTGTTAGGTTCCAGGCCTCCTAGAATGTATGGACTTCCGAAGATCCACAAACCGGATGTTCCTTTACGCCCCATTGTGGACGCCAGGAGCAGCCCTACATATTGGCTGGCACGTCACCTGGCTGATCTGTTACAACCTCTGATGGGGGATTGCCCACATCATGTGAGTAACTCAACACAGTTTGTACATACACTTAGGAACATTACCATTGGCCCTTCTGATCTTCTTGTCAGCTTCGACGTGGTTTCTCTATTTACAAGAGTACCACTTCAGGAAGCCATCCAACTTCTGAAGGAGCATTTTCCGGCTGATATCATAGAGCTCTTCCGACATACCCTGACCTCCACTTTCTTCTTGTTTGGTGGTACTTTTATGAACAAGTAGACAGAGTAGCAATGGGCTCCCCTTTGTCACCAGCTATAGCTAATTTCTATATGGAACACCTAGAACATGAAATACTTGCCACAGCTCCACTTAAATCATCTCATTTCTATAGATACGTGGACGACACTTTGGTAATTTGGCCACATGGATCAGACACTTTGCCTAGCTTTCTTGCGCATCTAAACAGCCTTCGACCTCAAATACTCTTTACCATGGAAGTGGAGAAGAATGGAACTCTTCCATTCCTGGATATTCTTGTTTCAAAAAACAGCAACGGTACACTGGGGCATGCTGTATATCGCAAACCTACATACACCGATCTCTATCTGAACGCTCATAGTTTCCATCATAAGTCTCAAAGACTGGGAGTTCTCAATACATTGGCCCCAGTGCTTTGTCTATCTCTGATCCCAGCCACTTAAAACAAGAATTACAGCACCTGAGACTCACTTTCCGTCAAAACGGCTACTCCGAATATGACGTTGAAGCATCGATCACCAAAGCTAGGAAAGGGAAATATGTAATACAACAAGCGTCAGATAGGCCTACCGCTACAGCCTGCATCCCGTTTACCGGCAATCTATCCAGCAGAATCGGCAGAATTCTCGCCAAATACATCAGGACCATCAACAAGCCACCTCCAAAGTTTCAACATCTGTTGAGACCAGTGAAAGACAAACTGGAATTCCAAGTTCCGGGAGTGTACCGCATTCCCTGTGAACGTGGAGCACCGTATGTAGGACAAACCAGAAGGGCATCGCTACCAGAACGGTACCATCGAACATGAATGGAGCATTCGTTTAATGCAATCTGAGAAGTCTGGGCTGGCAGAGCATTGTTTTGATAACGACCACTTTCGGGAGACGACCATCTTGGCAATATGCAACAGTTACTGGGAGCGGAGAATTAAGGAGGCTTTGGCGATTTCCTCTGAAAGGAGCACGCTTAATAATGATGCTGGATTTCAGTTCAGCTCCTCTTGGAAACCGGCCTTAAAATGGAAATCCGTCGATTTAAGAAGCAAAGATCAATACAACTTGATAATCAAGTAGTTACGTTTCTTTGACACAATTTTCTATACTCACGCCGTCTCCTGACGTGGCTATTAATTTACTGAAAACAGTCTTTTGTTCAGTAATGCTAATTTTGATAGTGTTTTGTCTTTTTTATATTTGTGTAATATCCAGTGTTTCATTTGTGGTTATAATATTTTATAAATATCTTAATGATGGGAGAGATGCACACTCCCGAAACGTCGATATCTAATCGTCTTTTCACCTAGCTTGCTGCCCGAGAAGAAAGTGAGCATATTCGTCGCCAGGAAAGCTTCAGGTCATATTTTAGAAAGAAGTAGGTTGCAAACTTTCAAGCATAATGTCAGGACGGCACGTTGACCATGGTAGCTCAATGGGTTAGAGCGACTGGACAGAAAACCAGGAGATCCATGGTTCAAATCCCGGCCATGGCATTGAATTTTTCATGTTGACTCTATCCATCAAAAACCTTAGCCTATAAACTGCTAGTGTGGAGAAATGATTAATTTCCATCAATTAAATAAACTAAGAAAGATAAATGATGAAGCCTGGGACTCAAGTACTTACGATAGTAAGTCGCCACAAACGGTGTATCTCGAATGCGAGAGCCCCTAGTGGTCTACCGGGGAAATATATGAGTCAAATGGAGAATTTAATGTCAGGATGGCATGTTGACCATGGTAGCTCAATGGGTTAGAGCGACTGGACGGAAAACCAGGAGATTCATGGTTCAAATCCCGGCCATGGCATTAAATTTTTCATGTTGACTCTATCCATCAATGACCTGCATATTTGATAAAGTTAAAATAACAAAATTGTTTCCAAATAAAGACTAGTTTGAGGAGAGGGTATTTCCTGGAATTGTTTGTATTGCATTTTTTGGAAGTGACAGCTTAATAACAAGATTGATATTGTCGCGGCGACGCGCATAAAAGCTTTGCGCGGAGCAATAATGCGGCTTGTTTACACAAAGGAACTGATAAGGATAGCACGCAGATAAAGGTCTGACGAAACAAACAAACTGAGATAAATGGCACTTTCTGGTGACATTTTGATTGATTTCTTGATTGTTCTGGAACAGTCTAGAATTATCAGATGAGGTATTTATGGAAGAGATGACTCGCCAAATCAGTCGTGAGACGTAAACAGAGAGATGTAACAGATGTAAGAGTGTTGTAAACAGATGTAATCAGAACGCCGTTTGTGTGGTCATCGACCTTGATAGATTGTGTTGTGTATGTGACGTAATGTCGTTACGTGAGAATTGAACAGTGTATTTGTATGGAAATAAAGACCATTTGGAATCTCTGCAACTCAGGCTTTTAATTCTACGAATCCACAAAGTCACAATATTTATCTAACATTTCATGCTTGCAACATGTTTTTCTCTCTCTCTCTCTCTCTCTCTCTCTCTCTCTCTCTCTCTCTCTCTCTCTCTCTCTCTCTCTCTCTCTCTCTCTCTCACACACAGACACACACACACACACACACACACAAATATGGAACTTTTATTAATAACGTTGCTTCACAACCGCAGGGCCTTAAGACATGTAGATATAGCATTTTTGAGTGGAATATCATTTCTGTTCTAACTAGTATAGGGCATAGATAATTGTTTATCTTAGACTATTAGGTATAAAAGTCTTATCATAGTTATTTGATAAATTCATATACATAATTATAGTAAAATGTTTTATGCCTGCTTTGAAGGTTTATAGGTGAACATTTAATGAAAGTTATTATATAAAAGGAGTTTATACTGTATTATATTATTTAATGTGTGCCAATTAGGAAATAAATGTTAATGGTTCAAGAAGTTGATATAAAAGTGGAGACAAAAGTGCTAGTTCAAGTATTGGAAGCAGAAAAACTTGCAATTATGAACATCAAACTTTATGTTGGTATGTAACTGATTCAAAAATTTCCAAGATGTATAGCTCACCAGAATTGGATACTTGTTTCAAATGTGAAAGATATCTACCCTAATTAAAATTAATCATAATTGAAATCTATTCATCTTTTACACAATATTTGTACAAACACTTAACTATTCCTCTAATTCATGTTTATTGAGATGAATATTTGTTAGAACTAGTTGCTATGTGAAAGTTTTGAAGTTCTGTTCTTCTTGCATGAACAGTGGTAACAAGAATAGCAACTTCCCATTTGTGTGTATGAATGAGTAGTAGAAAATTCAAATTCATTACAAGAAATATACCACAAATGGTGGTTAACCTCCAATATATATAGATGGTGTTCTCTAAGGCTATGTACTTACACATTTGTGCACACACACTTTTTGGGGATCAAGTATTTCCAAATGCATAATTCTGGTCAATGGCGAGGCATAACTTTCAAAGTGAGGGAAGCACCAAATAATCAATTTCATTAAAATAAAAGAGAATAATGACTCAAAGTATTAAGGCTACTTCATTACTCTTTCTATTGTACTGTCACACATAGGCTCTTTTTTCATTGCAAGATTGGTCACAGTACAAGCAGACATATTCCTGCTTCCCCTCTCCACTCAGACGTTCCAGTTTTTCCTACGGCTAACTCATACCGCAGGAACTGTTGGCCTAAAATGGAGAAAGTGTGCAACTCATACACTTTTGCTAATAACTTTTAAGTCCACAAGAATTTCCTTTTTGTCACCACTTTGATATTTGATATTTATTTATTTGTACAGTATTCCTTACAAATTCAGTGCAATAAAATTTAACATAGAACTTGCTGTGTTATACCTCCTGTACAAATACATAAAATTGCTGACCTTAAGATTTACTTGCTGACTCAGGTCCCCTAGCTATAATCCTTTGGTTTTCTTGATCAGCTTGATGTCATTTCTTCTTGATCTTCGCTTCTTTTGCCCTAATCCACTTTTCTCTTATCCCATATAAGAAATCTCCTATACATCTATTTTTCTTTTCTCCCATCACCGTTAACATGAGTACTTCAAATATCTCTTTGCTTACACTGTCCCATTTCTTATCCCATATTTTTCTCCTGTAATTTGTTAGCTCGTTACATTCTATCAGGTAATGAACAGTGTTCTCTTCATCTCCATAAAATTCACATATTCCTATCTCATTACTTCTCAATCCTTTTAGATATATTATTCCTACTCTCATCCATGTTATGCCTTCTCTTCTAGTTTTGCCACATTGATCTATATATTTTTCCTCTTTAATTGCTTATAAAATTTCAAAGATTTCTTTTCTTCTATACTTTCCCATATCTCTTGCCTATCTATGTCTTGTAGTCTAGTTCTCACTTCCTTCCAAAAACTTGTCACCATTTAATACCAATCTACGTACTATACTATTGAAATATACTTACAGTTGTATTTACAAAAATAAACTTTTCCTCACACGCTACAGAGACTTCACGTGGCAAAATCTGTCAGTGCTTCCTATCGAAAAGTCATGATTGCTTCCAGAAACCTGCAAGGCATGGTATTCAATTTATGAATGCGTAAATACAGTATTGAATGAGCTGGCAGAACTGGTCACTCAAAACTAAGCAGCTGTCAAATCGTCCACAGTACCACAGGATGCTCGCAAATAAATTTTGAAAATGTATCCTGAGCAAATAAAATATTGCTTGGCATGAATTTTCTTGTTTTCTTCTTTCTGAGCTGAAATTCTTGAGGAAGCGGCACTTCCAGTGCTTCATTGCACACTTCCCCACTGATTCTTGCATATCTAAATTTTTGGGTCACATACAATACTTTCTTCTACCTATTTACCATAGGTAAGTATCAGAGAAGGTAAACAAGAGCACATAACCTACCCTACCTCTAGCATGTAACCAAATCCCACTTTGCCTAACTAGAATCATTTGAATTGAAAATATGTATAGAGATTAAAGTAAAGTGGTTCGAAGAACAATGATTAATTTTCATCAATTAACTTAAATAATAGGAGTTTAACGATGAAGCCTGGGACTCAAGTACTTAAATAGTAAGTTGCCACAAATGGTGTATCTCGAATACGAGAGCCCCTAGTGGTTTACCGCGAAATTATATGAGTCAATTGGAGAATTTAATGTCATGCTGGCATGTTGGCCATGGTAGCTCAATGGGTAAGAGTGGCTGGACGAAAACCAGGATATCTGTGGTTCAAATCCCGCCCATGGCATTGAATTTTTCAGTTTCACTCTATCTATAATATAGGGGAGGTCCGATGCTACAGGGTCGCTCTTAGGAGCTAATACTAAATCTGGATATTTTGTTAACAGTGTAATAAATACTTTAGATAACAAAGACAAAATACTAGGCGCATTTTTCGACCTAACTAAAGCATTTGATGTACTAAACCACAATTTACTATTCCAAAAATTAGAACATATGGGTATTAGAGGGCATGCATTGGAATGGATCAAATCATATCTAAAGTACAGGAAGCAAATAGTAGAAATTTCACATACAGAAAACGACCGCATTAAAGAACACCGATCAGACACAAAATATATTAAGTTTGGTGTACCACAAGGTTCTATTTGGGTCCTATTCTTTTCTTATTGTTTGTAAATGATTTACAGTCAAATATTACAGTTAAAACAATAGTTCAATATGCGGATGACACAAATATATTAATTGAAAGCAATGCACTTGAAGAGCTACAAATTTTATCAAGCAGAATGTTCAGTAATATTTCTAAATGGTTCAGCAATAATAATTTAATTGTAAACTTGGATAAGACACATTTAATTCATTTTCTGTTTTCTCAGAATAAGTCTCTTGTACAATCAGGATTAATATGTAATAATCAAGTAATTAAGTATGTAAATACAACTAAATTTCTTGGTCTTTGGATACAAAGTAAACTAAAGTGGGAGACACATGTTGATCATCTAATTAAAAAACTGAGTACAATTTGTTATAATTTCAGACAACTGGTACACATAGTTCACATAAAAACTCTCAAAAGTGTGTATTTTGCGTGTGCTCACTCCATTTTAAAATATGGCATAACATTATGGGGCAACTCATCACATTGTAAATCATTATTTATAATGCAAAAACGGATTCTAAGAATACTTGGAGGAGTTAAATCAACATCGACGTGCAGACCATTATTTAAAAAATTTAAAACCTTACCCCTCCCATGTATTTTCATTTTTGAAATTTTAAAATTTACAAAGACAAATTTAATGAAAGCAAATGGCCACTGTACCTTTAATGACACAGTTCATAATCATAATACTAGACAGAGAATGGACATTCATGTGAATAGAAGTAACACAAGAGCTCATCAAAACAGTGTAATAAACCTAGGAATCACTTTTTTTAATAAACTGCCTATAGCCAATAAAACCACTTGCAATTTTTCAGCATTTAAAAAGTCAGTTTTGGCATACTTGCTAGACCACTGTTTTTATTCTGTTAGTGAATTTATGGAAAGTTTATAATATTGTTACATTTCTGAATTAATTGTGTATATTATAACATTTCTTGAGATATCTTTATAAAACATTATTTTGTACAAACACTGACTTGTCCTTATTGGATGTGACTTGTTAATTTACAAGTATAGTTAATTGCACTTTAAATTCACAATTTGACGTGTCTTATATCATAGTACTCATGTACAATGTATGATTTACAAAATGAATAAATTATCTATCTATTCTGTTTGAGATAAAGGTGTGTAGTTTAGTGATATTTACACCATGGCCCGCCTAGGTAGCGTAGATGGTACAGGTCTGCCTCACGTTTAAGAGGGCCTGAGTTTGAATCTCGGGCAGGGTGAATTACCTGGATAAGGTTTTTTCCAAGGTTTTCCCTTATTCTGATAGACAACTTGTCGGGTAACTCTAAACACCATACCCTGGACTCATATGAGCATCACCCATTGTGTGTGTGTGTGTGTGTGTGTGTGTGTGTGTGTGTGTGTGTGTGTGTGTGTGTGTGTGTGTGTGTGTGTGTGTGTGTGTGTGTGCGTGTGTGCGTGCGTGCGTGTGTGGGTGTGTGTGTGTGTGTGTGTGTGTGTGTGTGTGTGTGTGTGTGTGTGTGTGTGTGTGTGTGTGTGTGTGTGTGTGTGTGTGTGTGTACATTTTGTATTTTCTATTTTCTCTTACAGTTTATTCATTATAGAAAAGTCATTTAGAATGAAGGCTATAGCCAGAAAATTAAAGGTATAGCTACATTTTATTTATCTTGCTAATATCTTAATCAAACAGTATTTTGATAAAAGCCCATTAGACATATTTTTGAGAAAATAAAAAGGAACAAAATATTTTTCATATAAAGGCTACTTGGGGTAGAGGATATCTTAAAAATCCTTGTGTTGTAATTTTGGAAATCTGTGAAGTTAAATGCAAATACTACTTTAGATTTGATTTTATTGAATGATTAGGTAAATACTTAAAATATTTTAATTTATAATTTTAGTTTTCATTAAATATACAGCTGAAGATCCATGTTTCAAGTCCCGGCAGTGGTATTAAATTAAGTTGTAATTAATGGGGAATATTGACATTTGTGTCGTGTTTCAGGAATTGTGGTGGTGTTCTGTGGATTCCAAGTACTGGCAGAATGCCCAACAATTTGTACACTTAAGTACGCACCTGTCTGTGCCACCAATGGCACTCACAACAAGACGTTTCCCTCTAAATGTTCTCTGCTAGTGCACAATTGTCACCATTCCAGTGAAACTCGTGAGTATAGCATTACTTCTAGTTCACACGCTCCAGCGTAGAGTATAGATTCATGGTATAACTACTCTTACTGCAGAGCAAACAAATATCAATCCCATGTTGTCAGAGTAAGAATTACTATATTTACGTCATATACAATAACTGTAGCTGGAATCAATCATAAACATATACATACATCCTATCCTGTCTCTGTAGAGGTCCAAAGTTCGAATCTCAGTCAGAGTGAGTTATCTGGATTTTGTGAGTTATCTCAGATTTTTCCCTGGTTTTCCCTTATCCTGAAAGATGCATGTCAGGTAACTTCAGCTCTATAAATTTCCATTAATTGTACCTAATAGTGGTCCGAACTATAAAGCCCGGGTCTTAAAGTACTTACAGCATAGTAAGTCACCATTAAGGTAGTTGTCTCATGTTTATGAGAACTCCTAGTGGTTTACCGGGAGAAATACGAGTCAGTTGGAGAATTTAACGTCATGTCAGCACGTTGGCCATAGTAGCTCAAGGGTTAGAGCAGCTGGATAGCAACCAGAAGATCTGTGGTTCAAATCCTGGCTATGGCATTTAATTTTTCAGTCTGGCTCTACCGTTTCATAGTGCATCCTACACGCGGCTAGTGTGAAGGAACAATTAATTTCCATTAAATGGCTAATTGATTAAAATTTGGAGAAAAATGAAGCCAAGTGTATTGATTCTTATCGTATTGTCTTGCAGCAACTAAGCAATACAGTTGTTTACATTTACTTGAATTAGAATAGGTAGAGTACAATTTTTTTCTTAATCCAGTACCATCTGTATATGATAAGGTCTAAATTTTCTTTCTTAAATAAACATAACAATTTTATGTGTCAGTAGGGAATTAAAATTTAGGGAACCAATATAGAGTTCGACTTCATTAATTGGATTTATATGTTTCAGAGTAACTAATTTCTTTAGTTACCTAAGAGGAAGTATTTCAGTGAACAAAAAAGATTGATATTTGCAGTATTAGCATTTCAGGCCACTCTAATCTCCCATAATGGATCTGCCTGACTCTATAATAGTATTTAAAAACAATTTATGCAAACATTACTTACATAATATTTTATTTCAACAAATGGTCATTTAAATTTTAACAATGTAAACTGATGTCAAATTTTTTGTGTATTTCAGCTTTCAGCATTATTAGAAGTGGAACGTGTGACAGGTAGATTACAGTAACTCAAACCAGAATATTAAGTAACATATTT
>CM060959.1:68775349-68905349 GCA_030765055.1 Mantis religiosa
CACGCACGCAGGCAAACACGCACACACGCACACACACACACACACACACACACACACACACACACACACACACACACACACACACACACACACACACACACACACACACAGAGAAAACAATTTTCTATAAAGGTTTTTTTGAATTTGGGAGACCAGTGCTTCTGGTGATATTTTACTAAATACTTTTTCTGGTGGTATATCATACCTCTAAGTAAGCAACAACAAAGTAAATTATATCTCTTGTAAAAATTCACAAATTGTATCATATCTTTTTAGACTTAACCATTTTCAGATATTCTTTATTATTGCTTTAAACATTCAAATGTTTATGCATGATTGGAGGAATTTAGTAACAGTTACATCAAAATTAATTGAAAAAAAATATCTGTAGTCGGGTTTTTGATACTTCAATAAATTAAATTTAAAGGGAGTCGATTAATGATACTAAACAATCGACTCCCTTTAAATTTATTATAACAACACTGTTTTCAACACTTCCAAGAAAGGAATTTTGATACTTTGTCACTTACATTTCTTTTATTATTGAGGGATGCAATTGCTTTCAAAACTAGTCCCTCAGTAATATAAAAATGTAAGTGACTAACTGTATAAAATCTGCTACAAACTGCTTTTCATTCAAATATTTTATGACTTTTTTGTTTTCAAGTACCCCCAACGAAATATTTAATGAAAGGATTTCTGTAAACACCTTATTTTGATTAGATCATGCAAGCAGAAGAAACATTTGTGTACAAAAAATTTGAAGGAGAGTGGTAAAAGAGAATGAAGCATGCCATTTTTTATAGGTATGATTTCAAATTAAGTTAGAAAATTTAGCTATAAGGCTTCAGTATTTGAAAACAGCATTCACATGTTTACTTGAGGTTGCATGGAAAGAAAGAAGTAGGTTGCAAACTTTCAAGCATGATGCTTGGAAAAGGTCTAAACTTCCAAAAGGAATATTTCAACTGTTCTGTATAAATTTTGTATTTTAATAAGTCCTACATTTTCTGTCCTAAGGTTTTAAGGTTTCATAGTTATAAAAATTATAGAAAACTGAATCATATAAATTTGAGTTCAAATTAACAGTATGTTAAAAATATAAATGTTATTTCAGGTCTTATTTTATAAATGTTGATTCTCACGTCAGTACATTAAATATATGACATTTTAAATTAATATCATTACAGTAATTTCAAGAAAAATAAAAGCAACGAAAATGCTCCAAGGGTAGTTTGGGAAGGATTTTCTTTAAAGATCCTGATCATGAATATCAAAATAGATATTTTTCAAAATTTTTGTATATATTTGGGTATATATTGACCTTTTACTAAAGTGGGTTTTCTTGTGAGCCTACTGCAGTTTCCAATGAAATCTGGATATCCAGATTCTGTGGGACATAGTGCTTCCTGTACTCACTATGTACTAGAAGTAAGAATGCATTTAAAGAGCACTCATCTTACAGCATCAAGTTATATTTTATTTCTAAGAATAACATCTTTGTTTCGTTTTGAATGTAAGAGAGAAACAGCTAAATAATTTACAAATATAAATAACTTATTAACAACACAAACAATAATCTGATGATGCTGCTGTAATGTTTACAGCAGTATATAAATTTATTTGGCAGAATTCATGGAAACTTCTTTCCTCGGCTGTTGTAAATGCCCAGGTGCTCATCATAGTGGCCTCAAGCTGTTCAAACTTTAGCAATCCATTCCATCTCCTCATCAATATGAAGTCCAAAGTCCACTATAGGAACACTGCAAATATTTAGAGTATATTTACTCAGTAATAATATTTATTAATGCTGATTTGCAACTATGTTACCAAAATATATTAGAAAGTTTTAGACATTAGTATAAGAGGTAAATGTACATGTATACATATAAAATACAAGGGGCGTCCTGAAAGTAAGTTCTGTTTCAATTTATCTCCACTGCAGTGCTGCGATCACAGTTCTGCACATGCGTGGTAGACGCTCTGTATCAAGGAGAAGAAACGTGCGCCACTATGAGATCATTGTCAGCCACGTATGCTTTGTTGTGCTTGTTTACAATGTCGGGTTGATTGAAAATCCCGCGCTTGTGAATCAGATCTGTGATTCGTTTTCTGAATGTTAGGAAAGTGAAACCAATTGAAATATATCTGCAAATTTTCTTATGTCAAAAGGTGTTGTGTTTCTTCACGGACAACACATGACCACACACTGCAAATGCGATGAAAAACATCCTACAGGGATTTGACTGGGACGTGTTTGACCACCCCCCGTACAGCCCTGACCTCGCTCCGAGTGACTTTTATCTGTTTTTGCATCTCAAACCTTTCCTTGGTGGTCAACACTTCAACAATGGCAAAGAGCTGAAAGAAAATGTTTCCACTGGTTGAAACTTCTATGAAGAAGGTATACAAAAACTGGTGCCCAACGCTATGACAAATGCCTGCAAAATTTCGGCAATTATATGAAAAAGTAGTTTTAGAGTTGTAGAATTTTGTGCAATAAATAATTTTTCTGTATCTGTACACAATTTGATTTATTACCAAACAGAACTTAGTTTCTGTACGTATCTCATATTTTAAATTTCCAATGAACAATTTTTCTCCATTACAATATGAATAAAATAGAATCTTATTGTCCATATATACATTTACATTTTGAGCCTAAGTTGGTAAAACTGGTGACTTGTCAAATATACCTGTATAAAAAAAGAATTAGAAATAAAAGAGAAAATTAATTCTATTGTACTGATAGTATATAATGTAACGCAAGCGCTGGAACACCCTGTGAAAGCAGCTGGGAGCGGAAGACGGGGGAGGTCCGTGTTAGCTACGCCCTCCCCTCGTTTGTCTTATAGTGGTGACAGGGCGGTGGTGACGGAGGAAAAACATGACTGTGCCGTCTGTTTCCTTACACCTGGTTCTCGATCTTTCTGTTACTGAACAATCCTGTAAACACCAGAAGTCGGCGATATTCCTATATAAAGGGGGTTACAGACAGACAGAGTTGAGTTGAGTTAGTCAGATCAGTTGGTTAGTGAGTGTGAGCGAGGAGCGGTCGCCAGTTCTTGGTGTAAGAGTTAGTCAGTGACGTGTTAATGAACGAGAAGATTGTGCAACGGAAGACTGTACGTAACTGGTATGTGCATCGGAGTTTATGTAATCGCGAGTACAAGTGAAATTGTAACGGACGAACTGGTAAATTGTAATTGTGTGCAGCAAGTAATTCTGTGTAATTGGCAAGAGTTTAACTGTAAGTCGGTGGAAATAAAGAACATTTTTGAGTGGTGAAATTGGACTTTTCATTTCACGAACCCACAAAGTCACAATAGGTACTATTTATGCAATATAAATTGTCAATTCGAAGAATGCAAGTTTTTGTAGTAGTTATATTGTGTCATCCATGTATTCTTATATGGAGTAATATGGTCTTAGCTAATATGTCTCGTAACATATGTCTTAATGACATATTATTATAGAGTAATATGTAGTTCCACCACCAGAGAGATGAGAGCAGACAACAACAGATGCTAGTTGGAGAGAGGTTGAAAATGGAGGCAATGGCCTATGAAACTAGTCCCTCAATAATATAAGAAAAGTAAGTGACGAGTGTCAATAAACCAACTACAGATAGTTTAATGAGGAAGATGAGCGTTTTAAGGATAGGTTACTGCATGACCACAGGGATTTAGATGTAATCTGTATCTCTGAGCACTGGTTAAATGAAAACGAAATTGAATTTTTCACAATACCTAATTTTACTTTAATAACTGAATCTGTAGGAAAACTATAAAGCATGGAGGTACATGTATATATGGTAAATTCCAATATAGTGGCTAAACCTTGCACATATTTCCCAGATTTAAATATTGAAGGGAAAATTTGAGTCTTGCACAGTAGAATTAACACATTTTAATTTTATTAATTACTTGTATAAATAGGCCCCCTAACAGTAGCCTTGACCTGCTTATTGACTGCTTGGAAATAATAAATCAAACAGCATTAAACAAAGGAAAGAAACATGTAATCATAGGTGATCTAAATGTAAACTTTCTAGATAGCACACCAAAACCAGAGCTAATGTGCATGCTAAATTCTTTTGGAATGGAGCCAGTAGTATTTGTGCCCACTAGAGTAACACCACATTGTCAAACGGCACTAGACCAAATTATTATAAACAAAAACCTATGGGAATATAGCTTGCAGGTAATTGAAACAGGATTCTCAGACCACTTAGCACAGATTATAAGTATTAAAAGCAAAATCAGATGTAGGTTACCAAACAAAAAGCTCGGCTATAAATACATAAGGATGATCAAAGAAAATAACTTAGATTATTTAAATTACTTACTACAAAAACAGTCATGGGATCTAGTATACCAATACCACTCAGTAGATGATGCATATAATGAGTTTTTTAATACTTTCAATTATTGCTTTCAAACAGCATTACCAAAAACAAGAGTGCCAATTCGGCAACCAAAAAACAGATGGATAACACCTGGTATTATAAATTCAAGTCACAGAATGAAATTTCTTAGTAGAATCATAAAAGCTGGAAATGTGTCGGAACAATTCAAAACCTACTATAAAAAATACAAACATATATATACCAAAGTATTGGTTGAAGCAAAAAAACTGCATAATGCAAGGTTTATACATGAATCACAAAATAAATCAAAAGCAATGTGGACCTTAATTAAACGAGAAATTAAACAAGATAAGAATATCCCTGAGAATATACACCTTAGACACAAGGGAATTAAAATAAGTGACCCAAAACAAGTAGCCAATCTTTTTAATAACTATTACACAAATATAGTTCAAAATAGTTCGAATGATAGCCTGAAGAAAGATTTCCCACAGCCAAATAGATATCCAAGACAATGCAATAGTATGTATTTAACCCCAGTCACAGAAATGGAGCTGGAAAGCATAATCAAGGGTTTGAAATGTAAATCATCTTGTGGTATTGATGAAATTCCTGACAGTGTTATAAAGAACTGCTACCAAAATTTAATAAAACCCCTATGTTACATAATAAACCTCTCACTATCAACGGGTGAATTTCCAGAAAAATTGAAGGTGGCTAAGGTGAAACCTCTCTTTAAGAAGGGGGAAGAATTTGATGTAGGTAACTATAGACCTGTATCACTACTATCCGTTTTTTCAAAATTAATAGAAAAAGTAATGTACGTCAGACTTACATCATTCCTCGATAAACACAGTATAATAACAAACAAACAACATGGATTTCGTAAAGACAAGTCAATAAACACAGCAATAGCAGATTTTGTTAAACGTATATATGAATCTATGGATAAAAAAGAAGAAAATATTGGTATATTTTTAGATTTGTCAAAGGCATTCGACTTAGTAGACCACAAAATTTTATTGGAAAAACTAGCTGTTATTGGTATACGTGGAACAGTGAACAAGTGGTTTAAAGAATATTTAACATCCCGACAACAGATGGTAGAAATCACTTATACACATGTAAATACAAATGAAATTACAACATATTTATCATCTACGGCAGTAATAAAATATGGTGTCCCCCAAGGTTCAATTCTTGGACCTGTTTTATTTCTGATATATATAAATGATCTAGAGTGTTCCTTAAAAAATAGTTATCCAACATTATTTGCTGATGATACAAACTTATATATTTCTGGTTGCAACTTGAGATCCTTAAAATTTAAGATAGAACAGACAATGTCTGAATTGCTAAACTGGTTCAACATTAATAGATTATTAATAAATACAGAAAAAACAACAGCAATAGCTTTTCATCATAAACAAAATACACTTGCCAGTCATCCCTTTATAGAGTTCCAGGGCAAATATATCTCATACACAGATAGTACAAAATTTCTAGGAGTATGGGTGGATAATAATTTAAAGTGGTCGGCTCACATTCAAAAACTATCTCAAAAACTGAGTAAAATAACTTATGCCATCACAGTCATTTCAAAAATCATGGACTTGAAATCGGTCATATCTTTATATCATGCATATTTTCAATCTGTTCTTAGCTTTGGAATATTATTTTGGGGTAATTCAATAGGAGCAAAATCTATTTTTAAAATGCAAAAACGGGCAATTAGGATAATACTACATGTTAATAAAAGAACCAGTTGTAGGCCATTATTTAAGGAATTAAATATATTGCCCCTCCCCTGTATTTACATATATGAAACATTATGCTACATAAAAAATAATCTTAGTATGTACACAACAAACTCACAGATACATTCTCATGATACCAGAAGAAAAGATAACCTTCATGTAATCACACATAGCACTAGTTCTTTTGAAAAAAGTTTTGTATATACTGGCCTCCAGCTTTATAATAAATTACCCAATTATCTGAAGCAAATACCTGCACTACATCGATTTAGAATTTGTCTCAAAAAACTTCTTTCACTCCATTGTTTTTATAGCATAAAAGAATATTATGATTACTTTGACAATGATTTTGTTAATGTTAATGATGTTAATGTGTTATAGTATAGGTGAATTGTTTGAATATGTTAACTACAACTGAACTGTTATTATTATTATTATTATTATTATTATTATTATTATTATTATTATTATTATTATTATTATTATTATTATTATTATTATTATTATTACTATTACTATTATTATTACTATTATTACTATTATTATTATTATTATTATTATTGTTATTATTACTATTATTACTATTATTATTATTATTACTATCATCATTATCATTATACTGTACATACAGTTGAATTTTCATTCCAAACTTGTGTTATATATATGTATATCGTATAATTTTTAGTTATAAGTACTTGACGTGTCCTATATCATGTAATATGATCAAAAGGATGAATAAAAACTAACTAACTAACTAACTAGGTTAGTCATGCAAACATAGCTGTAATCTTAATAGCCACAAAAAAACTTAAATTATCCCTAAAAAAAGAGCCATTCTGTTATCATTTATTTTGATATCCTTTCTACAAAGCTCTTATACAAGCTGATATATCTATCTATTTCACATTGAACCAGATAAATATTAGCAGAATGGTTTCATTGGACATCTCGCTGAGTGTACAAAGAGATTACATGAGTTTGAAATGATAGTGGAATCTTAAAAAATGGATGGCTTTACGTTGGTCCATATTCTTTCTATATGAAAGAAACAAATGACTGAGGCTAAGCACTTCAACAAATATATGATAAAGCAAAGATATACCCTATGATGACTTCAGGAGCTAGGCAAAGATAATAGGCATTTTAATAACAATGTATATATCTGACATGTAAGGCATTTTAATCAAAAACGTTACCAACATATTTGATAAAGTTAAAATAACAAAACTGTTTCCAAATAAAGGCTAGTTTGAATTGCATTGGAAATGTTTGTATTGCATTTTTGGAAATGACAGCTTAATACCAAGATTGATATTTATCTAACATTTCATGCTTGCAGCATGTTCTCTCTCTCTCTCTCTCTCTCTCTCTCTCTCTCTCTCTCTCTCTCTCTCTCTCTCTCTCTCTCTCTCTCTCTCTCTCTCTCTCTCTCTCTCACACACACACACAGACACACAGATACAAACATGGAACTTTTATTAATAATCCTGCTTCACAACCACCTAGGCCTTAAGACATGTAGATATAGCATTTTTGAGAGAGTATCATTTCTGTTCTACCTATTATAGGGTATAGATAATTGCTTATCTTAAGCTATTAGACAATGTCATATCACAGTTATTTGATAAACTCATATACCAAATTGTACTAAAAATGTTTTATGCCCATTATGAAGGTTTATAGCTGAACATTTAATGAAAGTAACCAATCAAAAGAAGCTTATACTATTTTATATTATTTATTGCTGTGCTGATTAGGAAATAAATCTACATGGTTCAGGAAGTTGGTATAGAAGTGGAGACAAACAGAAGTGCTAGTTCAAATGATGGAACCAGAAAACCTTGCAGTTATGAACATCATACTTTTTGTTGGTAAGTAACTGATTCACAAATGATGAAATTATATAGCTTACCAGAATTTGGATACTTAGTTTCAGATGTAAAATATATCTGCCCAAATTAAGGTTAATCCTAATTGAAATCTACACACTGTTGTATACAATATTCTTACAAATGTCCATTCCTCTATTTGATGTTAAACAGTTAATCGAGATAGTCATTTGTATAAATGGTTTTGTTACATATTTCCTTGTAGATACAATGGAAATATGGGAAGATAGTTATAGTTAGTAAATCGAAATCAATGAAAAGAAATATCTGAGAAATGGTTAAGCTTCGATATATATATATTGTGTTCTCTATTGAGATGTAAATTTGCTCACACACATTTTTTGTGAGTTCAGATATACCAAAAGGCATAGTTCCAGTTGATACCGAAATTATGGTTTGCCAGAAGCAAAGAATAATGATGGACATCAAAGGAATGTTGGTTCTTTGTTACGACAACGGGCAAGGCCATTTGAGTTGGGGAAAGTGTATAACAAAGCCATTTAAGAAACAGTGTCCTTAGAAGATTTCTAAAGGAATTGTCACTCGACATGTATAATAGGGAATTCTTTGGATCATTTACAATGGCGACCAAAACAGCCACAAAGGGACTTTGTTTGAAAAAGGAATTTGGAGAGTGAAAGTTGTATATATATACACACGCGCAGCTGTGGTGAAGAGAGGAGTCTGAGACGTGAAGCCTATTAGAGCGGTCAACTTGTTCTGTCTTGAATATTTGTCGGGTCATCAAAATTTATCGAGTAATAAATGATTAGCATTCAATAGCTCTAAACCGAGATTGGTAACCCTCGGTCGGCAGCTTCCATTTCGAGGTTTGAAAAGAAGAAGCAGTGAATAAATAATTTGGAGACGGGCATTCCAGTGTTGTAAAATTTCCTTCTCACACCCATCCATGCATACCCTGAGAGAAACCTCATTGCTCGCCAATCATATTTGTCATCGTTCACCAATCTTATTTGTATCAAACTGGCACACAACGTGGAGCTGTGGTAACACTTGATTGCCACCAATCATAATTGCTTCAAATTGGCGCACAATGTGGAACTTGTGTACACCATAAACTTTATTGCTACACAGTGAAACTTGCATTTCAAATTTTTTAGTGGCATACAATACCTTCTTCGAAAATAAGAAATATTAATAATATTCTTAATAATATTAACAATTATCTTAATATTAATAATAATATTGTTCTAAAATAATACTTTCCTCCACCTAATTTATCTGGACACGAATAGTATAACATACAATTTTGGAATTGGTGATAAATTTAGAAAGTGTTTTAATATTTTACTTTAATTTGTGCACTTCCTTCTACTTACCTATAGTAAGTAGAGGAAATATTGCATACCATCCAAAAATTCAGTGTCAAGATTTCACAGGAAATATAATTTTTTTGACTTCTGGTATAGAGAGAGAGAGGGGGGGGGGGAGAGAGAGAGAATCCTTGTGTTGTGTACATGCCTATGTCAGTCAACAAAAAGATGATTCGTTTATATACCAAACTTACTATATAACTTCAGTATCTTTCAAGGTTACAAGAAAACATCCTCATCTGAAAGTACACATTACATGGAAAATGTTTCTTTATTTTTAATTTAATTTTTTCAAAAATGTCTCTAACGTTTTTAAGACACCATCTTTAATTTTCTGGGAGTAACCTGAAAAGTCTCCTTTATTCTGTATTGCTTTTGTATCATTTTTAAACTGTAATATATAACAAAATCTTAATATATAAAAATTTGGATCTGGTAAAAGCTCACACTTTATCTCAAACCTTTTGTAATGTTAACCATTTGCGAGGTATGTTTTACTATTAGCCTTAATGTTTAACTAATAATTTTCTCAAAAGGAAGCCACTTTTACTCATGGTGATGGAAACAACGAAGGACTATGTGCTATGAAAGTTCAACATGATTAACACAAAAATAGGTAGAAGAAGAGGCTTTTGTAAGAGTACTTCAGTTGAAAATGTGGTGAATATCAAGTAAATAATACAAATATTGTTTCCAGTGTTTCTGTTAGCGCTGTGTGCAGGTGAAATTCCTGAAAAATCCTGTGCAATACCTGAATATGAAGATGTACTCGATCCAGTGTGTGCCACAAACTCTACTCATTTACAGACATTTCGTAATATTTGCTACCTGCAGAAGTTCAATATGGAGAGTCACTTCGACACTGGTAAGTGTAGGCAATTTTATGTTGGTTTTGTTCACTCCTACCTTGAACCACCATAAACCCCACGTTAAGTATTGTCATGCTGCTCAAACCGTTATCATGAATTTATCTTTGGTAATAGATACCTCTCAGATAATGCGTTGATTATTCTTGTAAGAGTGAGAGGGGAACTGCCGCCGCTTCCCGACCCTGTGCTAAGCACACATGAATGCATCACTTTAGCCAATGGAATTCGCAGGAATCACAAATGACAGATGTTTACTCCATGTGGAGTAATCAGTGCGTTATCTCAGAGGTATCTATCACCAATGATAAATCCATAGTAACGGTTTGAGCAGCACGACTATAATCATGTTAACACGCTCGCATACCAGTCCTTACTAATGTTACTAACGGGGGTGCTCAAGTGGAACCAATCCAGCTATCTTTGTCTTGCTAAACCCCCTTTATTAACCCGAGCACTCCAATAGAGAGATGACTTAGCTTCAGCAGATGATCGTCACTGGTGGCAGCAGTGTAGTGCCGCCCCTGTATTAAGATATATTGGACGATGAATGAAATGGGTGACAAGATGCTCAAATGAGCCCATGGTCCATAAACCTCAGAGTTACCCGATAATTTATCTTTAAGGGTAAGGGAAAACCGAAAAACTTAAAAAAAGCTTATCCAGATAACTTACCCTGATCGAGATTTGAACTTGGTGCCTCTTGATTGGCTACCACCATGCTACATACACAAACTCCATGTATGCATGTATGTATAAGATAATTATAATTATTTCAATTTAGATAACTGGGAAGGTAAGCAGGTGTGATTGAGTGCCTCAGATTAGAGAATGTAATTTCTGAAACATTGCATTAAGTGCTAGAATTTATATTAGTACAGTAGCTAAAACGTCTTCTGCGCATCTAGGTAGAAAGGTCTATTGATTCGATGAATATAAATATAAGGGAAGAACCAGGGCTTAATAGAGGAGTATAAACCTCACAAACCACATAATAATAATAATAATAATAATAATAATAATAATAATAATAATAATAATAATAATAATAATAATAATAATAATAATAATAATAATAATAATAATAATAATAATAATAATAATAATAATAATAATAATAATAATAATAATAATAATAATAATAATAATAATAATAATAATAATAATAATAATAATAATAATAATAATAATAATAATAATAATAATAATAATAATAATAATAATAATAATAATAATAATAATAATAATAATAATAATAATAATAATAATAATAATAATAATAATAATAATAATAATAATAATAATAATAATAATAATAATAATAATAATAATAATAATAATAATAATAATAATAATAATAATAATAATAATAATAATAATAATAATAATAATAATAATAATAATAATAATAATAATAATAATAATAATAATAATAATAATAATAATAATAATAATAATAATAATAATAATAATAATAATAATAATAATAATAATAATAATAATAATAATAATAATAATAATAATAATAATAATAATAATAATAATAATAATAATAATAATAATAATAATAATAATAATAATAATAATAATAATAATAATAATAATAATAATAATAATAATAATAATAATAATAATAATAATAATAATAATAATAATAATAATAATAATAATAATAATAATAATAATAATAATAATAATAATAATAATAATAATAATAATAATAATAATAATAATAATAATAATAATAATAATAATAATAATAATAATAATAATAATAATAATAATAATAATAATAATAATAATAATAATAATAATAATAATAATAATAATAATAATAATAATAATAATAATAATAATAATAATAATAATAATAATAATAATAATAATAATTTATTGCGGCCAATAGACTCTTACAAGAGCATCTGACACTGTCAGTTATCTCTATACAGTCAAAATACAAAATGATCAAAATACATAAGTTATTTACAAAATATAGAGTTGTTTACAAAAGTATAAGTTATTTAAAAAGATCAAAATGCCAAAATTACGTACAAACCTTATTGTATACATAGGTATACAACTCATTTATACTACATACATACATATATATTACAGTTCATTTATACTATACAAACATTTTTCAATTAGGTATGATTTTAAGACCAGTTTAAATTTTGAGTCAGAAGTATTCTTAATTACAGATGGCAATTTATTGTATAATATGGCTCCTATTTTAAATGGATCTTTATTAGTTTGAGTTTTATTCGTGCTCACCCTATGGTAATCAGTTGCTCTCCTCGTATCATATGTATGGCAATCTTTATTGAGGATGTTATGTTGCTTTCGGTCTTTTACAAGTATAATGGTTTTGAATACATAGAGTGATACTACTGTTAGGATGTTTTGTGATTTAAATGTATCCCGATATGTTTGTTGAAAACGAAGGTTGTACATGGTTCGTATGCATTTCTTTTGTACTTTTAATAGCCTGTCCATATTGGTTTTACTTGTTCCCCCCCAAATTTCAATACCATATGTTAAGTGTGGGAAGATTATGCCATAATATGCAGTTTTAAGAGTATTGATATTCCCATATTTTGCTAGTTGTCGTAATAGGTAGAGTCCCGAGTTCATTTTATTACAAACCATGTCTACGTTTGTACTGTAGGTTAGAGTATCTTCTATATGAACGCCCAAAAATTTAAAGTTTCTTACCCGTTCCAAAGGTATATTGTTAATGTTTATATTTAGATCATCGCTTTGAAATGTCATAAATTTTGTTTTTCCTATATTTAACTTTAGTCCATTGTTTTGAAAGTACCAAGATATTTCGCCAATTGCATTTGTTGTTTTTTCTTCTAAGCTTTCTTCTCCTTCACTCCAACATATTATAGATGTATCATCTGCATATGAGATGACCTTGCTGTTTACTGGTTCAGGTAAGTCATTAATATAAATCAGAAAAAGTATAGGTCCTAGTACTGATCCCTGTGGTACACCAGATTTCACTAAGTTATATTCTGATTTAATGTGGCTTATAACATCCCCTTTTTTCCAAGTTATTTCTGTACATTGCAAACGATTTTTAAGATATGATGTTAATAGTTTATTAATTTGTCCTCTGAAGCCATAGTACTCTAATTTTGAGATGAGATGATCATGGGATACAGAGTCAAAAGCTTTGGAGAGGTCTAAGTAAATTCCAGCTGTGTTTTTGTGTTTATCTTTTTGTTCCAACAATTTGTGAATATATTCTGCTATAGCTGTGATGGTCGATAATTTATTTCTGTATCCATGCTGAAAATGATTAAGAATTTTATTAGCAATTAAGAAACTATTTATTCTAGCTATTAAGACTTTCTCATACATTTTGCTGAATACTGAAGTTAGAGTTATTGGTCTGAAATTGTTAACATCTGCATATGAACCTTTCTTATGAATTGGTCGTACCACGCTAATCTTTAATACCTCTGGAAATATGCCCTCGTTCATTGAGTAATTTATTAAGTGCACCAGTATAGTCAGCAATTCTTGTTTACAATGTTTTAGTATTATAGGTGATACGCCATCCCACCCAGAGGACTGTTGGTTTTTAAAGCTACTAATTACTTTGTCTATTTCTTCAGCATCCATCTCACGCAAGTACATGCTGTTTATAATAGTTTTGTCTTTACTACCTATGTCAACTGTAGTATTGCCACCAATGTTTAGAAAGAAGCTGTTAAATAATTTACAGATTACAGAGGGGTCATGTACTACTTGTCCATCCTTGTTCAGACTTAAATTTGAATGTTCTCCTATTTGGGGTTTGAGTCGCTTGTTTATAATATCCCATACTGTTTTTGTGGTATTATCAGAATTAATTATTTTTTCCCCTATTTGTTTTGCCTTTAATTTAATCAGCGCTTTTCTGTATTGTTTTTTATATTTATTATAGGCATTTGAGTAAGAATTTAATTTAGTCATTTGAAAAAATTCATACATTGCTTTCATTTTATTTTTTAAATGTGTAAGTTCGGGTGGCAGAGTTAATTTGTTAATTACTTCATGTTTAAGTGCTCTTTTGGACTGAGGGCAACTTTCATTGAAGTGGAGAGTAAATGCATTTATGAAAGCCTTCCATTTTTCATGTGTATCGCTAGCATTGTACACCTCTGTCCATTCCTCTTTTGCCAGAATGTCCTTTAGTTTTTCTAGGTTATGTTTTCTCGTATCTCTAACATACCTATATACACTTTCCTTAATTTGGCTGAAACAATTGTAGATATCAATAATTTGACCCCTATGGTCCGACACATGAAATTCATTATTTATTGTACAAAATCTACTGTTATTCAGGTTCGTTATAATGTGGTCTATTGTGCTGATTGAGTGCTCTGTTATTCTAGTGGGGCCCTGAGAAACAATTTTTAAGTTGAAGCTATTGAGGATATCCTTAAGATTTACATTATCTACATCTATATTAAAGTCACCGAGGATTATTATATTATTATATATTATTATATATTATTATATATTATTATATATTATTATATATTATTATATTTTGGTTAAATGTAAATATAAATCTCATAACCCTACTTACAAAATCCCTTCTTAAAAATTGCCTATCTGCGGTTAAAAAACTCACATAAGTTTAGGTACACAGCAAAGATCTTTGGGCTGTGTATATAGCCTGCCAGCACCACAATCTGTTGATTGGTTGGTTCAATAGTAGAACAATGAAGTGGTGGGCTTTGTTTATGCAGTTTCAACCACTCCAATCATGTTGAACCAAATAAGTTTTTTTGTATTATTTTATTATTTCATTGCTTGTAAGAAATTACTCAAGTTATTGTGGTGAATCTAATTTAAAGAAGCACAAATATCAGAGTATAGACCCAAGATTGAATATTCTTCCTATTCGTTTCATGTCATCATCATCATCATCATCATCATCATCATCATCATCATCATCATCATCATCATCATCATCATCATCATCATCATCATCATCATCATCATCATCATCATCATCATCATCATCATCATCATCATCATCATCATCATCATCATCATCATCATCATCATCATCATCATCATCATCATCATCATCATCATCATCATCATCATCATCATCATCATCATCATCATCATCATCATCATCATCATCATCATCATCATCATCATCATCATCATCATCATCATCATCATCATCATCATCATCATCATCATCATCATCATCATCATCATCATCATCATCATCATCATTCTGAAGATAGTAAGACACATATTGACCTCCATTATCATGGCACAGTATTTTAATGATATCAGGCTGTGTACTAATGCACAAAAAAGCAAATTAATTCTATTTGATTTTAAGAGACGTCCTTTCGAACCTCAGCTTACTATAGGCAATAGTCTAGTCCAGTGTGTAAAAAGTGTAAATATTTTAGGTTCAATCCTTGATGACAACTTGGAACAACCACATTGAAAAACTAGAAAGTAAATTAAGCTCAGGACTTTTTGTGTTGCGATATTTAGCCAATTTTCTCTCAGTAGATATTAGTAAGTTAGTATATTTTGCATTAATATATTCACACATTTCTTATGGCATCGAGCTTTGGGGACACACTTCCAAATTTAACTTTAACAGAATTTTTCTCCTACAGAAAAGAGCTATCAGATACCTGGCAAAAATAACACGTACGAGTTCATGCAGGCCATTTTTAAAAAAATTAAACATACTTACTCTTCCCTGCATATTTATTCTGCAAACAATACTTTTTGTACATAACAGGAATATAATCTCCACAAATTCCGATGTCCACACATATGAAACAAGGGGAAAGAATAACTATATAGATAAAGGTCACAGGCTAAAACTTTTTGAACATAAGCCCCAATACTTTGGTCCAAAACTACTTAATAAGCTTCCGGAAAGCCTAAAAAATACTGTGTCAGCTGCTAAGTTTAAATCTAAACTGACTAAATTCTTGTTAAGCAGAGCCTATTTCAGTATAGATGAATATTTTGATGACAACTTTGATGATTTTGAATAATTATGTTTTGTATATATATATATATGTGTGTGTGTGTGTGTGTGTGTGTGTGTGCGTGTGTGTGCGTGTGTGTGCGTGTGTGTGCGTGTGTGTGTGCGTGCGTGCGTGCGCGTGTGCGTGTGCGTGCGCGTGTGCGTGCGCGTGCGCGTGCGCGTGCGTGCGTGCGTTCGTGCGTGCGTGTGTGTGTGAGAGTATGTATTACAAATGACATGGCTTAATTGTGTTCAAACACTGTATTAAGTTGCAATAAATATGAATATAAGTAGTTTGCAAGAGCGTGGTTTAGAATCCCAAAGGAAGGAAAATACAAAGTAACCATTGATATTTTTCAGGCTGTGGATAATATTTGTTCATTCTCCAAATTATTAGAGTAAATAACAGTCGTGTTATGCTTGTGTTGTACAGCACACAGAACCAACAGGAAATGCAAAACTTTTCAGTTGCATTTAAGGAAGTAGTTTAAAAAAATTGCTATCTGAAGGACAAGGCGAGGCATCAGGCTGTCACTTTTATTTGTCAGTACTATGTATTTGCATAGTATAGGAGGAATATTTATGTTGTTTAATTTTTCCGCACCCTTTCAAAGTGCTAATACTGCCATACAGTGGCATATTGCCTCCTATTTTAGGAATTGTTTTCTGTTTATAAATTGGATTATATGCTTTCATTCATTGCAAAGCAAAACACGTAAATATATACTTTCAAACGAAATCAGGTTATAAGGTAGTGCCGCGTTGCAGTTCTTCATTTCTTTGTCCTTTAAATCTGTCGCACTTTCGATAATATCTTATAATTGGCTACGAACGAAGAACACCCCTACATGGTTGCTTGATATCTTAAATTCAGAGAATAGCAATCAGATGGATTATCAGAAAGGTAGCGCACGCACTTACAGAAATAGTCCTATTTAGCTCGTATTTTATGTATCAATGTTTTTCTTGAACAGAATGTATTACGTTAGCACAACAATACTATATTACATAAATATATTGTTTTTTTTTCAGCTTTCAATTTCATGTACTATGGAGTATGCACTGATGATGTCTACCCATATAGAAAATAGAACAAATAGGTAAACTTGTAAGTTATAAATAAGTAGATTGTAATGTTAAAAGATTCAATAAAATGAGTGCAGAAGATTTTTTAAAAATATTTATTTTGCTACTAATCAGAGCAATCTTTCTGAATGTTGGGATATCAGTATGACCTATCATTTCCATCTACTCCTCCTTCCCTCCCTCTCTCTCATATGTTCATGTAATATATTTCACTGATGTTTTCAAGTTCAGCATCTACTAAGGAAGGCTCCTATAGTTTTCAAGATAATATCCTACGATAGCATGTAACATTTTCTCAAAAATGGTTCATTTTGATTCAAAAGCCACTGTTCAAGGTAAAAGAAATGTACACCCCTGGGGGAAAAAAAGAGCAGATTCTGGAACCATATATTTTTCCAAGCCCACATCGTGTCCATGGCCTGTTTACAATGGTGTCACGGAACACGTCTCTTAGCTTCGTCCATGCTTTGTCCTATTGAATGCTCTCATAATTGAGTCTCAGTTGTTAGACGTGCACAGATAGTCCAAAGGTTATAGACAAGTATGTAGGAGCTTAGACCTACAAAGGTTTGAATCTGGCACACCATTTTTATTTCTTTTTATTTTAGAAATATGAATTGTGTATTTTTTTTTTTTGGAGGGGATTCGGTACTGCCACCAGTCTTGTTCTGTTGTACCATATGCCCCCAAGTGGGGCATCCCGGGGAAGAAGGATGATGCGAGAGCAGACAGAAGGCGACCTTCCCAAGATGCCACTACAGTTCAGAGAGCAGTGTCCCTACATTTTACTTAGATGGAAACCTCCCCCAGCAGGCCATGACAACGGACACTCCCCCGTACTATGGTTCGGAGACGGTCCCAGCAGTCGGTTCAGAGGCCGGCAACCAACCTACCGGAGGAGGAAGTAGTTCACTCAGAGCATATTATCCTGCCATGCACCGCCGAGACTCCCACCGACACTTCTATCCTGAAAGAGACCACCAGATGAGAGATGATATGAAATGATAATGGAGATGAAATGGAGGGACAAGAAATTCGGGGGATGTAATTAACCTGCCAAGCATCCGCCTAGCGACCGGGAAAACCTCCGGAAAAAAAACCCACGGATCAGGTAGATCGGCCACGGGAATTGAACCCGGGCCTCCCGAATGCGGACCACTGACAAAACTGCCTGAGCGGTCCCGCTGGCTTGAATTGTGTATTACGCACATTGTAGTACAACTTCCAATTGCTAAGGTTTACCTGATTTTATGGCATCATGCTCACACATAAAAACTGAAACACACTACTGTTTTTAAATTAAATGAAATAACAATTGCATTCTTTAACTACACAAAAGTGAACTTGTACGTTACCATAGAAGTTAATCCCCCAAATGGATTAGAAGCAGTAATATTACCAGTAATTATATCATTACAAATGAGAATAACCGTTTTATTCCTTATTTACTTGATTACTATCTGTTACAAAATCATTAACTGAATATTTGTCATACATTAATTTTTCGTATCTATAAGATAAAATAATGTATTATACAAGTGGATAAACCTCTATTATCCACTCGTAGAATACACTCATGGATAAACTTTCATTCATCTCTTGTATAATAAATTACTATTTATTCCTATATGCAAAGCAAATAAAAATGGAAATTAACTTAGTATCGGATGTGTATGGTAGCCGCGTTCAGTCCATCCCATCGCGGCATCAAAGCGTTCACTTCTGACCACACCTCCTCACATGTAAGCAATTATAAGGGTCTTCTACCCTAAAAACATATGGGGTGGTCCTTCTTAATGCGTTCACCAAGTTCAAGCACCGTTGCAACATTTTTCTTGTGTCCTCAGAACTGCGATACCTTCTATTAGCTTAGACTGTGCAAACGTGCTTCTTATGTGTGTTAATTAAGCTTATATTTATAGAAGTTACATAGTGTTTTACTTAGGGTAGTTTGATAAATTTATTAGTGTTTAATAGTTATTGGCGTTTAGCACTTGCGTAATTTAATTAAGATGTGGAGACATGGATATCGAATATAACATGGATATGCTAACATGGATTTCTATTCATACTTGTAATATATACCTAACAGTATTTCTAACCTTTCTCGAGTTCTAAACTTATGACATTTAATTATTATGCGGAATGAACGTGGTTATTTATTTAAATTGTTTTTAACAAAAGCCCCCCCCCGCCCCTAAAATTACACTGCTTAACTTTATTCAAACTTGTAAAATTAGCAGACATCCTTGTAAAAAGGTTCCAGAATTTAAAAAGAGTAATAGAGTTTCCTTACTAGTTTTTCTTTAATTCCTTAGTTGCCCGCCTCGGTAGCGTGGATGGTAGCATGTCTGCCTCACGTTCAAGAGGTCCCGAGTTCGAATCTCGGTCAGGTTGAGTTACCTGGATAAGGCTTTTTCCGGGGTTTTCCCTTATCCTGAAAGACGAATGTCGGGTAGCTCTAAGCTCCATGGACCCCGGACCCATTTGAGCAGCATTTCACCCATTTCATTTATCGTCCGATATGACAACGTTGGAGGACGTAAATTACACACACACACACACACACACACACACACACACACACACACACACACACACACACACACACACACACACACACGGCCGCGCCATGGCTCAGTGGTTAGACCGCTTGGCTCTCTCCAAGGCGGCCCGGGTTCGATCCCAGGCTACCGCAAAGTGAGATTTGTGGTGGACAACACGGCGCTGGGGCGGGTTTTCTCCGGGATCTCAGGTTTCCCCCGCCATCTCATTCCACCGGCGCTTCATCTTCATCTCATGTATCATCAGTGTCACCACCTGCGTTGCCGTATGTAGTAAAAGCGGGCGTTAAACACTACACACACACACACACACACACACACACACACACACACACACACACACACACACACACACACACACACACACACACACACACACACACACACACACACACACACACACACACACACACACACACACACACACACACACACACACACACACACACACACACAAAATCCTTAGTTCGGTTTTTTTACTTTTGAAGTATTTACTGCTTTGTTAAACCAACTGAAATCCACCACCTGTAGCTGCCATAGAATATAGGAAAATGTTTTAGGATAAATCAGCTCACGATTGCAATAAACAAAGCTCTAACGTGCAGTCTTTGCTTATAAATTATTAACTACCAGAATATCTAAAGGGCTTCTTTAATTTGCAAGTAAATATCCCTCGCAAATTCATGCACATAATGAAATTTAACCCTTTTAAAATTGTAATGATGTTTTACTAAGCTTTCCTTGGATATTATGTTAATAATACGCATTTAGTTCTCGTTGGTAATATAAGTACTGTACCATAACAGCATGGGTAATATATCTCTTTTCAGTTATGTTATAAAGCGTTGCAACATTATGTATTATTATAGGAAACATTAATTATTTAACATTTATTTGAAAGTAAACCAAATGACTAGTTCGTACAGTAAAATCAGATTGAAGTTTCTTTTTTCCTTCTAAATGTTATTTTAAACAACGGCAACCCTGGATATTTTCAGCTATAAACACGAGCCTAACATTCTTCACCCCTCCGCCCCGGTAAGTGTATCCTAAGATGCTTATAGCATTGTGGTTAGGGGTGGCAACCTGGGGATGCTTTAAGCCGGTCACTATACACTGCAACAGTATTCGATCGCAAAATGCGTGATGACCGAAGTCGACGTTCTAGAAGCCTCGCGTTATGGCTCAGTGGTTAGACCGCTTGGCTCTCACCAAGGCGGCCCGGGTTCAATCCCAGGCTACCGCAAAGTGAGATTTGTGGTGGACAACACGGCGTTGGGGCGGGTTTTCTCCGGGACCTCCGGTTTCCCCCGCCATCTCATTCCACCGGTGCTCCATCTTCATCTCATGCATCATCAGTGTCACCGCCGGCAGTGCCGTATGCAGAAAAAGCGGGCGTTAAACACTACACATTTCATTTCGCGTTATGGCGATCATTTTGCAACCAGTTTTTGTTGCAAATGGGAATGATGGAAGATGCTGATGATTAGTTTCTCACCTTTGGTTTGGCCATCTAGTAGAAATCTTGTAGATGCCTCGGAGCTCTGGAACAATGAATCGTAACCTCTGGGCGCAGTCTCGGAACAAAGGAATTTGATACAGCAGTTGTTGGAGAATAAACAAGAATTCTTCTCTTTTAAATATTGTGGGATTTATTCCACAAAACAATTAGTAAATTCTGCTACAATTTTAAATAATGTAGATTCTATCCTTTCATAAATAATGGTTGTTGCATTGATGAACTTTATATCATTTACACGTGCCAGTAGTGCAACACTTAACGTTTTCTGCACAATCGCAGAGCGACACAAAAACACGTCTTACAAGACAGTCGTTTGCAGAAAGGCGCAAAGCTCTGATCGTTCTGGGTTCTCTGCACTTTGGAGTAACCCTGGATTGGCGTCTGACGTGGAAACAACACATCAACACTGTGGCAAACAAAGTATCCAGAAGGATGGCCATGCTATATCCTATGTTTAATAGGAAATCAACAATGAGCCTGCACAACAAATTGCTCATATACAAACAAATACTCCGCCCTGCACTAACCTATGCTTGCACAGTCTGGGGAGTTGCAGCAAAATCCCATCTCCACAAACTCCAAGTCCTTCAAAACAGCTACCTTCGGATAGCAACGGCTTCCGATTGGTACATTCCTAATGATAATATCCATGCAGACCTCTCCTCCCCAAAAATCACAGACTACATCATTACCCTATCCCATGGTTTTTATAACAAGCTCCCTTCCAGCTTCAACAGTCTAATCCGCGGTCTGGGGGAATATGTCCTTGACCCCGGTGAAACCTACAAGCGACCCAGACTAGTGCTAGCACCACCATAGGCCCATACAAACCATTCAGCTATTTATCACATTTCAATCCCTATCAACAAACTAAACAACCATTATGACATATCCACCACCATCTACCCACCGTCATATCATTAAAAACCACCATCATGCCAGTAAGGGACAATGTCCCGAAATGGCAAAATATCGAAGGCCCCTCCTCTAAAGAGGAGGTTCACCTTCAACTACACCACTATGCTGTGGTTCTCTGCTCTCTATGTTTCCATAACAACTAAATTACTTCTCTTTTATTGGTCCACCTCACCACATTACATAATTGCATTCTTGCAATTACCAATAACAACAACAACATTATGAAACATTTAACTTGCGTTGTATCATTCCGTGGCCTACCCAACATCACATTTCTATTTTTGTGAAAATTACTTTTTCCTGAAGAATTAAAAATGAATTCTTAAAATAAAAAAAAAAAAATAATAATAACCATCACAAAACCCTCTGCTTCTATTACTGCCCTCATTCTGCGGGGCATGAATGATGTCCAGTGAAATGAATGAACCCAAGTGTTTAAGGTAATTTTCTATTAGTTATGCATTTATTTTGTAAAACGACAAGAACGTGTAATTTCGTATAAATGAATGACTTTAAAATATTATTATTTATTCGTAATAATCCTGCTTTGCAACACCGGGGGTCTCAAAACATTTCTAAATAAAATGTTTAATCGGAATAAAATTCCTCCTTTACCTTTTGAAGGTCCTGCGCCGTGGCGTAGTAGGCTGGAGTGTTGTACTCTGGTTCCCTGCCATGGAATTCACCCGGGTTAGATCCAAAGTGTAAGGGCGTGGAATTCTATGTCCGGGTATAGGATCGGTACAAACTAAGCATCTTTGAGGAATCAGGGGAGCTGCAATAGGTAAGGAATCCCGATAAAAAGAAATGCCAACATTCCGGCTGGGGATGCCGAGACACTGACATGTCTTACCCGTATCGGTTGAATGATCGGCCATCTCTGCCTTGCGTATGTGTGTGTGTGTGTGTGTGTGTGTGTGTGTGTGTGTGTGTGTGTGTGTGTGTGTGTGTGTGTGTGTGTGAGGACGACAGTCGTGATGGCATGCCCAGGCACCATTCGGGCTGTTACCCACTGAAGAGGTACAGAAAACAAAGGGAAAACAATCTCATGTTTTTTATATCTTCTTCTTTTCCTGTAGGTACATTCATTTATCAGAAAGTACACATCGAAATGTTTCATTTATCGCGGTTATTCTTAGGAGGATTAGAGACTTGCAATTAGGTCCTCCTGGGTTCGATGCCTCGGGACGTCCCCTCTGACCTGCAGTTTGGTTTCGTGTCGGACAGTTCACTGGTAAGTTTCTTCTTGGTTCTACCAGGGGTCAGCCTACCAGGATTGGAGACCTGCAATTAGGTCCTCCTGGATTCAATTCCTGGGGCCACCCATTCTGACCTGCAGTTTGGTTTCGTGTCAGACAGTTCACTGGTAAGTTTCTTCTTGGTTCTACCAGGGGTCAGCCTACCAGGATTGGAGACCTGCAATTAGGTCCTCCTGGGTTCAATTCCTGGGGCCACCCATTCTGACCTGCAGTTTGATTTCGTGTCGGACAGTTCACTGGTAAGTTTCTTCTTGGTTCTACCAGGGGTCAGCCTACCAGGATTGGAGACCTGCAATTAGGTCCTCCTGGGTTCAATTCCTGGGGCCACCCATTCTGACCTGCAAATTGGTTTCGTGTCGGACAGTTCACTGGTAAGTTTCTTCTTGGTTCTACCAGGGGTCAGCCTACCAGGATTGGAGACCTGCAATTAGGTCCTCCTGGATTCAATTCCTGGGGCCACCCATTCTGACCTGCAGTTTGGTTTCGTGTCGGACAGTTCACTGGTAAGTTTCTTCTTGGTTCTACCAGGGGTCAGCCTACCAGGATTGGAGACCTGCAATTAGGTCCTCCTGGATTCAATTCCTGGGGCTGCCCCCTCTGACCAGCAGTTTCTTCTTGGTTCTACCAGCTGGCAGCCTACCAGGATTGGAGACCTGCAATTAGGTCCTCCTGGGTTCAATTCCTAGGGCTGCCCCCTCTGACTTGCAGTTTGGTTCCGTGTCGGACAGTTCACTGGTAAGTTTCCTCTTGGTCCTACCAGGTGGCAGCCTACCAGGATTAGAGACCTGCAATTAGGTCCTCCTGGGTTCAATTCCTGGGGCCGCCCCCTCTGACCAGCAGTTTGGTTTCGTGTCGGACAGTTCACTGGTAAGTTTCTTCTTGATCCTACCAGGTGGCAGCCCACCAGGATTAGAGACCTGCAATTAGGTCCTCCAGGGTTGGATTCCTAGGGCCGCCCCCTCTGACCTGCAGTTTGGTTCCGTGTCGGACAGTTCACTGGTAAGTTTCCTCTTGATCCTACCAGGTGGCAGCCTACCAGGATTAGAGACCTGCAATTAGGTCCTCCTGGGTTCAATTCCTAGGGCTGCCCCCTCTGACCTGCAGTTTGGTTCCGTGTCAGACAGTTCACTGGTAAGTTTCTTCTTGGTCCTACCAGGTGGCAGCCTACCAGGATTGGAGACCTGCAATTAGGTCCTCCTGGGTTCAATTCCTAGGGCTGCCCCCTCTGACCTGCAGTTTGGTTCCGTGTCAGACAGTTCACTGGTAAGTTTCTTCTTGGTCCTACCAGGTGGCAGCCTACCAGGATTGGAGACCTGCAATTAGGTCCTCCTGGGTTCAATTCCTAGGGCTGCCCCCTCTGACCTGCAGTTTGGTTCCGTGTCAGACAGTTCACTGGTAAGTTTCTTCCTGGTTCTACCAGGTGGTAGCCCACCAGGATTAGAGACCTGCAATTAGGTTCTCCTGGGTTCGATTACTGGGGCCGCCCCCTCTGACCTGCAGTTTGGTTTCGTGTCAGACAGTTCACTGGTTTCTTCTTGGTCCTACCAGGTGGCAGCCTACCAGGATTGGAGACCTGCAATTAGGTCCTCCTGGGTTCAATTCCTGGGGCCGCCCCCTCTGACCTGCAGTTTGGTTCCGTGTCGGACAGTTCACTGGTAAGTTTCTTCTTGGTTCTACCAGGTGGCAGCCTACCAGGATTAGAGACCTGCAATTAGGTCCTCCTGCGTTCAATTCCTGGGGCCACCCATTCTGACCTGCAGTTTGGTTCCGTGTCGGACAGTTCACTGGTAAGTTTCTTCTTGGTTCTACCAGGTGGCAGCCTACCAGGATTGGAGACCTGCAATTAGGTCCTCCTGCGTTCAATTCCTGGGGCCACCCCTTCTGACCTGCAGTTTGGTTTCGTGTCAGACAGTTCACTGGTAAGTTTCTTCTTGGTTCTACCAGGTGGCAGCCTACCAGGATTAGAGACCTGCAATTAGGTCCTCCTGCGTTCAATTCCTGGGGCCACCCATTCTGACCTGCAGTTTGGTTTCGTGTCAGACAGTTCACTGGTAAGTTTCTTCTTGGTTCTACCAGGCGGCAGCCTACCAGGATTGGAGACCTGCAATTAGGTCCTCCTGCGTTCAATTCCTGGGGCCACCCATTCTGACCTGCAGTTTGGTTTCGTGTCAGACAGTTCACTGGAAAGTTTCTTCTTGGTCCTACCAGGTGGCAGCCTACCAGGATTGGAGACCTGCAATTAGGTCCTCCTGGGTTCGATTCCTGGTGCCGCCCTCTCTGAACTGCAGATTGGTTCCGTGTCGGACAGTTCACTGGTAACGTTCTTCTTGGTCCTACCAGGTGGTTGCCTTGCTGCTTCAGATGGTTCGAGTTATCTACAGGTTCGCATAAAAGGAAACCGCTAGTATTTACAGAATCACTAAGTTTGAAACCCCAAGGGACTCTTCCACGTTGTCGGTTCACCTCATCCGTTCCTCATGGGCTGAGCACAGATCTGCGTCCGGTCAAGGTGTGAGGTATCCCCCTACTTTCATTCACATTTAATAACTTAGTTTTTTTTAAAATTTACGTCCTCCAACGTTAGATCATACCGGACGATGAATGAAATTGGTGAAATTATGCTCAAATGCGTCTGAGGTTCATGGAGCTTAGAGCTACCCGACATTCATCTTTCAGGATAAGGGAAAACCTTATCCAGGTAACTTACGCTAACCGAGATTCGAACTCGGGACCTCTTGAACGTGAGACAGACACGCCACCATCTACGCTACCTAGGTGGGCATATATAACTCCGTTTGATATACGTATCTGTTACATTAAAAAGTTTTAAGATTAATAATATAAAATAGTTAAGTACTTGGTGCTTAAACCTATAGAATTACTTCTAATTATAATAAAAAGGTTGATACCGAAATTAAGGTTTGCCATAAGTAAAGAATCATGATGGATGTCAAAGGAATGTTGGTTCTTTGTTACAAAACGTGCAAGGCCAGTCGAGTCGAATAGCAGTTGGGGGGAAAGTTGTTATAACAAAAGCAATGTAAGAAACAGTGTCCTTAGCAGATTTCTAAAGGGGCTCACTTGACTTGTTGAATAGGGTATTCTTTGAACCATTCATAATGGCGACAAAATAGCTACAAAGGGATCTTTGGTTGAAAAGGAGTTTTCAGAAAGTGAAAGTGATACACCCACGTGCATCTGTAGTCATTGAAACAGTCTTCGGCGTGGAGCCGATTAGAGCACTTCGTGGCTTACAAGCCATTGAAACAGTCCGAGGCGTGAAGCCTATTAGGGCAGTCAACTTGTTCTGTCTTGGGCCAGGCATACCAGAAATGTGAGAATATATTTGTCGGTTCATAGTGTCACCCTGGTGGTTGACTCGCGAAGCCGATAAAAAAATGATGGCCGATCATTACCGGAAATAAGAGACAGTTGAGCATAGTTGTTAGAGAAAATAAACAGTTTAAGGTTAACTAGCAAACTGTAATGGTGACGAATGTATTTGCTAGGAAAATAAAGTGTAGTTTTTGTGTTTCGTAACCTCGTTTTATTATTTCACGAACCCACAAAGTCACAACTGGTGTCAGGAGTGGGATAACAACATCACGGAACATTATGGCCATGAAATCGGCATTGGAAATGCTTTTGCAGAAGATGAACGAATTAACAGCGAAGTCGGAAACGGCAAATAACAACTTGGCCGCGAAGATGAAAGAGTTAACAACAAAAACAGAAGCGGCAAATAACAACCTGGCCGCAGAGTTGAAAGAAATAAAGACCGAATTGACCACAGAAATGAAGGCAGCGAACGACAGTCTGACCACGGAAATGAAGGAGGCGAACGAGGTCCTCAACGCCAAATTTGAGGAACAGTTGGCCGGCGTGAGGGATGACGTGACGGAGCTGGGCAAGCGGATGGGCCAAGTGGACGAGCGCGTCGAGGACCTGGGGAACCGCTTCAATGACCTAGGGGAAGAGGCCGACAATAACGCCAAGTCCCTGAACGCCATGGTTGAAGACGTCGAAGACCTCGCGAACCGCGGAAGCAACATGGAAGGAAAGGCCGACAGCAGCGTCAAGTCCCTGAACGCCATGGTGGAGGACGTCGTCGGCAGGAGACTGAAGGATTTGAAGGCGGACGCACCGGGACGCGACACAACATCTGCGCGCGTCAAACCGCCGAAATATGACGGCGCGTCAACATTCGAGGTCTTCCGCCGCCAGTTCGACACAGTGGCCAAGCACAACAGATGGTCACCGGAGGAGGAGGCCACACAATTAATAGCCAGCCTCCAGGGACGGGCCGCGGAAATCCTAAACGCGGTGCAGACAACGGCGGCGCCCAAGGACATCTGGGAGGCCCTGGAGAATCGCTTCTGTAACCACCGCTTAGCCGCAAGGTACCGCAGCCAACTAAAGGCAAGGTCACAGCAGCCGGGGGAGACGCTGCAGGAGTTCGCCATAGCGATCGAGCAGCTGGCTAGCAAGGCCTTGGTTGACCTGCCACTGGAGTTCGTATCCCGGGAAGCCGCCTACAATTTTGTCGACGGGGTACGGGACATGGAGATTCGTCAGCGCCTAATGCTCGGCGAATATAAAACCATCCACGAGGCGCTGACAGCGGCATTAAGGATGGAGGCGGCCAAAGTAGCATCTATCCCGACGTCGAGAACGAGGAGTGTCAACTACGCCGGAGACAGAAGACCAGCTGTGGGACGCCGGCGAACACCTAGTGGCCTGTGTTGGGGGTGTGGACAGCCCGGGCACCTGCAGAGAGACTGCCCATATCAGGAAGAGCAGCCGGAAGAACGAGTAAGGCCCGTCGTGGAGAGGGGCACGTCAGCGCCATCACCACCATCCTCTCGAGTGACACTGTGCGCCGTCAGCCGGCGTATGGATGACAGCCTCATCGCGGACAGTTGGGTAAGAGGAAAGCCGTGCCGCGTGCTGGTGGACACCAGGGCGGCCGTGAGCATCATCAGACCTGACGTGGCGAAGGGTTTGCCGACGAGGAAGCCGAGCCGACCATACGAGCTTGTGACAGCATCGGGCGACACCATGCCTGTGCAGAAGGAGGCCCTGCTGGAGCTGAACTTGGGACGGAGTGCCGTGCGTCTGTGGGTGTTCGTCGCGAAGGTGGCTGAGGAGGTGATTCTGGGACTGGATGCCCTCAGGAGCCACGAGGCGACGGTCGACGTCGGCAGGAAGGTCCTGAGGCCCAACGGAGAAGAGGTTATACTCCGTCAACCAGAAGAGCGCCTTGGAATTGGCAGGGTCGTCTTGAGCGTAGACGTGGGTTCCTCGAGGAAAGATGTTGGTGGTACACCTGGATCGCCTGGTCCGCTACGAAGGCGCTGTTCGGGACGACCAGCCTTGAGGAGGGAGCAGTGTCACCCTGGTGGTAGACTCGCGAAGCCGATAAAAATGATGGCCGATCGTTACCGGAAATGAGAGACAGTTGAGCATAGTTGTTAGAGAAAATAAACAGTTTAAGGTTAACTAGCAAACTGTAATGGTGACGAATGTATTTGCTAGGAAAATAAAGTGTAGTTTTTGTGTTTCGTAACCTCGTTTTATTATTTCACGAACCCACAAAGTCACAACATATACGTGAGGAACGAATAAAGTTTACCGAGTAATAAACATTCTGCCGTCAGTAACTCTAAACAGGGATATTGGTAACCCTTGGTCGGCAACTTCAAGTTTGATGTTCTAAAAAAAGAAGCAGTAAATAAATAAGTTTGAAACGGGCAATAAATATCCTTCTCACACACATCCACGCATACCCTGTGAGAAATCTCATTGTTTTACCCTGAGCCACACATTATAATAGCTTCAAAGCATCAACGTAGAACTCTGTTCACCAATCATCTTAGTTACAAATTGTCGCGACAACGTGGAACTTTGTTTGATACAAAACATTTTTGTATCAAGGTTTATGACCGTTTTAAAGTTTATAGCTGAACAATTAATGTGACTTATCTGTGAAATGGAGCTTATCATACTATTTTATATTATTTATTGCTGTGCTGATTAGCAATTACTTAAAGTAGTTCATATAGTGCAATAAGGTACTATAGAAGCAGAGACAAATAGAACTGATAATAGTTGAAATTATGGCATCGAAAAACCTTCTATTGGTCATCAAACCCTTTATTGGTAAGTAAAATGATTTACGAATTAAGAAATCACTTAATTCAATAGAATTTTATATGTGTACTTAACATCTGACAGTTGTCAGATATGCAAAAATTTCATTAAAAATGTCTACCTTAATTAAATAATCCAGTTATTGTGGATTTTCCAATCACCACTTCCCTCAACCGGCCCTCTTGGAAATAATAACCGCCATCTCTATGTTACTATATTACGTTATTGCGTATTAATTTTATAATGTTTTCTAATACATCCTTATATTGAGTATGTTAAGCATTGAATTCCATCAAATAATTTAATATCAAAAGGTACGTTTTGAGGCCAACAGAATCCTAAAATATGTTCATTTGGAAAACTTTTTGTTCCATTTACCTTTAATTTCAATGGTCAATTCGGAGGCCGTTCTACTTTGGAACATATCGAAGTTGTTAAGTCGTATTCGTTGGGTTTTAATCAACATTCACACTCTCATTCATACTTCCAGACTCTGGGGAAGATGAGGAATTATCTTGGTCAGAGAAGAAATCTCCACCCCCACTGCCGGAAATTGAATCCGGGACCCCTAAGCATGGCAGGCAGGTGCTCTACCGACTGAGCTACAGGGACAGCCAATTGGACAATTTTATTCTTTGCGCACGTGTATGTAAAATTGAAAATTAAATTGCTGGCATGGAATTTCAACGTCAACATATAACGAGACGCTTTTGAACATCTGACTGTGCTTTACCTTTGTTTGTATACCTACAATGAAGTGTCTAAATGTATACTGAAAGTTTATCTTAATTAACAAGAAGTATATAAGAGGACAAACTTTTATAATATTTAAGTTAATTGATGGAAATTAGTCATTTCTCCACACTAGCCCCCCCCCCCCGTCAGGGGCCTACTTCGGTAGGTACGGGTTTGGCGCACCCGGGGTCCCGAGCCAACAGTCTCCCTCGTGTGGGCTCCTCTTCGTGGTTGAGGGAGACGGTCAACAGGCCCACCCACGTGTAGGCCGTGCGTGGAGGCCCGTGGAGAAGGTTTTTAGATTCTTGTCTAGTTTAGAGTTTAGGATTTAGTGAACGAAATTTTTAGTAGGTTTTGATTGATGTTTTTTATGTACGTGTATTTTTAATAGGTTTTGTTACACTTGTATAGTTTTTAGAAAGTTTTATATCTGGCTTTTGCCATGACTAGTTTTTTAAAGGGCGCTGATGACCGCCGTAGTTGAGCGCCCTTATATATCATCATATATATCATCCACACTAGCCGTAAATAGGCTAAGGTTATGAATAGAGTCAACCTGAAAAATTCAATGCCATGGCCGGGATTTAAACCACGGATCTCCTGATTTCCGTCCAGTCGCTCGTACCCACTGAGCTACCATGGCCAACGTGCCGTCCTGACATTTAGTTCCTCAATTGACTCATATATATTCCTGGTAAACCACTAGGGGCTCTCGTATCCGAGATACACCGTCTGTGGCGTAAGTACTTGAATCCCAGGCTTCATCATTAAACTCTTATTATTTAAATTAATTGCTGGAAATTAATCATTTCTTCTCACTTGCGGTATATAGGCTAAGGTTTTGGATAGAGTCAACCTGAAAAATTCAATGTCATGGCCGGGATTTGAACCACGTATCTCCTGGTTTCCGTCCAGTCGCTCGTACCCACTGAGCTACCATGGCCAACGTGCCGTCCTGACATTTAATTCCTCAATTGACTCATATATATTCCTGGTAAACCACTAGGGGCTCTCGTATCCGAGATACACCGTCTGTGGCGTAAGTACTTGAATCCCAGGCTTCATCATTAAACTCTTATTATTTAAATTAATTGCTGGAAATTAATCATTTCTTCTCACTTGCGGTATATAGGCTAAGGTTTTGGATAGAGTCAACCTGAAAAATTCAATGTCATGGCCGGGATTTGAACCACGTATCTCCTGGTTTCCGTCCAGTCGCTCTTACAATGTCAAGAGGTCACATTGGCCATGGTAGCCTAATGGTTAAGAGCGACTGGACGGAAACCAGGAAATCCGTGGTTCAAATCCCGCTCATGAGATTGAATTTTTTAGGTTGACTCTATTTTATAATAGTTTATAGAAAGGTAGAGAAAGTCATGTCAGTCACACATTGGTATATTTTTTTCCCCAGTATGCTTGCTAACGCTATGCGCATATGCATGGGCGTTTGACGGGGACATTCCTGCAGCAGAATATCCAATAGAATGTGATTCGTTGTGCAATCCAGTGTGCGCCTCAAACTCTACTCATGTAATGTCATTTTGTAACCGTTGCTTCGTAGAAAAGTACAACTATGAGAGAAGTCCCTATGAGGCTCGTAAGTATAAATGCCATATTCATAGATTTTATGTTGGTTTAATTCACTCCTCTCTTAAACAGCTTTAAAATACACATGAGTTATATTCAAACATATGTACATGTCACGCCTAAATCATTCTAGACACTAGTGGTAGCTGGAGAGGCAAAGGGAATAGACTAAATTCGTGCCAGTTAGTACCAGTCACGGCTGTCGTTGGCAGCACGTGCCAATCAAAAGTATCAATGGTATTTACTCAAAGACTAAGGTGCTATATTGAGTCACTTATCATTTACTTACGGAACTTCGGAAAACTGTGTTATGTATATCTCATTGCGTCATCCATTTTCTATTGTGCATACTTCAACTAAACATTGTTTTCTAATAATGATGCCTGCATTGCCGGCAGCACAGCAGATGATTAAAGGAGAAGTCTTCATCTTTAACTGCCCTCCTATACCACTATGTGGTGTCAGGGTATTGTTGTCCCTCTTAACCCTTATGCGGTTTGAGGAATGGAATCTCTCGATCGGTGAGAGAGAAAACCCAGGATGGATGACCAGCCCGAGTGAGGGGAATGGATGAAACAATGAGGGCGAGATGAAATGATAGGAAAGATGATGACGGAGCATTTGGTGGAATGCTAGCGGGGGAAACTGGAAGACCGGAGAAAACCCGCCACAGCGCCATATTGTTCACCACAAATCTCACTTTGCGGTCGCCTGGGTACGAACCTGGACCGCCTTGGTGTGAGCCAAGCGGTTAAAAGATAAGTCAGCTGGAAAAGCTTAAACAAAACTTAAGTGTACGAATATTGCAATGTGATATATTTTTATTTAACTAACACAGAGTTTTATATTAAGTAGTCTATTTTAGGTATTATCGATAGAAGACAAGGCGAAACTAAAGTACTTGGGAGCACTCCCTCCTAATCTGCAAATACGAGGGCTGTTCAATAAAGAATGGTGATAATTTTTCGCACTAAAATTCAATCTTATTATATTCTGTTAGCTTAATGTGAAACAAACACGCCCTAGTAGTTTCATTGTTGGTACTCCTGGTTCCTGCCTGTGAGAGCCAGGCAAGTTCAGACATGTTCAGTATTGCCTACCGCTGAAATGGAGGTAAAACGCGAGGAACAATATGCGGCTTTGAAATTCTGCTTTCGTCTCAACAAATCTTCAGTTGAGGCCTATACAATGTTACAGGAGGCATATGGAGAGTATGTTCTTCCCTACAGCACAGCTCGAAGGTGATTTAAAATGCTTAAAGAGAGGAGACAATCAATTTCAAAGTAAGGTGGACCCGGTGCTCCAGTTACTACTCTTACGGAAGAAAACATCAACACTGCTGCTGCCATTGTGAGAGAGGATCGACGAATTACCTTAAGATCACTTTCTGAAATACCGAACATTTCATTGGGTGCCACCCATACGATGGTGTCAGAAACATTACACTTGAGACGTGTTTGTGCGAGATGGGTTCCAAGACTGTTGATTCCCGAACGAAAGAACATTCGCATGCACGTCAGCATGCAGTTAAAGTTGATGCTATAGGAAGATCCGGAGTTCCTTTCAAACGTCATCACTGCTGATGAAACTTGGCTACATCATTTTGATCCTGAGAGCAAACAGCAAAGCTCAGTGTGGAAATCTCCTTCATCACCAATCCCCAAAAAATGCAAAAGTGGTTCCTTCTGATGGGAAAGTTATGATCATCTCATTCTTTGATATTCATGGTATGGTTTATCAGCATGTTGTACCTGCACACACATCAGTAACTGGAAAATACTACAGGGATGTCCTGAAAAGATTGCAAGTCCATATCAGGCGCAAAAGACCACATTTCCGTGAAGCGGGCTGGATGCTGAACCACAACAATGCGCGGCTGGAGGTACCCAATTTCCCGGGGGTGGCGGGAACACACTGCCCCCTAGAGACCAACCCAATCCGAACAGCTCCCAGAGGGAGGGGCTCGAATGTTCGTCCCGAGGTTCCTCTAGTAACGTCAGAGGTAGTGTTCTGGGATAGGTAAGGCATCTTACTCATTGATTTCTTACCGCGTGGTCAAACAATGAAAGCAGATATTTATCGCGAGACACTTAGGAAATTGCACCGCGCAATACAGAATAAGCGCCGAGGAATGCTGTCAAAAGGTGTTGTGTTTCTTCACGACAGCGCACGACCACACACTGTAAATCCTACAGGGACGTGTTTGACCACTCCCCTTACAGCCCTGACCTCGCTCCTAGCGACTTTCATCTGTTTTTGCATCTCAAATCGTTCCTTGGCAAGGCAACGCCGTGGCTCAGTGGTTAGACCGCTTGGCTCTCACCAAGGCGGCCCGGGTTCGATCCCAGGCGACCGCAAAGTGAGATTTGTGGTGGACAACACGGCGTTGGGGCGGGTTTTCTCCGGGACCTCCGGTTTCCCCCGCCATCTCATTCCACCGGTGCTCCATCTTCATCTCATGCATCATCAGTGTCACCGCCTGCAGTGCCGTATGTAGTAAAAGCGGGCGTTAAACACTACACACATCTTTCCTTGGCGGTCAACACTTCAACAATGACGAAGAGCTGAAAGAAAATGTTTCCAACTGGTTGAAGACACAGGCGGCAAACTTCTATGAAGAAGGTATACAAAAACTTGTGCCTCACTATGGCAAATGCATGCAACATTTCGGCAGTTATGTGGAAAAGTAGTTTAAGAGTTGTAGAATTTTGTGCAATAAATATTTTTTCTGGATCTGTACACGATTTAATTTTATTACCAAACAGAACTTACTTTCTGGACATACCTCGTAATATAATATTTACAATTCAAAGGGCTCAAAATATTTTGTGTAACTAACAAAGACCGATACAATATTATAATAATAACAAAAAAAAAAGGCTACATTAAAACATTTCGCAAGCTGAATACAGCCTAATGTGCCATATGTGCTACATCATGCATTTAAGGATTAATGTCCTCCAACATGACGAAGAAGGAAATGGTAATGAAAATGATGCTCAAATGAGCCAGGGTCTATAGAACTTAGGGTTACCCGAAATGTATAGTGTTTAACGCCCATTTTTACTACATACGGCACCGCAGGCGGTGACACTGATGATGCATAAGATGAAGATGGAGTGAGTGAGTGAGTGAGTGTGGTGTTTAAGGGCCCGTCGACAACAAGGTCATTTGGGCCCCAGATGAAGATGGAGCACCGGTGGAATGAGATGGAGGGGGAAACCGGAGGTCCCGGAGAAAACCCGCCCCAACGCCGTGTTGTCCACCACAAATCTCATTTTGCGGTCGCCTGGGATCGAACCCGGGCCGCCTTGGTGAGAGCCAAGCGGTCTAACCACTGAGCCACGGCGTGGCCAGGGTTACCCGACATTCTCCTTTCAGGATAACGATAAAACGCTACAGAGGCGGGCACTTTCAAGAATCGTTAAAAAAAAAAAAAAAAAGCACACACACACACACACACACACACACACACACACACACACTTCGTATTGTGGGTATGTATTGTTTGGGGGATGGAATTAATTCACTATTTTTTCCTATAGATTTCTAATTGACTAACATAGCAATACTGTATTATATATTGTTTTATTCTTTTTCAGCTTACATTGTTACGCACATAGGAATGTGCCCCGCAGACTTCCCAGATTTTGAGGAAGTGTAGAAAATTCAACAACCGAAGTGACATAAATAACGTATACTCTTAAAATGTACAATAAAATGACTGCAAGAGGATTGTTTTAAGTATTTATTTTCCTATCAATCCCTATTTAACTTTCACTATCCTTCCAAGTGTAGGGAAGTAGGAATCATTTAGACCCGCTCGCTCCCATTTCGTTAGAGCTCTGAGTTCTGGACCAGCAGAATATTTCTATGATTTAATCATTTCCTACTCTGCGCCAAATCTAAAAGAATGAAAGTGAGTATGTTTCACAGTAAAAATGTGTGAAACCAATGATTAAAAAACGTACATTTACATAGCCTCTTGAATTAACAAAGGACTATTTTTATAACGCTTGTATAAAATATTCTTCCAGAAGTTTATCACTTTCTTTACCAACCATTTATTAGAGACAGCATTGAATTCCGCCCGAAAATTCGATAAGGAGATGTCATCAAAAGTACTACTTTGAAGTCTTCTGAAACTAAAAGAGGTGTTTTAAACAAAACAAAATATATTTGCTGATTTGTATTTGTATGTCTGCAAACACCATAACTTAAAGTGAAAAGACCGAGGGGGATGGCCCAGTCGGTTTCGTCTGTCACCCGTATTCGGGAGGCACGGGTTCGATTCCCATGGCCGACCTACCTGACCCATGGGCTTTTTCGAATTTTTCCCGGATGGCCAAGCAAATGCAGGGTAGATTAATTACATCCCCCAAATGTCGTGTCCCTCCACTTCATCTCCATTATCATTTAACATCATCACTCATCTGGTGGTCTCTTTCAGGGTTGATGTGTCTTGGTGCTGTCGTGACTCCTTGGTTCGGCCGCCCTATGTCTCCTCTCGCCTCATCCTTCCTCCCGGGGGTGTCACACTTGGGGGCATAGGTACAATAGGTGCCCAATCCCCTCCATAGTAATCCTAATTCTAAAGCGAAATGATGGATAAATACAAAACTTGGTAGATAGAATCAATGCCATGGCTGGGATTTGGTCCACCGATCTCCTGGTTTCCGTCCAGTCGCTCTAACCCATTGAGCTACCATGGCCAAGGTGCCTTCCTGACATTAAATTCTCCATTTGACTCGTATATTTGCCCGGTAGACCACTAGGGACTCTCGCATTCGAGATCTTAGCCTGTATACGGCTAGTGTGAAGAAATGATTAATTTCCATCAATTAACTAAAATAATAAGAGTTAAATGATGAAGCCTGGGACTTAAGTACTTACGACAGTAAGTCGCCACAAACGGTGTATCTCGAATACGAGAGCCCCTAGTGGTCTACCGGGGAAATATACGAGTCAATTGGAGAATCTAATGTCGTGACGCAAGTTGGCCGTGGTATCTCAATGGATTAGAGCGACTGGACGGAAACCAGGAGATCCGTGGTTCAAATCCCGGCCATGGCATTGAATTTTTCATGTTGACTCTATCTATCAAAGATCTTAGCCTATATACGGCTAGTGTGAAGAAATGATTAATTTCCATCAATTAACTAAAATAACAAAACTTGGTATTTAAGTATACCTTTTCCAAGGGTGCAAAAGAAAGGTTTTCAAGAAAATATCTCAACCCATACTGTGTTTTAGATGGGCCACTCTCCCTTATTTCTTATTTTCTCTAAATAACGCTTATGATTTAGATTAACATTTATACGTTAATGAAATATTACGAAATTTGCATAACTTTACGTCAGCTCCCATGTTTCCCACATATGGTCAATAACCTACGGGGGTAAACTCAGCCAGAAGGCGGATGTCTGTCACCTCCGTTGGTAGAATGAAAGGAGAGGACCTAGAGCGTCTCTCTTGGACCTTAGGGTTACTTCTCATAAGCTAGTCAGAGGTGAAAGTTTGGATAGGTTAGGCATCAAGTCGCTACCTCAGAATGAGAATCGAACCTCGGATCCTCAACAGGAGAGCTGCGTACGAAACTACTGAGCTACCTCGTCATGGCTAATAAACGGTTTATTTTTACTTTTCTACGAATAACCTGTGAAGTCCTCTTCAACATTAATGAATTTCATGTAATTCTCTTTAACTGATAAATCATAAGAGATGGACAGAAGTGTATATATCTCTAAAACAAACAAATTATATCAAAACATTTTTATAATATTGAGCATTTCGTTGATATTCGCTGTTATTTCACATGCAGTTTCAAAATTTTATTTATATTTCTTTAAGGTTTGGTCATCATTCATTTTTTTTCACGCGATTGAGTGGAAAGGCATCGGTATCTCCACCGACCCACGGATCCCTAAACAGGTACTTTTAGCAAAAGGTCTTTGTGTTGATGTGTATGTATCTAAAGATATGAAATATCACTCATTCCAAACCATCCTTTGCATATCAGATTATTCCAAACTGTGGATTTTTTCGCAAACGTTTCTAACGATTGCATTAAAATATATATTTAAGACAACAACTACATGACCAAGTAAAATGTATATATTGAATTTTCCACAATCTGGATACCGAATATAGTTTACTGCTATGTGCATTGGAATTCTAAATTTATATTTGTCATGCCTCTGACACCGTTGATATAAACTCAAGTATGGTAGACCTTCAGAAGAGTTACAAGGGCAAGGGATACATTTTATTTACAATCATATTATAAATATCGGATTTAACTGATAAACCGTAAGAGACAGGCAAAAGAGTACTGCAAAGAACATTATGTGGATGGGTAGGCGAGTAGATGGATAGTTGGGTGGATGGGTGGGTGGGTAAGTGGGTAGATGGGCAGACAGGAAGGTAGGTAGGTAGGTAGGTAGGTAGGTAGGTAGGTAGGTAGGTAGGTAGGTAGGTAGGTAGGTAGGTAGGTAGGTAGGTAGGTAGGTAGGTAGGTAGGTAGGTAGGTAGGTAGGTAATGCTCAAGTATTTAGCAACAACGTCATTCTCCTTTTTGCCTCCCAATAATATGAGATCAAGACTGGATAGCTTTTTAGTTGTTCACAAATAGATGTTCCATATTTATTTCCTCTTTTTCGTTGCATAACAGACAATTTCGAAATGATAACAACCCAATTTTATGCAGGAGTTTGCTGAGACAGTCATATCTAGTGGTAAGTCTGAACATAGCAGTGGCTGTTTTTCGAGGTAGTTCAGGAATTAGTTCTAAATGTTTTAAGAAATGTTCCCCTTTGGGCTTTAATATATTTTTGGTTAAATTAGTTTTATAACATTATTCATGTTATTTTTGATGACACGTTTAACTGATTCTAGTGGTACTTTTACTGTACCTTATTTAGAATTTTGGTTCCCTTTTTGCTAGAATGTCTGCCTTTTTATTGTTACTCAATCCACAGAATGCAGGAATCAACTGTATATATTCTTACTTAAATTTTGCATCTGTTTAACCAAACAATGGATTTCTCTTTATATTTCCTGTTTTTGGATTTTGAGTTAAAGCTATTGCTTGGATTGCCGTTCTAAAATCTGATAAAGTAACAATGTTTTTATATTTTTGTAGCCAAACAAACAGATATTTTAGAGAAGTGTAGATTGTATCAATTTCCCCATCAAAATTTGTATTATTTTTTCCCACATTTTGTAAAAAGAGAAAACACTGACATGTACCACCTGCTCCAGCTCAGTCGTCGTCGTCATCGTCGTCATCATCATCAGTTACAAATGAGCCATCTGTATATATATATATATATATATATATATATATATATATATATATATACGTGTCCATTCTTCTTCAGGGTATTTGAATGTTTCTAATGCTATCAGTTTTGCAACATCTGGACTTGTTTGTTCCTTGAAGATTTCACAGAGGACTAAAAATATGGATATACTTAATACGCACAATTTTAAATAATTTTTATTGCATCAGATATTTTTTAGGTATCCCATGCTGTTGGTTTGATAACAAAAACATTATACTTTAAAGTGTTGTTGGTTTTTAGTTGTTTTTCATGACACCCTTGAAGGAGTATGGGAAGTAACTCTAAGAGTTACTCTAAGGTGCTAGTGCGAAGCACCTATATGTGTCGGTCCGTCCGCAAGCATGAAACAAGCACGTTGTTATGGGAGCTTTAAAAAGCGTTGTCTATAAACTAAATTAGAATTGAGATTATATTTACGATCGTTAATATGGAAGATCTGCTAAAGATAACCCCTTTTTTGTAATATACGTCCTCCAACTTTAAGTCATTTCGGAAGATGAATGCAATATGTGAAATGATGCTCAAATGAGCCCAGGTTCCATAGAGCTTTGAGTTACGCGACATTCGTCCTTCGTAGGTTTCTAGAAGCAATCGCGACTCTTTCATAGTTAGGAAGTACTGACAGATTTTGTCACGTAAAGGCCCTGTAGCGTGTGAAGAAGGGTTTATTTTTTATGTTGCACGTTTAAATACAACTGTAGCATATTTCAATAGCATCAGCAATAGTATTTTACATGGATTGGTATTTAGTGCTGACAAATAGGAAATTCTTGTGAAATTTTAAATTATTAGCAAAAATGTATGAATTGTATACTTTCTCTATTTTAGGCTAATAGTTCACGCGGTGTGAGCCAGCTGTAGCAAAAATTGGAGCGTGTGAGTGGAGAGGGGAAGCAGGAATGTGTCTGTTTGTAGTGTGAGTCTTGCAAAGCAAGAAGGGCCTACGGTGAATGCAATAAAAAGGGTACTGAAGAGCAGCCTTAGTTATTTGAGTCTGTTTTCTCTTATTTAAATGAAAATTATTATTTGGAGCTTCCCTCGCTTTGAAAGTCACGCCTCGCTACAGAATTAAAAAGAGAAAATGGGCATTTAAGAATTCGTACATCACATAAAAATATTGATACTACCTTAATAAAACTGGGGGAAGCAATTGATCCCTTACTTCAAATATTAAGTTAATTTAGAACTACATAGTTCAAAGTACATTTTTCTATTCACTTCATGTTAATCCAGATAAATGTTAGCAGAATAACACTCCAGTTGTGGACAGTACCTTATGTAAACCACACACAATGCAGCAAGAATTTTCGCGATGAAAACAGCAATTTCGCTCCTCACATGAAGCAAAAGAGTTTCCTTATCTTTTAGAAATGCTTAATCAACAGAAAGCGGCATCGCGTTTGACAATGGCCGAACCGCACACACAAAGGCATAAGCAAAAGAAGTCTCTCCTTAAACTACTGACTTTAGCTCGTGAAACTGCAGCTCCAATTTGAGTACCTGCATCTGCAATGAAGAGGTTATCCAGCATCTTCTAAGAATATGAAACGAAGATTTTCAGACATCCAGATTCGATTACATGCAGCATTTTCAAAAAATTTGATTTTCTCAAACATGTCTCTCACGATTTCGATAAATATATCTACCATATGAGATTGAACTCGTTTCCCTGGTTATATTGGTCAGTGTAAAAGGATTCGTACACCTATATTGTTTTGCATTAGAATGTGCGTCAAACAAAAAGCACGGGTTTTAAGAAATACGTAACATACAAGACATCAATACAAAACACTTATTTGCAGAAGTATACAAACAGAACCGCAATTCGATGTCTGTAATCGTAAAAATTAAATAAAATACACAAAAAGACGTCTAAAATAGGCACAAAACGTGATTGTACACCTGCGGTAGTGCTTCGAGAACATAAGCTCAAAGACATAATAAGCCAACATTCACCTGGCAGCTTACCTGTGGATAGCAGTGGTAAGAAACAGAGTGGGGCCAGACGTCAGTCAACAGCGAACACACAGGGACGTCCAAATGGGGAGTAAGCGCAGGGAAACCAGTGAAGAAACAAGAAAATTGATTATTAAACTTCATAATCAATGCAAATTGGTAGGAGAAATATCTCAACTTGTTGACAGACCTCGCTTCACCGTGCAGACAATAATAGATAGGAAGACCAGAAGACTAAAGTTGTTACAGAGCAAGATAAAAGAGTTATCCTGCGTGAAATAACGAAGGATTCAAAAATCAGGGCTGTAAAGTTGGCTGCGGATCTGGGACGAAGTGGTATAAACGTTTCGGCCAGCACCATTCGCAATGTTCATCCAGAAGCCGGATATCATGGTCGAGTACCCCGGAAAAAGTTCTGGGTGAGTAAAAATAATCAAATAAAGCGATTGAATTTTCAAAAGAGCACCGAAATAAAGAAACAGACTTCTGGAATAGGGTGATATTTTCCGATGGAAATAAGTTCAATATTTTTGAGTCCGATGGAAGGCATGTGGTATGGCGCAAGAAAAACACAGAGTTGCATCCCAAACATCCACTGCCTACAGTAAAACATGGAGGTGGCTCCGTGATGGTCTGGGGGTGTAAGAGCGCTTCAGGTGTGGGTCGACTGCACTTTATTGATAGAACTATGGACCTTAAAATCTATATGGACATTTTAAAGGAAAATCTCCATGCTAGTGCCCAGAAACTAGGTCTTGAGAACAATTTTATGATTCAGCAGGACAACGACTCCAAACGCACAGCTGAAAATACTTGTGGCAGCTTTATAACACGCCAAAGCAACTTCATAAACCTCCCCAGTCACCAAATATCAACCCCATAGAACATCTGTGGTCTATTTTGGAGAGGAAATTCATAAATCACTAATTTTCCAATAAAGAAGAATTAAAATAGTCACTTCAAATAGAATGGGACCTAATTGAACCAAAGAAAACAAGATAGTGGAATCAACGCCGCGGAGACTGGAGGCAGTTATAAAAGCGAAAGGAAAGCCCACCAAATATTGAATGATGGTATACATTATAAGAATATTATTGAAATGGTATGTGTGCGATCACTTTTTGTGCGAAATAATAGCATCTTTTTTATTTTAAGAAGAAATAATTAATCTATTTATACTTTTTGTTATCTAAAACATCAACAAATACAACATAAATGCTTTACTAGACATGATTAATTTATTTATAAATTTGCCAATCATCCCATTCCTGTTTCTCCAAGAATTTTAATGTAATTTCTTATGTGTATGAACACTTTTTACACTTACTGTATATCGAACATATGAGATTGAACTCGTTTCCCTGGTTATATTGTGATAATCTCTGTACAGCACTAATGTTCGGAAACAATTACAGTACTACCTAAAGAATTTGCGACTGAATTACTGAATTTGGTACGTTAAATTGTAATTGAAAATCAGTTTTTAACCTCAAGGTTTGTGTAATTATGCAGGCCGCTGCTTAAATTGGCAGATATTAGTTTGCATAGTATTCTCAAATTTCATTTACTTCAAAGAGCTTACCTGACTACTTCCCCGAGAGATTCAAAACGACACCCAGGCACCAGATTTTCCTTGGTGTTCCTGTTTGTATTAGATATATCGTTTATGTTCATCCTATGCCCTAGTCTTTTAAGACGTAGCAGGAATAATAGATTTATCTAATTGCTTGCGGCTTGCAGTAATGGCTAGACGGATGATGCCAAAAATCAAACACGTTATTCTTTTCGACGACAATCTTTTGTTTGCAATCACAGAACACCAACTTCAAATAGTATCTGTACATTTCTCATGTTAATCGTCGGCAACATAGAGGATCGCAGCGTGAGTTGTGCTATGGCAGGGAAATAAACTATAAAAAATTGCGCTCACAAATGCTCACGTTGTCGGTAACTATTAAAGTTGCATTTTTATACCTTGCTAGCTGTCTAGTTTAATTAATAGTACGTTCTAATGCCGTTTGATGACGCAAACAAGTGAGCTTTAGTAGACGTTACTGCACCCGAATTATAGTTGTCATCTGTAGCAATACAGTATTAGAACTCCTAATAAACTGCTGCGCCAGAATAAAAAATACACTTTGTGTAATGGATGCTCATAAATTGTTTCATTTAATATTAACGGATTTTGTAGTGATTACTAATTTAGTTTATAGCAATACGAGAGGTACTATAAATATATTTTGAGCCTAATAATTAAGAATCTCAACATTAAGACATTTTTAATTATCCAATTGGGCATTATGATCTATCATCAAAGAGTCCCACAAAATATTCTCACATAATCATCAACACTTTCTTGAACTCTTCTTGCCAGGTTGATGCAGTTAGAAGAATATTATTGTTCTTCAGTTCACTGGGTTTTCAGGCGAATAGTTGTATGGTAGGCTTTGTATTTTGCAATAATTCCGGATAAGAGACAAAGCCACTTACGAGGGGGAAATGAAATGAAATGTGTAGTGTGTAACGCCCGCTTTTACTACATACGGCACCGCAGGCGATGACATTGATTGATTGGTAAGCCCACCTCGGTAGCATAGATGGTAGCAAGTCTGCCTCACGCTCAAGAGGTCCCAAGTTCGAATCTCGGTCAGGGTGAGTTACCTGGATAAGGTTTTTTCCGGGGTTTCCCTTATGCTGAAAGGCGAATGTCAGGTAACTCTAAGTTCTATGGATTCTTGGCTCATTTGAGCATCATTTCACTCATTACAATTATCGTCCGATATGACTTAAAGTTGGAGGACGTAAATTACACACACACTACAAAACACACACACACACACACACACACACACACACACACACACACACACACACACACACACACACACACACACACACACACACACACACAAAACCTCCGGTAAGACGGTTTCCGGGTTGGTCTGATGTTCCGTTTCAGAACCACGGTGGGTGGAATTCAATTTCAATTCATACCAGAGGATCTGCTCCCATTAGTCCTGGACCCGTATGACCAAGGACCTGGGCCTCCTTCTAGGGAGTTACTGAGCTGTCTCGAAAGGGCGCCCGGCGCCTCCGTGGGGCTTTCCATAGGGCAAGACCTAGAGACTAACAAGCCCCCCGCTATCTGGTCCTGTGGACTCAAGACGGGATGGAAGTGGATACGCCACTTACGCGCGCCAACTCCAAAATGGGAAGGCTACCGACATGACCTCGGTGGGGCCACCTGGTGATCTAGCACACCTTCTACTAGCTGTGCAGGCTAGTACGCGGGAATACTAATGGCTTCCCTCAACCCCGTCCGGAGACGTACCCGATCTCCCACTGCCCCCTCGAGTCCAACCCAATCCGAACAACTCCATATCAGGGAGGGGCTCGAATGTTCGGCCCGAGGTTCCTCTAGTAACGTCAGAGGTATCACGAGTGCTAGGGGTCCGCATCGCCCGCACCACGGCAGCTGAAGTGGACGGATCCCCTCCCCTACGGGAACGGTGGGTGGAATGCCGGCTGTACTTGGCTGTCGGGGAGTTTGCAATTGGTCAATAGTAGGGACTGCGTCCTCTGTACTGTCATGACTCCTTGAGTTGGCCGCCCATTGTCTCACCTTACCTCATCCTTCCTTTTGGTGATGCCACAGTTGGGATATAGGAATAATAGATCAAGATAGGTTGCACTGCCGAATCCCCTCCGTAATTATCTATTCTATCCTATTACCAGAATAGGCACAAAACACAGTTTGTCATAGGAGATGATGCAAGTGTCGTCCATCTACATCAATAAATCTACTTCATGTTCCAATCAAACACGTTAGTTCAGCTTCCGAAATAGCGTTAATTTCTGCCCCAATATACTGTTTCAACTCTTCTAATATATGGGAATTAACTTGTAAACCTGATATTTAAATGAAATTCATATGGAGTAAGATTAGGGGACCGAGCGGGCCCTAAACTCTTACTAATGATTCAATCCCCCCAAAAACGGGTTGTAAAGTGTCAGTTTCAAACTGCCTTACAACTTCCGTACAACATGATGTAAGCACATATTATCGTGCATAAAGACATTTTGTTGTACTGTATACTGTGATAGGGGTATTTTAAAAACACTTCAAACAAAACTAAGCACTTCTAAACACTCCTAATGTAATTCACTTGTAAACTGGGCTAGAACAAGTAAGACTCGCAGGTTTGACGACTAGAACAAATATAGGATTTGCTCGTAGGAAATGCAGCGAAATCACACGAGCCGTGCGCCTACCAGCCATGTTTTGTAGTATACGTGTTAAGATATTTTCATGAAGGGTAAATCAATCAATCCAGGTGTAGCCTTACACATTTCTTCGGCTAGTCCAACCTTGTTGTATATAAATGCAATGATCTTGTTTCCTAACATGTAGCTCCCATCCTGGTATCCTACACCGTATCAGAGTTCAACCGACCTATGTAGCGTAGGTAATAGCGTGTCGCCTCACTTTCAAGAGGTCCCGAGTTCGAAACTTGGTCATGGTGAGTTATCTGGATAAGGTTTTATCCGGGGGTTTCCTTATCCTGAATTTCGGGTAATTCAAGGCCCTAAGCTTTCGCTCAGACTTTCTGCATGGTTCGTCACATGGCATCTACGTATCAATGCTACAAAGTCCCAGGCAGTCATTCTCACCCTTCGCCATCTTCAAAACGTTCCATAACTACGCCTAGCAGGAGCAAACAATCCCTGGAGTAATCAGGCGCAATATCTAGGGGTACTGCTTGACATGCGCCTTACTTGGAAGGCCCACATTCTTTCTGTTGCCTCCAAAGTAACTAAACGTATGGGCATGCTCTATCCTCTTTATAACAAGAAGTCGCCTATTAGTCCTAAAAACAAGCTACTCATATATCAACAAATACTAGGACCTGCTTTAACTTATGCATGTCAAATCTGGGGTGTTGCAGCATCCTCACACTTGAACAAACTACAGGTCCTGCAAAATCGTTGTCTACGGATAGCCACAGGTGCTGAATGGTATATCCCCAATGCCAACATACACGAAGACCTCTCTTTTTCTAAACTAACCACCTACTTTCTCAAGCTCTCTCATAAGTTCTATTCTGATCTACTATCCAGTTTCAACCACCTCATCAGGGATCTCGGGGAGTATGATATAGATCCTGGGGCTACCTATAAACACCCAAGATTCTCCCTAGGCCCGCCATAACTTTCTGTCTTTACCTTCAACACTACACCTAACAAATATACCCAAAAATAAAAAACCAACCGTATACCCACCGTCCATTGATTTATTCCCCACATGATGTCAGTAAATGACAGTGTCCCGGAATGCCAATGCTCCTTGGAGCAGAGTTCACCTTCAACGACACTGTGCTATGTGCACTCAGACTTATGTAAGGCCAGTACCCGATTTACCTTACGCACGCTGTGTGCCTTCTGCAAGCAGTCATCATGTCCGTGTATAATACTTTCCGGGGTGCTTAGCGGAACCCGTCTAAATTAGCATGCACTTCTTTCAAATATCCCCTGTATTAGATTAGACTAGTTCACCAGGGGCGGCGGGTGTGGGGCCGCCTCTTAAAAATAAGTCTAAGCTTTCTTTCAACGTCCGATATGACTTAACCCTGGAGGTAGTAGTAGATGATGATGATGATGATGATGATGATGATGATGATGATGATGATGATGATAATAATAATAATAATAATAATAATAATAATAATAATAATAATAATAATAATAATAATAATAATAATAATAATAATAATAATAATAATAATAATAATAATAATAATAATAATAATAATAATAATAATAATAATAATAATAATAATAATAATAATAATAATAATAATAATAATAATAATAATAATAATAATAATAATAATAATAATAATAATAATAATAATAATAATAATAATAATAATAATAATAATAATAATAATAATAATAATAATAATAATAATAATAATAATAATAATAATAATAATAATAATAATAATAATAATAATAATAATAATAATAATAATAATAATAATAATAATAATAATAATAATAATAATAATAATAATAATAATAATAATAATAATAATAATAATAATAATAATAATAATAATAATAATAATAATAATAATAATAATAATAATAATAATAATAATAAAAGTACAGATGTATTTTTATATCTTGACAGATAGAGAGCGATGCGCAGTAGTATCAGGACGAGTCCACCTGAGAATGGTTGCAACTGGAGGGGAGGGCAGCTCAGTTGCGTATCAGTTGCGAGCAAGTAAATAAGTGCAGAGCTACTCGGTAACACTAGAGCTTGTTTCAAAATGTGCGTGTCTTCTGGTTCCAAGAGAGCATTTAGAAATGATGCCTCCTAACAGCACGTTAGGAAATAAAGTGCCACATTTAAAAACATGAGAAGTAATGACAAATGTCTATAGATTTATAAAGAAGGAACAATGGTCTGGATCTGCTACTACAATCTGGGAAAGGATATCTGAGGCAACAGTCGTGTCTGAAAGCAGTTTAGGCGAGTTATTAAGGAAAGAAAAGCAATTCATGCTAGTGCAACAACGTCCTTATCTACGCCCAGTAAACAAACATTAAGAACATGCACAAAATCTAATTTGGATGTTTTAATTCAGAAGTAGTTAGGCGAACTATGAATAATTTTTAAAGCACAGAAAAACAAAGACCAAATTTGAAGAAAGTGCTTATGAAGCTTCAAAATTCTATTGACATCCAAGGCGTGTCTGAACATTAAGAAGAGTTCTTTTGAAGCTAGGATTTATATGAAAAAAAAAACACTAAGCGTGACAGACAAATTTTAATCGAACATCGTACCATACAGGCAAAAAGGCTTAAGTATTTACGAAATATTCAGAGATATCGCAGTGCAGTTTATATAGTTTATATGGATGAAATTTATATCAATTCAGCACATACTAGACCATATGCCTGGAGTGAAATTCGTTACAGAGACTCTGCAGCGATGTTGAAAGGCCGACAGTTGGTTATCATGACTGCTGGAGGAGAACAGGGTTTTGTCACAAACGCATGTGTACTATTTAAGATCCAACAAAAGCGTGGAGATTACTACCATAGTAATAATTCCAACTTACTTTATAAGAGCTGAAGTACTGGCTTCGAGAGTGAGATTTGTTTCTAGACACCTTATCCACCGCACTCGCCTCTCGTATTCTTACGCGTGTGACGCATTGTGACGAAAGGTGCACTATCCCCACCACAGTTGCTACTCATCCCTACCGCGCAGGATTCCTGTCAAGATAAAATAATAGATCTGTATGTTAGATCTATTTCTTTATTTCTTTATTAGCCGAGGAATTCATACAAAATTATAGGCATTGTCAACAAATTTATAAAAGTAATACACAATAATTACAATCTACAATATTTACAATCTGACTATAAATGAAATGAGCCCAGTATTCATATAACTTAGAGTTACCCGACATTCGTCTTTCAGGATAAGAGAATACCCTGGAAAATTCTTATCCAGGTAAATCACCCTGACCGAGATTCAAAGCCTATTCCTTTATTCTCTTGAATGTGAGGCGGAAGTTCCTTTCTTGCTCAAGTTGTTGGTATCGGTGGTATTCTTAGGTATTTATAAAATATTATGGAACGGTTTTGTTTCTGATTGAAGAGCTTCAGTCATTGCTCTTCGGATCTCAAACGTCTGACTTTTAAGTGCAAGTAACGCTATTCTTATAGCCTCCGCATGCTAAACTACAGATTATGTGCTCACGCTCTAAGTGTTATTACGTGAGAGTACATTCCATTTATAGTATAGATGTTACCACTAATTTACATGTCATCACTAGCTTTTTGCGTAATGTGTGATCATCTAACGCTCGATTGGTAGGTGGAGTGAATTTACAGTAACAAATTACAATAGTAGTAAGTCGAAATTAATTTTAATACGTTTTCCAATATACTTCGTAATTTCAAGATACGGTATTAAACTTAGAGCCACATACTACTGTCATTTACTATTTACAGGAGGGTTGAGTCTGAGTGATCAGTTCAGCGAGAGAAAGCTTTCTGCATTCATGTTTGGGGTTGGGACTTGACAAACACCGCAAAAAGAACAATATACACGAGACGGGTAAAGCGTGTTACGTGTCGAAGTTACTGTAATTTGAGCCTACTCCTCTTGCATCGTGTAAAAGTTTTTATGACCAATATGTGAGATTTCATAAACCCTTGAATTCAATTGTCAGTCTAGTGTTAACAGATCCAGAGAGCAGTTCTGTGTTGTTTCAATCTGGAATGTAACAACTTTCTGTAAAGTGATATAAACTATTGTTTAAATACAGAATATTATTGGTGATATAGTTCTTTTTTAATTATGAAATTACTATAGTCGATTATTTTGCTAAACCTAAATCCGCGGTTTCCTCTGTCTCTGTATGTTCCCTAAGTGCTTCTAAAATCAGCAAGACTGACAATCAGATTCAAACCAGTGAAATAATTTCTAGTCATTTGGAGTCCGGAAACTCGCCCGATTATCCTGTATATTGGAGTGACAGTACGTGGAGTGAATTCAAGACAAAGTATAAGTGGTTAGTGTACAAGGTAGGCAAATTGAGGTGCTCAGTTTGTAAAAACGTGCAATATTTAAAAGTAAACAAATCACAGGGAGTGTATATTTCTAAGGAATTGAGTGGAGTTCTGGTGGGTCCAAGTTGAGGAACTAAAGAGACTCAACTAACATTTCTAAGAAACAAAAATCCACAAACATAAGAATTCTGAAGCTCATGTAGCAGCATGCATACAAGAGAAAGAAAGACAAGAAAATGTTCTGCAAAAGCTTGTGGTTGAACAGCAGACGCATATTTTCGACAGTACGAGGAAAATGTTTCGTACTGCATATTTTGTAGCAAAATACAACAAACCGCACTCAGATTTTCCTAAGCTTCAAGTTTGCAAATTGAAAATGGACAGGACATGGGCAAAACACTACACAGCAAATTCAGCTGTGTCAACTTCATAGATTCCATTGCAGAAAATATAAGAAAAAACTTCGTTCATCTATAATATCCAACCAATCCAAAATTTCTGTATTCATAGATGCATATACAACTGTGGCTTTGCATACAGTTTTAATAGTGTATATCGGATCAGAAATTACTGGCGGAAACATACACACATTTTCCTTTGATGCAATCGAACTTAAAAAATCAGACGCAGAAACAATAGAAGCTGAACTTTTGAAACGTCTTCAGAGACATGGGTTATCTTCAAGTTATTTAAGTGATAATTGATAGGTGTATGTAATTATGGAGCAAGTATAATGCTAGGTAGAAATACTGGTGTTCTGGAGAGACTTAAAATGAAATATAATAGAGTTTTTAAATAGCATTGCTTGTGTCACAGAATTGAATTAGGAGCTGCTGATGCAATTGAAGATGTTCCTGGTGTGACACACATTGTCAAATTTTTTGATAAGTGTATGCATTGTACCACCAGTCTCCGAAAGATCAACTTGAACTGTCAGCTGTTGCACAAGAGGTAGGCGCTGAGCTTATGAAAATTTCTAAAGTATTTTCAGTGCGATGGGTGGCCTCAAATTTTAGAGCAGTCAAAGCAGTCTGGAAGTCGTATCAAGCATTAAATACTAATTTTAACGCATGTTCAAATTCGGGGGAAGAATTTAATGGATTTCAGAAAATACTATGAAGTCCCAAGTTTGTATTCAACATTGTACTACTGGCTGACGTTCTTGAAGAAATTGGTGTTCTGTCACAACACCTAAAAAAATACAGCGTTACTATACCCTCTTCATATAGAGCAATCACAAGATCAATAAGAACCATTGAACAACTGAAGGAAAGTCCAAGAGTTTAGTTGAAGAAAACAGAAAACTCTATTTCAGAAAGGCCTTTCAAAGACGTTATGCTGGCTCCCAGAAGAGAATCAAGCAGAATATCTCCCCAAATTAATAGGAAACAACTTTGCCAAAGCCTTAGTGACAATTTGAAAAATATATTAATTTCAAACGACGAGAATTTCAAATCCTTCATGAAAGAAATTGATGCTCTGGACAGCAAGAAGTGGCCTCATGACATTGTTACCCGATGGCTAGAAGGAGAAGAATATCTAAGGAGGATTTTTAAACGCTTTGTTCTTTCCTTTTCAAATTCAACAGTGAGTTTCAGGGACTTCATAGACAACAGCGGAGAGAGTATTCCTGAAGAACTGGAACCAGTTTTGTTTGCATTGATGCACTCCCTGTGAGCACGTCTGACTGTGAAAGAGGCTTCAGTATGATGAACTAAATTATGATACCTTTGAGAAACTCTCTTTCTGTATGCCATCTATCATCTCTGATGTTTATTAGTATTAACGGACTTCCGTACATGTGTGGAACCCAGAGGATTACATAAAAGGATGGATAAAAAGTTATAGGTATGCTGAGGACAACCAAAGCAGGAAGGTGAATCTACAAGTGCTGCATTCTGATCGGTTCTCCAGTATCTGGAAATTCTTTTAAGTGAGTCCCCCCACTATTTTGTTAGGAATACGGCCCTGATAATAGACTTCTATGGAATGTAAGCGTATATATTTAAGCACTGCAGAAAATATATATTGTCACCCAATTAGGGAAGGGACGGACAGGCGACAGTTGGGAGGGACCCTAGGCACTGGGCCACGCCCACTCATCGGTCTCTGTCACTAACTGAGGGAAATGTCAGTTGTCCCTCGAAGTTTCTCTCCCCTTCTCCTCTCCTATGGAACGTTCGGGTAATTTGCGGAAAACCAGAGACTTCTAGAATAGCAGGATATTCCTATAAAAGGGACTTCGATTAGGAGTGAGTCAGTCAGTGTTTGACGTGCTAGCGAAGGACGTGGTAATGAACGAGAAGACTGTGCGTGCATCGGAGCTTACGTAACCGCGAGTACAGTGAAATTGTAACGGACGAACTGGTGAATTATAATTGTTGCAGCACGTAATTCTGTGTAATTGGCAAGTGTTTAACTGTAAGTCGGTGGAAATAAAGAACATTGTTGAGTGGTGAAACTGGACTTTTTATTTCACGAACCCACAAAGTCACACTGGTGTCAGGAAGCGGGAAGATAACATCACCGAACATTACAACCATGGACGCGGCATTGGAGAAAATTTTGGAGAAAATGATGGAAATGAAGGCGGAACTGACAGAAATGAAGACGGCCAACGGCAACATCACCGAGAAGATGGAAGAAATTAAGAGCGAATTGACCACGGAAATGAGGGCAGCGAACGAGGTCCTCGCCGCCAAATTTGGGGAACAGTTGGCCGGCATGAGGGATGACGTCACGAACCTGGGCAAGCGGATGGGTCAAGTAGACGACCGCCTTAATGATTTAGAGGAAAAAGCCGACACTAACGCCAAGACCCTGAACGCCGTGGTGGAAGACGTCGAAGACCTTGCTAACCGCGTTAACAACCTGGAGAAAAAGGCCGACAGCAGCGTCAAGTCCCTGAACGCCATGGTGGAGGACGTCGTCGGCAGGAAGCTGAAGGATTTGAAGGCCGACGCGCCGGGACGCGACACAACATCTGCGCGCGTCAAACCTCCCAAGTATGACGGCGCGTCAACGTTTGAGGTCTTCCGCCGCCAGTTCGACACAGTGGCCAGGCACAACAGATGGTCACCGGAGGAGGAGGCCACACAGTTAATAGCCAGCCTCCAGGGACGGGCCGCGGAAGTGCTAAACGCGGTGCAGACGATGGCGGCGCCCAAGGACATCTGGGAGGCCCTGGAGAATCGCTTCGGGAACCACCGCTTAGCCGCAGCATACCAAAGCCAGCTAAAGGCAAGGTCGCAGCAGCCGGGGGAGACGCTGCAGGAGTTCGCCATAGCCATCGAGCAGCTGGCTAGCAAGGCCTTGGTTGACCTGCCACTGGAGTTCGTATCCCGGGAAGCCGCCTACAATTTTGTCGACGGGGTACGGGACACGGAGATTCGTCAGCGCCTAATGCTCGGCGAATATAAAACCATACACGAGGCGCTGACAGCGGCATTAAGGATGGAGGCGGCCAAAGTGACATCTATTCCGACGTCGAGAACGAGGAGTGTCCGCTACGCCGGAGACAGGAGACCAGCTAAAGGACGCCGGCGAACACCTAGTGGCCTGTGTTGGGGGTGTGGACAGCTCGGACACCTACAGAGAGACTGTCCACGCCAGGAAGAGCAGCCGGAAAACGAGTAAGGGCCGTCGTGGAGAGGGGCACGTCGGCGCCATCACCACTATCCCCTCGAGTGACACTGCGCGCCGTCAGCCGGCGTATGGATGACAGCCTCATCGCGGACGGTTGGATAAGAGGAAAGCCGTGCTGGACACCGGGGCGGCCGTGACCATCATCAGACCTGACGTGGCGAAGGGTTTGCCGACAAGGAAGCCAAGCCGGCCATACCAGCTTGTCACGGCATCGGGTGACACCTTGCCTGTGGAGAAGGAGGCCCTGCTGGAGCTGAACTTGGGACGGAGTGCCGTTCGTCTGTGGGTGTTCGTCGCGAAGGTGGCTGAGGAGGTGATCTTGGGACTGGATGCCCTCAGGAGCCATGAGGCGACGGTCGACGTCGGCAAGAAGGTCCTGCGGCTTAACGGAGAAGAGGTTATACTCCGTCAACCCGAAGAGCGCCTTGGAATGTGCAGGGTCGTCTTGGACGAAGACGTGGTTGTTCCCGCGAGGAGCGAGGTGGTGGTGACGGCGCGACTTGAGGGCCAGACAACCAGGAACATGATGCTGGACCAGAAGACGCCTGTACACGGACTGTGTGTAGCCAGGGCATTGCTGCCGTGCCGAGAGGAGGTGCCAGTGAGACTGCTAAATCCAACGGACACCGATCACGACGTCCAGGCCGGGACGGAGTTGGGAACGTGCGAGCCCGTAGTGAGCGTAACAGCAATCGACAAGACACAGGAGCCGGCGCCGAAGCAACACCTGGGGCCCCGGCTAGAAGGCTTGCTGGAGAGGGCGGCCGACCACCTGACCGCAGAACAGCTGGAGCAGGTTCGACAACTACTGGGGCGATACGAGCGCGTCTTCAGCCAAGGCGATAGTGACTACGGCCGCACGGACAAAGTGCTTCACCGCATCGACACCGGAGACGCCCGGCCTATTCGGCAACCACATAGACGCGTTCCGCTGGCGAAGCAAGGGACGGTACGAGACATGCTGGAGGACATGAGATCCAGGGGAGTGATTGAAGAGTCCGACAGCCCTTGGTGTTCCCCTGTAGTCTTGGTGACGAAGAAGAACGGCGAGCTGCGCTTCTGCGTAGACTACAGAAAGCTGAACGCTGTCACCCGGAAGGACTGCTTTCCCTTACCCCGGATTGACGACACCCTGGACACGCTAGCTGGTGCACAGTGGTTCTCGACCCTGGACCTGAAGTCGGGCTACTGGCAGGTAGCTCTAGACCCGAGAGACAAGGAGAAGACCGCATTCTCGACGGGCCAAGGTCTTTGGCAGTTCACGGTTATGCCCTTTGGCCTCTGCAACGCACCAGCTACCTTCCAACGCCTCATGGAGTCAGTGATGAGAGGGCTGACTTACGATGCCTGCCTGCTATACCTGGACGACATCATCATCGTCGGGAAGACTTTTGAAGATCACCTCGAGAATCTGAGTAAGGTGCTACAGAGACTGCAGGCGACCAACTTGAAGCTGAACGCGAAGAAGTGCCAGCTCTTCCGCAAGAAAGTGAACTACTTAGGCCACATAGTCTCAGCAACCGGAGTGGCCACAGACCCGGAGAAGACACAGGCTGTGAGAGATTGGCCTCGCCCAAAGGATAGGAAAGAGTTGCGCAGTTTCCTGGGGCTGTGCAGTTATTACCGCCGCTTCATAAAGGGATTCTCCAACATCGCAAAACCACTCACCCGCCTGACAGAGGAACACCGGCTTTATGTGTGGGCAGAGGACGCCGAAAACGCTTTCCAGCACCTAAAGGAGACCCTGTGCAGTGCTCCAATTTTGGGTTTCCCACAACCGGGTGGCGCCTTCATTGTGGACACCGACGCTAGCGACCATTGCATTGGAGGTGTCCTATCGCAGATCCAGGACGGCCATGAGCGGGTGATAGCCTACTACAGCAAGACGCTATCCAAGGCAGAGAAGAACTACTGCGTCACCCGACGAGAATTATTGGCGGTAGTAAAGACCTTGGAGCACTTCCACAAGTACCTGTACGGTCAGCCATTCCACCTGAGGACTGACCATTCCGCCCTAACCTGGCTATTGAGCTTTAAGAACCTGGAAGGCCAGACAGCACGTTGGATCCAGAGGCTGCAGGAGTACGACTTCACCTCGGAACATCGTAGAGGGAAGAGCCACGGTAACGCAGACGCCATGTCCCGAAGACCCTGTCCAGAAGAGTGCGGCCAGTGCACAAGAGTGGAAGAGAAGGAGCGTGCCGCAGCAGTCCGAGTAGTTGTGGCAGTGCCTGCGGACGGTTGGGATAGCGCAGGCCTGAGGAGGGAGCAGCTGGCGGACGCAGACTTGGGGTCACTCTTGAGGGAAGTGGAGGCAGGGACAAGACCAACCTGGGAGGATATCGCACCAAGGAGCGCCACCTACAAGTCGTACTGGGCCCAGTGGGACTCGTTGAAGATCAGAGAGGGCGTGCTGTTCCGGGTATGGGAATCACCCGATGGGAAGCCGCAGAGAGAGCAGTTGGTACTTCCCCGGAGTAAGGTCCCGGAAGTCCTGGAGGAAGTACACGCCGGTACTTCGGGAGGACACCTGGGAGCGAACCGAACGATTGACAAACTACGGCAGCGCTACTACTGGCTGAGGCTCCGAGCAGATGCTGAGAGATGGTGCCGTCAGTGCCACGTGTGCGCGGCGAGTCGCGGCCCCCAGACTAGGAGCCGGGGTCACATGCAGCAGTACAACGTCGGAGCGCCATTCGAACGGCTCGCCGTTGACATTGCTGGACCGTTCCCAGTTTCCGACCGAGGCAACAAGTACCTAATGGTGGTCGTGGACTACTTCACCAAGTGGCCGGAGGTGTATGCCATCCCAAACCAAGAGGCAAAGACAATCACAGACTGCCTCGTGGAGCAAGTGTTCTGTCGATTTGGGGTGCCGTTAGAGCTACACAGTGACCAGGGTACCAACTTTGAGTCCAACCTAATGAAGGAGGCATTACAAAGGCTTGGGGTGAACAAGACTCGCACTACGCCTCTACATCCCCAATCGGACGGCATGGTCGAAAGGTACATCAAGACCTTAGAGGAACACCTGAGGAAAGTCGTGGCCAGCCATCAGCGAGACTGGGACGTCAAGGTGCCACTGTTCTTGCTGGCCTATCGCTCGTCTACACACGACACAACTGGGATGACGCCAGCCAGCTTAATGTTCGGCCGAGAGTTACGCCTCCCTTGTGACCTGGCTTTTGGAAGCCCTCCGGAAGCGAAACAGCCAGCGACCGAGTATGTGGAGAACTTGGTGGACCATCTCCACAACATGCATGAGATGGCTCGCCAGAACATCCAGAAGGCGAGCGACTGCATGAAGACCAGGTATGACAGGCAAGCCAACAGCCAAGGGTTCCAGCAAGGTGACCTGGTCTTGGTTGTACCGTCCTACCCGGACCAAGGGACGCTGCCCGAAGCTCCAGCAGCCATGGCAAGGACCGTACCGGGTTGTGAAGAGGATCAACGACGTGGTCTACCGCATCCAGAAGGTTCCCCGAGGAAAGATGTTGGTGGTACACCTGGATGGTCTTGCACGCTACGATGGTGCTGTTCGGGACGACCAGCTTTGAGGAGGGAGCAGTGTCACCCAATTAGGGAAGGGACGGACAGGCGACAGTTGGGAGGGACCCTAGGCACTGGGCCACGCCCACTCATCGGTCTCTGTCACTAACTGAGGGAAATGTCAGTTGTCCCTCGAAGTTTCTCTCCCCTTCTCCTCTCCTATGGAACGTTCGGGTAATTTGCGGAAAACCAGAGACTTCTAGAATAGCAGGATATTCCTATAAAAGGGACTTCGATTAGGAGTGAGTCAGTCAGTGTTTGACGTGCTAGCGGACGTGGTAATGAACGAGAAGACTGTGCGTGCATCGGAGCTTACGTAACCGCGAGTACAGTGATATTGTAACGGACGAACTGGTCAATTATAATTGTTGCAGCACGTAATTCTGTGTAATTGGCAAGTGTTTAACTGTAAGTCGGTGGAAATAAAGAACATTGTTGAGTGGTGAAACTGGACTTTTTATTTCACGAACCCACAAAGTCACAATATGTATAAAACAGAGAGGCCACCACGTAATAGCGTTTTGAACCATGGGGATATACAACTCGCTGTCCCGCAGTCTATATCCTTCACATGGAATGTTGCAATAATATCAAAACCATAGAAACACAACCTCAAGAGTGAATAATACAAGAAAAAAGTGTTCCAAGTTTGATCATTGCAGCCTAACAAATTTGACACTTTACCTCAATAATGAATATTATACATAACGCGATATGAATCTGAACTTTGCCAGCTCAAGATTTGCTTTATTATCTTAAACGTATTCAATTGGAGAATGTAATGCCATGCTGACATGTTGCCATGGTAGTTCCATGGTTACAGCAACCGGACAGAAACCGGAAGATGCGGTTTAAATCCCAGCTATGGCATTGAATTTTTCAATCTCATTCTAACTTTCGAAAACTTCTCCTACACATGGCCAGTGTGAAAGATACTAAAATATTCCGAAATGGCTCAACAAACCCTCGGAATGCCTTAAACATCCCTGAAAATAAAAGTAAAACACTACAGATCACCGACATGCATGAGTTATCTTAATGTGATGAATGACTAGTTTAGGTAATAAGAGGATAGAATGTATGTTCGGGTTAGGTTATACCAAAATGTTTCGACACAGAAAGCTCTTACGCCACACATATATCAAGCATATTCCCAGACAATGAACTTACACTTACACATACACTTGTAGGTCCAACCGCGTACACCTCCAATACAGAGATGTTCTTACCATGTCATTTGGTATTCCCTAGATCACATATGGCGGCTATTTTACGAAAAATGTGGGGAGGGGTGGCCTCAAAACCCCTTTTCAGCTATTAATATTACAGTGGTAGAATTTTTATAGGTGCATTAGTAAACCGTGAGAAGTACATATTGAATCGTTAATTTCCATTTGGATTCTTTTAGTTTGAGAACCTGAATTTTCATTTACTGTGGAACGAAATAAATAATAATTTATAAGAGGTTTCTGCCAGCTTGAAGAATACTGACCCGTATTTGTATTCTCATTAATGTAAGATTTATACTTCACGTGGATTTGTTAAAAATACAATTCCCTATAGGTATGGTGGTGAAATAGTTAATTCCGGTTTAATTCATAAGTTTGTCCACTTTTTTTTCTTCAGAATGACAATATCTATTCTGATTGTTGTCGAGACTCCAGAAACGAAAATGTGTATACAAATTCCCTGTCATAATATGCGAGCAGTATTTTAAAGGATAAGTAAGTATTAATAGTGCTGAAAAATTAACCAATGAGAACGCGGTATTGCGACTACGTCAAGGTTCACCTAGACACCTGTCAGCCTGCTGTTGACAAGACCTACTTGGGCCAGTTATTTTCTAGCTGCAGTTAATCAAGAGTAATGGGGGAGTGAAAGGAGGGAAGGAACAACTGCTGTTGACATTTAGCCAGGTGGGTTTACTGATTTTGCAGGATGTTCTTTGCTTTCTTTTTTAAATCTACTGCTCCATCTATGAAAAATAAATTCAGTTCAAAATCTCCAACTATTTATGCATTTTCTAAAACTTTCAATTTCCTTCATGCTATGTAGTTTATTCTTAGTATACTTCTTTTTTGGCTTGTGTGTATAAGTGGACAATTAACATCATAATCACGAGTGTAAGCAAAAATTTGGAACACAGGCTTCTCATAAATGTTTTCTCGTCATTTTGTCCATAAAATACGTTCTGGGGAGTCGGTACTTGAACTCATTGCCGCCTGCATGTGATTTATGAATGAAAATTTGCCATGGATGAAGAAGGTGGTCTAAGTGTTCATAAAGGATTTTTGAAGCTTCTGCTTTTGGAAGTTTTGCTCTAAGGAGTGTCCACACAGAGTAAACGCATTTAAAATTCTGAGGTAGAAAATTTTATTTTCTAAGATTTTTATAACAAAATGTAATAAAGCTGCATCTTTATAAAATCATTCACTCCAACATAAACAAAACACATCTCAAGCATTACTTGCACATTCCATCAGTCGTTGTGCAAATATTTACAAATGATACATACTTTATATATGTGTTTAACTTTTATTGTTTGTGTGTAGGAATGTTTAACAAATGCTATTGTTGAACTTTCAATACTGTTTCAATGATACTTATACCCTAACTAATCAGGTACACTTCTGTTACGTATCAACTCTTCCAAGTGTAACATTTTTGGTACATACAGTTTAAACTATAAAAGACACGCTGACTAGAACCAGCACAACATGAGACATAGTAATAATTATTTAATGCACTGGCGGGAGAAGTAGAGATTTGTATAATCTTGAGTGCTCTGGAACTCCAACTTCCAGTGCAACGGGTCCTTCAGTGGAAGTAGTGGTTATGTATTTTCCACAACGTCCGTTTCCCACAAACTCGTACTCTGAAAACAAAAGATGGACTTTGTAGTAACATTTGTAAAGAAGATAACACTACATGTTGCTCAATTTTGAGCATAAACCACTCATTTCGATGGTACATTTATGAACTTTTTACTCTATATTTCTTAGATTTGTCGAAAAAAATCTTTGATGCAGAAGCGGCAAATTTACTGGTTTATAGCGTTTTATATTGAGATTCTTTTAGATTTCACATTATTAAAATATATCTTATTATATACGCCGCTGAAAATGTAAGCACGTTCATATATTTAAACAACTTAAGTATGGAAATTAATTGTTCTTTGACACTAGCCGTGTGTAGGACGCACTATGAAAGTGTAGAGTCAGACTGAAAAATTCAATGTCAGAACACGAGAATTTAGTGTCATGTTGGCACGTTGACCATAGTAGCTCAATGATTTAGAGCGGCTGGATGGAGACCAGAAGATCAGTGGTTCAAATCCCAGCTATGGTATTGAATTGTTTAGTCTGACTCTACTCTTTCAACATAAGTATGTACTGAGTGTAATGAAACTGTTTAAATTAAATGAAGAATATGTGACAGAACATGTTAAATGCTCTCTCACTGTTCGTCTTATTCATAGGTCATCATAATATATAAAATATGATAGCACAATACATAATTTTATATAAAAGTTTATTTTTTTCTGAAACGCAAAGTATATATGTCTGTTTACAAATGCTACAACTTTCAAGAGAAATATATAGTAGCTTGTTACAAAAACTTAATACTTAACTAAGTAGCAAAATAGGAGAAAGCTATTCACTTAACACTTGTTATAAGTATCTTTTACCAAAACAAACAATAATATACATAACTCTAAATAAATAGAAATATGTCCTTATTTTAGAACAAGGAGTAAGAACACACAAAAAAGAAAAGCTCATAAGACTTATGCTGCTTTTTAAGGTAGACGTATTCATTATATCATTTTGCATTTGTTTTCGTGACCAGTTGTTCCTTTTCATTTGATTGCCGTATTGTGGTTAATTATGAATTCCAAGAGTATACTTAAAAAACTGTAATTCTGAAGATACGTTAAAACTGTCAAAAATGATCCAATACTAGATGTACACATACTAGACTTTTTCTCTTCGCCACTTTTAAAGTTGCAATGCAATATTGTAACGGAGAGTCATTGGACCTTTTAGTACTTGTATTACTTAGATTCTGTTCTTTGCATGCATTTTGAAATATTTAAGTGTTATCCAATTTTTATGAAAATATTTATAATTGATCTTCATAAGTGTGTTCACAAAACTATGCCATGTTTATTTGCACACTGGTTTGGCAAAACTTAAAGCTTAAATAACTATAAAGAACTTATTTTAAAACAATTTTTAAAACAAATAAAAATTAATATCTGAGTAAGAAATACAATTATCTAAATAGAATAACCAGTTTTAGTCTCTAAAGCTTAAAAATTAAAAACAACGAAAACTTTTCCCATTTACTTCAATTTTTAGTGCTGCTAGAATTCTTTAAAATATCACTGATATTTTACATAGAACTTTAATATCTTACAGAATTATAAAATTGAAAATGTTTCATATCTTTTGTCGCTGCTATAAAAATTAACTGTAGATTATTGAACCTAAGTACTAAAACTACAAAACTTTGTTAAATTTAGCCATAAACTCCCTAAAATTTGCTACCAATGGAATACCTAAGCATACTTTAGGTTTTGCCATCCCGAGATTTATCTGCAGATTAGTTAAACATTGGATAGTGGTAAATGAAAGTTGTGCAAAATAGCATGAATCAAATGCTGTTCTATTTATTATCCATCATCGTGAAGATCTATATTAATGTAATGTAATATAAGTCTACAAGATAAGAATTACGTAGATTAAACAAATATAATTTTATAGGTTATGCAGTTCAAAACAGAAGCAGTGTGGCCAAGATTAGGCCTGTACTAAACCTCTGGGATGGACCAGACGGTAGCGTATTCGGGAGATCCTGCGTTCATTTTCATAGCACCAGCCAGCCTATCGAGATCTTTTTTCGTGTTACGTGCATACTAGGGTGGATTATATAGTAGGATGGATTTTATCACTTCATCTTTCAGAGTGGACTGCGATACATATACTTTGAGAAAAGAACTGTTTCTTTCCTTCTGACTGAACCTGTCTTTGAGAGGTGGATGTAATGTAAATCTAAAACTTTAGGGAACCCTCTGTGCCTGCGGCCACCATATCTGTCTGCCCTTCTTACTCTCTCGCCCCATTCCTTCCTCCCGGAGGTTTAATATATGCAGAAAGCCTAGCGTCGACTGCAATTCTGAAATCCTCCTCCTTTGTCGTCCTATTTTCTATTCAGCTGGTTCATTTTCGCTTTTGTACTTCACATGGATTTATTTCCCTCTACCCCTCTAGTCTTCAAATTAAATATTTCAGTACTGGATTTTATCTCGTGTATAACATCTAATGTGGGGAATATATAATTACCGAATCCCGATGTTACACATTAAGTTTTGTATTTTAAAATGTTACGAAAGGTATAGTCTTTTTTATTTAGTTCATATATCCAAAAATTATTTTATTAACATTTATTTCAAGAAATTTAATCTACCTTATTTATAACCTCACAAGTCAATTTAAAAGCACACCTTAGCTTATGCCTATTGTTACGTTATTTTTCTCCATATAAAGGAGCACCAAGTCAATTCCTTCGTTTTGCTAAATAAATGAAAGCAACTTACTGTTTTTTCTGCACTGGTTTGTACAATGGAGGGTGCAGAGACTCTCAAAGCCCCGCAGTTTTTGGGTGTCCTTGTGACGGGCACATACTGGGTCATAAGTTGGTGGGCATGTACATGACGGACATATGTACTGACTACTGACGTCATGAGTCATCCACAACAGGCATACTGCCACTCCTGAAACAAAGAAATAACAGCGTTTACCAACAATGTCAACCCAAATGAAGATTTTACTACCTACTATACCTCCCTTCTCGTTAATTTGGAGAAAAAATATAGTAACTCAAGGTGGAAAATGCATATGATGGTCGCTTTAAGAGGAGGCATTGATACTTTAGAAAGCCCTAATACACATAACCACCAATTTTAATATTTTCTTAAACAATATCGCATATCAACTAATCACTCAAATTTGCTTATATAATACTGTTTATGCATAGTGCTGCCAACCTAAATGATATACCTGTTATTACAGTCGAGTTCATATACACACATTACCTTCACGTAACTTATGGTAAGTCCTGAAACTGCAGTTATCTACGCTCGCCTCATACTCGTTCTGTATATTATTTCTACCTGTGGTATTTGTATAGATTTTGGTTACCCTTCAGGATTAATTCCGTGATGCCTGATAAAAACAAGACAGTCACTACTAGCCGAAACGTAAACTAAGCGGAAAAAGTAAATATAGTAATACGTCGCGAGTTAATAATCAAGTATTGATGGCTTACTGCCACTTCACCAGTTATTTTCAAATTTTCAATGCTGGTTTAACTATTATTCACCCTCTCGTACTCCTGATAAAATTGTTGTAAAGTAATACGAGGTATTTTTATGCCAAAAATCTTCCCTGCAATGTGATATAGGTCCATTGATTTCCTAATAACCGACCAAAATCAGCTGAGATTTGTGGTAATCGAAATCAAATTTTGGCGAATGTTCAGAATTCGTCAACATCTTCATCCCAACATTCCTTCAAATTCGGAAATGTTATTTAGCGTTGAAAGAGTAATCCAGCGGTGGAGAATTTTTAATTTCTTTATCACCTATAAATGTTAGATAAGGCGTATTATATTCCACCTAACGAGAAATCAGCTAATACCAAAATTGCTATTTAATCCCAACATTGAAAAGAATAAACGAGAAAGCTTTCAAAGAAATCATTTACATTAAATAATTTTCATAATTTTCAATGGTCGAACTCTTAATATGTTAATTAAAAGGTCATATTTTAATTACATTGACACGAGAAATAAAACATACTCGTTTAGATATATGGAATTTTCAATAAGTATCCTATGAATTTCCCTTTCAAGTGTTGTATAATTTATAACAGCAAATCTTAAAATATAGACAAAAACGTTGTGCAAATGTATCACACAATGTATGACAACGTTTTTCGTTTTTATTTTCTTTTTTCGTAATGTTATTTCTTTTCCAAATATTCCATGCTGCAAGTTTAGACTTTTTCTGCCACTTGAAAGATATGCTTGAATAGTCAACATGAAAAATTCAATGCCATAGCTGGGATTTGAACCACGGTTCTCCTGGTTCAAAATAATGGTCTGGTTCAAACCCCGACCATGGCATTGAATTTATCATGTTGAATCTATCAAAAACCTTAGCCTAGAGACGGCTTGTGTGAAGAAATGATTAATTTCCATCAATTAACTAAAATATTAAGAGTTAAATGATGAACCCTGGGACTGAAGTACTTACGATGGTAAGTCGCCATAAACGGTGTATCTCGGATACGAGATCCCCTAGTGATTTGCCGGGGAAGTATACGAGTCAAATGCAGAATTTAATGTCAGGACGGCACGTTGACTATGGTAGCTCAATGGGTTAGAGCGACTGGACGAAAACCAGGAGATCGTGATTCAAATCCCGGCCATGGTATTGCATTTTTCATGTTGACTCTATCAGAAACCTTAGCATATAGACGGTTAGTGTGAAGAAATGATTAATTTCCATCAATTAACTAAAATGATATGCTGGAATGTTTACGATTCCTGCTTTTTCCCACTTTGCATCTTAAGGAATTATTCGACTAACATTTGAATGCTGTTTTCGCAGGTAGGCAAAACACTCACTTTGAACAAATGCATTATGAATAACATAACGATAATAAAGGAATCTCTTTTTATACGAATAGTGTAATATATAATATTCTTATTGAACTGACTATTGTGGAGAAAGTCATGCGAGTGGATCGCATGATATTTTTGAATAAACACAAAAGACGCTTTAAAACGTAGTTATTTCAATATTTAAGAAACGACACACAAAGGGATATGAAGATGTCGTATACCCAATTTTGTTTAAAGTATTATCTTCTCTATAGCTGTTATAATTATAGATTGGACAAATTATGAAATAAAGCTACACTTGGTTTTCCTGTTTGTATGGATTGCTAACCAACTTGATTAAGAAATAATAGAGAATCTTGTTTACCAAAGGGTAATGAGTTATTGGTAATCAGATATAAAATAAAATGTAAACTGTTACACTCCAATTAGTGATTATATAGCACTATACTAAATATAGCATGTACAAGGCCTTTATTTTGTTTTTGCTCGCATTGTCCTTGGGATAATAAAGCATTCTCCATAGTATAAATTTCATAAATTCCATAGCTAAATTTTTACCACATCGTATTTCCAATAAAATTAATCTTATGCCGATTATATTGTTTGTAGATTTTGCTTCTTGAAGCCTGCAGGTTATATTCAATATGAAGGCAATTGGTTGAATCATAGACAAGTACGAGATACATAGAGCTTAGAGCAACTCAACATTTACTTTCTTGAGGTAAGGAAAAGCCTCCAGAAGAAATACTATGTAACTGAATACAGCGAGATTCGAATTCGTATCCTTCGAAATATGAGGTTGACAAGTACCTTCACATCAAGTATCTTCTACTAATGACTCCAACATATATTCAAAATCCAGGTCGTTTTGGTGCTTTAGTAATTAGGAATTGAGGTTAGAGGCGTTTTGTCGTTTGTTTTATCATTCTCTTCTATTACATTTACTCATGCAAGCAGATAAGCATTTGCAGAAATTATTTCATTACTCATTTGTTGCAGATGAAAGAGAGTTAAAGGGGCTGAAGTAATTCTCAAATCTTAAAAAGAGCAATAAAAACAGCACCGTAAGAGGCAAATAAATAACAGCACTCCAAAGAATGACTGAGATACAGAAGAGCTCCAAAAGTATCAACATATATCTCGTAAATTATAATTTCACACAGAATTTATTTGACAGAGTTTACGTTGTTTAATACAAGTAAAATTACAGAAGCCTCGTTCAGAAATGAATATGACAGCAAATACTAGAAAATTTTAGATGGTGTAGTTTTATTAGTCTTGCTCTTATTTTAAATACACTTTTGAAAAAAAAAATCAAAATAAAGAGGTTAGTTTGGGGTTGGAGAATTTTCTTTAAAAATTTCGTGTCGCAACTTGGTGTATCATTTTGTTTTTGAACTATCTAGTTCATAGACACTTTCACACACACGAGGGTATTTTCTAATAATGTAGAAGTAGGGCATTCCAAACAAAAATTCGATATTAAGTATGCACCAGAAATACATGTTTTGGGACCCTTTGAATCTAAAAAAAGCATTTTTAGAAAGTTGTCTTGTGTGAGTACATGTGTGAACAGCATAACTAAAGCGATTATTCCTTTTGTAAACAAATTCGGTTTTTAAGTTCAGCAATTCCTAAAAATGCAATAGGAGGTTCTTCATAACCCCCCTCCACCCAACATTACTCTTTATATGTAAAACGTTTCAAAACTTTTGGTTTTAGCAAGCACACCTAACGATTTTGATTAAAATAGATATGTTTAATATATTTTCATGACAGATAAAAAAATGATCATCTTGAATTTTCGGACAATAGTCTCAGAAGTTCTCTTCATTCTGAAATGACTTTTGCATAACTGACAGACAAAACTTGACTCCACAAAAACGTAGATCTTTAAAACATCCAACTAATGAAAAACACATTTTTTTGGAATTAACTCAATTCATAGATACTTATTATTAGTTTAAATGTTCTAATATTTCTACTTTCCTCAAATGGAAATACCTTATTGGTTTCGTTCTTTCCTTTTTGGTTCCTTTTTTTTTCTCCAGGTCATACAAAGAGGACTGGATTACAAAGTTAAAGCAAACTACGAGTATTGAAGTATAGGCATAAGCCTATATCATTGTCCTATACCCATTGTAACTACGAAGAAATATAAAGAAAAATTGTTTTTTCAAATTTTTAGTTCAATTAACCAGAAACAGAATACAGATTTTTTAAATAGTTGTTGAAGACGGGTAGACGTAAATATAACACGTTGATGAAACAAGCACCTACAGATGGGTTTCAAAATTCCATATTCTTTCCATTGCATCGCGAGAGTTAAGTGACAGAACTTTAAAACGGTTTAGAAAGTATTGAACAAAAGAAAGCAAAATTAACGGATATTTTGGAAATTATTGTGACACAAAACAAAGCTATTGGAAATAAATTGTGTTTGAGATCTGCGTTTTTTGTACAAAATTGTATAATCTATCATTTCACGTTTATGAAATATACAAAATGATACATTTCTACCGAATGGAAGTGACTTTAGGGCCTGTTCCAGAAAATTTAAGATGTAATTTTATTTGTCATTTAAATATCTTAGATTTATAGTACAGAAATACACATTTCGCATCATAAACATCATCAAAATTGTGAACGCAATTTTTAAGAAATTAAACAAATTCAATAAGGACTCCTTGGAGAGCGGTGGGTGGATCTTCGTGTCGCTTCTTCAGAAAATACTGAACTTAAATGTCAAATTTTGTTTTTATAATCGTTTCGTTTTGGGGTTATTCTATTCATTCACCAATACGTACAGACGCACTGATACACACACGGAATTTTCTTCTAAAAAGACTCGTTTTGGGTTCCGGTGACCTTAAAACATATATATTGATATGGAATTTTTGCGTAGATTACGTTCTCTATCTACTATGGCAGTGGTAGAGAAACTGTCACAGAATGAACTCACTCACCTGCTAGGCACACGATGAAGGTCTTCATGCTGGTGGGAGTAAGTACCGGCAACTTTACACAGAATGGTGCTCCAAGGTGAAATTCTTCCTGCCTTTATACTAGGCAGCAACGCTTACGTCAACAAATACGTCATAATATCCGACATACACTTCCACATTTCCTTTATCTTGTCCAGTGGATCTTCCGTTCTTGTACATCCTATGATAAGGTGGGCACATTCATTTGTTTATTTCATCTTACAGGCATATCAAGTAACATATGCAAAACAACATTTTATGTAGAACCTACATGCTTTTTTGTACTCAAGTTTTTACAAACGATTTCTTTAAAATTGCGCGTTGTTCTATTTACTTCTTGTTAGTCTAGTACATACATAACTTTCAATTTACACTTACCATTCTTGTAAGCTTCAGTAGATAAGGAGACAGTCAAGTTTTTAAAGAGCATGTTGCTAATCGTTGGGTTTGAAATTTAATACTCTTTGGATGATCACGAGAAAAATAGAATAATTACTTCTCAGTTAAGAACATGTAACTAATAACAAGGAATATTTCAGAAATTCCTAATCCCACAATAAATAAATGTTACTGATTGTGTGCATTTTATGTGCAGTGAAACATTCAGCTATCTCTTACGGTTTACCAGTTTCGTAAAATTTGTTCAGAATGATAATTAGTGGATAGTCCATAAAAGTCTACATATACATTTAATTTGTAATGAAAAATCTTATAATATGGTATTTTAATAAAAAGTCGTTTTGAGAAAATTAACATTTTGTAAAAGTTTTTCATGTAAAGAAATAGTTTGGAGTGGGGCTCTTCTTGAATATATTTCTATCAAGCCTTAGAAGATGCTTGGAAGTTTTTTCATGGGAAAGACAAGTTTTAAGACTCCATGAATCCAAGAACGTATTTTTTGGAAAAGGTCCTTGGTGTCTATTTATATCTGTGTGAACAACATAACTCAAAAATAAGAAGTTCGTAAAATACCAAACTTAATTTTTAAGTTAAGTATCTTCCAACCTAACAAGACAAAATTTTTCAATTAAATCCAACCCTCCAAACTACCCTTAGGATGAATAATTTCTCGAAGTCTTTTACTTTCTCAAAAGTTGTGCACGCTTTTTGTAACATTTAGTTTTTTTGTATTTACAGTTATTGTGCTTCCTGAACTGCTCACGTACCCTTAGTGGAGAACATTTTTTATTTTATTTCTCATTTATTCTTTTTAATTTACTCCAACGTTAAGATATGTGGGATGATGAATGAAACGGATGAAATGATGTTCACATGAGCCCAGGGCCCATAGAACTTAGAGTTGCACGACATTAATCTTTCAGGATAAGGGAAGGCCCCCGACAATCCTTATCCAGGTAACTCACCCTGACCGAGATTCAAACTCGGGGCCTCTTGAACGCGAGGTAGACACGCTACTGTTTACTATGCCGAGGCAGAACTTTCTTGTTCATGAACTTTCGTACTTTTTTTTTTTTTTTTTTTTTTTTTTGGTAATTTACGTCCTCCAACGTAAAGTCATATCGGACGATGAATGGAATGGATGAAATGATGCTCAAATGAGTCCGGGGTCCATAGAGCTTAGAGTTACCTGACATTCGTCTTACAGGATAAGGGAAAACCCCGGAAAAACCCTTATCTAGGTAACTCACCCTGACCAAGATTCGAACTCGGGACCTCTTGAACGTGAGGCAGACATGCTACCACCACGCTACCGAGGCGGGCACTTTCGTACAGAATTAATGCTTGCCACTTTTTCAAAGAGCATGCAAAACGGATATCCGATCTTAGTGGGTATTTATGTAAATTAGGGGGTGGGGTTCCGTATGAGCAACCAGGTAAGTAGCCTTAGTGGGTGTGCTGGCATGCAGGCATGCGAACGTGACGTCATGAAAACAGTCAAGACTTGACGTCCATTGTTTAAAGCATGCTGGTAAGGAGGTTGTTACCCTATGCACATAATTTCACGAGATTAGTGGGTGTGACACGCAGTGAAAGAGGTGAAATAGTGGGGCAGCATTACTGGTTTGATCTGCCGATGACGCAAAAGACTGGACCAGCCAATCTTCTTGGATAGTGACTTCGTAGTCATTTGTGCGGTAGCTACAATGAGAATGTGTATAAACCAGCAAACTTTGTGAATGAGAGGAGGAGTTGAAAGTAAATGCTATTCTCTTAGCCTTATGGGTATTAATTTTGTTAGGTATATTCGTACGTAAATAGCTGATCGGCCAGAATTAAGGTTGCGGGTGGTTATATCTGCCGCTAACAGTAAAGAAGCGGGTTAGCGTTGCGAAGTTGCGAGTGTATAAATTGACAGTTAATTTTTTTATAAGTCCCTCAAAGCTGTATTTAGACATGGAGTGTAGAATGGAATATGTGGGAGGAAACTTTTGCAATTATACGTAGGACCTTGTTTTGGAAGGCTTCCGTGATACACGCGGAGGCTGCACATTCCCATACTTAGTCGTGTAAGTATAGGAGATGTTAGTGTTTCATATAATGTGAAACTTCTGTGTAGTTGGAGAAAGCATTTAAAAGTGGGTAGAGTTTGTGAAATTGGACCTTAGTCTGTTTGAGTCATCTCTGTGTGATCTGTCTAGACGAATACTTAGTAAATTGGTAGACCGAGGTTTGGCTCAGGTAATGTTGTTTCCGAATAGTATAACGGGGGGGGGGGGGGGGGGGGCTACGGTGGGATGGCAGTGTTTCAAAAGTTTGATGAATATGGTGGCAAGACATTTCGTGTGGACTTTGAGTGCCATTTTGTGTGCCATTCTATCAAGGGCCCTCTCAGAGTTATGAATGCAGAAGTAGAGGTCTTGATGAATGGGCCATGGTGGCAGCACTTCACTAAAAAGAAAAGAGGGTAGGTCTGTGGAAGATCATACATTAAAATATTAAACAGTACTGGGCCCAGTATTCTTCCTTGTGTCTATCAATCTACATTTTTATAACTTCATCGAACAGTGAGGACTATTATGTTGAAACTATGTCGCTAGGGTTATTCAAAATGGAATGTCTTTACTGTGGACAACACTGAAACCTCACTTGACGTGAGCAGTAGGCAAAAATACTAAGAAATACGTTTATATTGTCGAGTTTTCCTGCTGAAGGGCATCTGGAAACCATACCACTTCCTTTCTATTAGCAGCAGAGAATTCAGAAAACACAGATTTTAAAATATAAATAAATGAATGAATGAGTCATTCCAATTGGATTCCAGAGTTGTGATGCTGCATAATAGCGATACGCTTGGTGAGTCATCGAAACGTGTAGGATGAGGTAACTGTTCTTCTGTCTAGTACTTTCATTTTTTGTGTGTTCATTCATAGGTTTAACTGCGTGACTTCATGTCCTTGTTATTTGAGACGTCATAATGCGTTATGTTGATTACGCACTGTCGCATAATTTATAGCTTCCCCAACGTTTTAGAGACTTCTTAAAGCAGTGCAAAGAATCGAAAAGGTTCAAACTTTGAGACTTAGCTGCAGACAGGTTTCTCTTAAACTTTGCGTATATTTAACTTAATTTTATTCACTAGTATCTATTTTTGTTTACCGATAAACTAAAATTAGGAAGTACTCCAACTGACTTCCTAAAGCAAGTAGGCATTCTCTCGGGTAAAAACGCTGTTAGCAGTAATTCTATATAGATGTATGGATTTCTGAAACTGAGCAGCAATCATTCAATATTTTTCTTGTATTCAGTTTTAAATTTAGGTATATATTTCAATTTTAAAAGCCAATTATTCGCACAAATTATTTAAGTGTATATAGTGAAAATGTTACTAATTTTCAAGGAAATAAAGTGAAGACCCTGGAACTATTTGCACTATACTGAGAAATGTCGTTCTAAGAACAATACAGCTTTCCTCTAGTCTAGCAAAGCAGCCTTAAAGATAACTGCCTGGTCTAAACAGTTGAACGATTTAAAATACTTAACTAACTTATTCGTTAAGATTTTGAGGATACTTTTATTAAACAAAATCTAGAACTCTATATTCATTAGCACGTAGTAGCAGCGGTTCTCTTGAAATTCTTTCCATGGCGGTTCCATTTCATTAATTTTACCTGGGTTAGACGTGTTGGTTATCTACGATGTTTCTTTTTGTTTAACACACAACCAGATTTTTAAAATTGTTTTTACTCACCTGCAAGGTGTGAATTTTTTATGAACGGTGTTATCAGGAAATGTTTGTATGTGAATCCCTTTGAGCAAAGCTCAATACACACGCTATTCTGTAACATACACAGCGATAACGATTGCTTAGTTACTAAAGTGACTACTACTTAATACACGCGGTTTCACATAATGCTATTCTCACCATACATGTGTCAATATTCTAAATTGAACAGCAAATACCGTAGGCGCATGCACTAGGTCACCGCAGAGAAAATATTAGTCCTATGATTCAGTGGCCCGGGGGCCTTATTCAGTGGTCTGCAGCGGCCTGTGGAATAAAAAAGCTTTAAAATATGTACATTGTTGCAATAGATGCAGAAACGTTGCGTTATGAATGCATTTTCAAGATAACTTAGCATTGAGACCTTTAGGCTTACTTAACGTATGACAGTGTACACTTAAAGTATCTAAAATTCTCTCTAGGGTGAAACTAACATCTGCTTAGGTGGGATGAAACCACAGGCCCCTTCCTTCCGAAACATATACGGGTATTCAGAAAAAATATTCGGTTAAAATTCTGCAATTCAAACTCAGACGTTTATTTTTCTAAAACCAGCTGTAAACATTAAAGTAAAAATAAATTCAGTTAAGTACATACAATTTACATATAAACAAAAACAATCGCCCTTCTAAAGTAAAACAAGCGTTGACGAAAAAATTTCAGTGCACTTGCTGGAATTTCAACAGTCTCAAAAATTAATTTTTCATATAGACAGGTTCAATTTTTACCCATTCTTCGAGCAGTGTTTTCTTTAGTTGATCTTAGAGGAGATGGGATAACTTCTCATTGTTTTATTTACCTCTGTAAATTCTCTCTATGTATGTATTACTTTTAGGCAGTTATATAACAACCATTTTCTGACAATATTCGCCTGGTGCTTTGGCTCTTTATCCTCATACAACTTTAAAGTATTTCTTATTCCTTATTTTTCTGCACCTTGGTTTTCTCTAGGAATGTTGGGATACTAGTGCTTATCCATGGTTTTTCTCAGTAAATACCAAATTTTCCATTCCATTTGCTATTATGCACCTCTACACCATAACATTGCCACCTTTGTTTCACTGTAGAATGTAAATTACTTATATTCAGCTTTGTAATGGACTGAACATCAACTCTCCCTTCTGCATCAGAAATATTAAAGAGATTTTCATCAACGAAAGTTACATCACTACACCATTCTTGGTCTTTTTGCACACCCATTTAGCAAACTAAAAACCTCTTTGGCATGTTGGTTTTGTTTACATGTCCCTTTCTCGCCGCTCTTACATTGTAGCCTTCCTCAATAAAAGTCAGTCTGTTCTCTCTCAGACTCAACTTCTATGGACGTCCCATTTGTGGCAAAGATTTGATTCTGTATTCTACTGTTTCGTCAGATGATGTCTCGAACATTGCTCCTTGGCAAAAATTTCTCTATGCCTTAAGATCTTCAGCATAGTGAAAGAACACAAGCTGTTGCTCTTCAAATGCTATGTTGTTTCCTTTGCGTCCCATTTATGCAAGTATCATTAAGAGTGGCTGAATATAGAAGTGGCACATGTACATCTTTCTTTGGAGTCAGTTACCTGAGGTAAAGGAGAAATTACTTTGTGATTGACACATGCTCCTCTAAATCAGCCAGTGGACTGTGTGGTATCTCACTCAACTCAACTCCATGCTGGCGGGCTGTTTGGAACAGCCCGAAGGGTGGTCAAATCGTGTACCTGCTCTGGGAAGAGCTTAACCACGTAGTGGCGGAATGTGGATGTTGCAGAATGACGGGTGTAGATTAAGTGGGGGTAGTGTAGGGAGGTAGCTATGTGTGGTATCTCTCGGACCAATAACTTATAAGGACAAACTTCCAAGTGAGCCATGATTGGTTGATAGATGGCGACTCTCCGACAGGAAGATGTGTCAATCACAAAGTAATTTCTATAATAATTATCTCAGTTGTAAAAATCTTATATAGCCGGATTTATATAATATTCTGTTCGTGCTTTACATTAAAATAAACTTTCTTTAGTAATACTTTATAATTTCAAACAACTTCATTACACAGGGAAGTCTAATATGGCCGAATATTTTTGTGAGTATCTCTAGTAAACTCGCTGATACAACCATGTTTACTTTTTCTTTTACCTTTTATAGTAGGAAGACGAAGTATTGTATTCCACCCAAAAGTGAAAAAAAATTCCATGGATACGATACGAAGATTTCAAGAAAATCCCTCCCACGATACTTTTTACATGGTTACTTCTTAATATTTCAAAATATGGCTCAGATTTTTATTAAAATACGTTACAACAGTATTTAAGATATTTATATTGTAAAAAAACGTCCTGAGATTCTAGAAATAGCTTGAAGTTCCCTTTTATTTGAGTACTTTATAAATTTGTATAGTAAGAAAGTAATAACGGGTAGAAAAAAAAATTGCTGTAGAGGAAATGTATAACTTCGCGATACACATACTTTATGTGAAAAATTTTTGTTGACTATTTTCGAAATATTCTATGCTGCGATTAATACGCTTTTGCCAATGTTGTCGCCCAGCAGACATGCTTAAAGCTTTGCAATCCTCCTTTGTTTCTTTGCGTGTCTTAGTTTTCATGTTATCAAAGAAAACAGTTGAATGCGATTTCCCAATATTGTAACTATGCATTTTTTGTTCCATTTATACCCCGCCTTTAACTTCAATGCCTTTAACTTCAATGGTCATATCGGCGGCCGTTCTCCTTTGGAACATATCGAAGGTGTTAACTCGTATTAGTTGGGTTTTAATCATTAGATCACGCACACATTCACACTTTCATTCATAGTTCCAGACTGGGGAAGATGAATTATCTTGGTCGGAGAAAACTCCCCACCCCCACTGCCGGGAATCGAACCCGAGACCCCCAGCACGGCAAGCAGGTGCTCTACCGACTATGCACTTCTTGTTCAGGTGGAAATATCATTGCGGTACATTATTAAAAATATTCATTTTGCTAATCTTCTTTCAGTGGATTTTCTTTAAAGAAATGATTGTATTAATATTCTAATACTGGTTCGGTTTAACTTTATTTATATTTTATTATCTGCTATTATAGCACTATTTTCAAGTGCACTTTTCTTTTTTATTCTTTAGGTTTCTCGTATATATTCTAAAACCTTTTATGATGTATAGTAAGAAAGGAGAACGTTTTAATTTCAAAGTTAAGACGTGTTTTCCTTAAAAACGTGATGAGTTTGCTGCTTGTCTTAGTCAAAATAATATTTGGCGAGCACAAGTAACTCAGTGATGGCCTGTATTTATCAACAGTGATTATGTGTTAGTGCTTAGATGCACTTGATAAAAACATTTACTTCTGTTATTATGTAAAACAGCATGAAGTTAGTCATCTAACAGCGACGGATGAAATTGTCCCTTTAGCTTACTGTTTCCTCGTCCATCTATAATGAAATATCTAATAAAACCGCTCGATTAATCGAAACAGATAAAAACAAATGTTATGAATAGTTTGTGAAAGAGTGGGTGCATACATTACATCTCATATGTTTATTTCCAGGGAAGTACAGATCTCTGTAGACCAGGGAGCAGTAAGGAATGATTTACTTTAGAGATGATGGTTGCCATGGATAACACCGTAGTGATCCGATATGATAATCTGTGTTTACCCTCATGACGTTGAGATAATCTGCTGTTCTTTCCATACGATGCGATACAGTTGACGCAGCGTGCTTCCGGTGCCCTCGCCTCCGTGACGTACTTCCGCTAACGATCCCAAGAACGGTGATTCACTGCACTGGTTACATTATACGTAACTTGTCAACCTAAAAAAATTGGGTGCAGGTGGAAATTTCAATTTTTTACCATAAGTATAACTATTTTCAGTTGATAAGTTTTATTTTGCTCATATTGAGTAAGGACATTAATAGGTTAAACCCATTGACTCTAACCAAGGCGGCCCAGGTTCGGTCCCAAGCGACCGCATGTATAATTTGTGGTGGAAACACGGCACAGGGGCGGATTTTCTCCGGGATATCCGGTTTCCCCATCATTCCACCAACTGCTCCATTGTCTTTCCGTTCGATCATTTCGTCCTCATCTACTTTGCTCATTATCATACCAGACATCGGGCTGTTCACTCATCCTGGATTCTCTATCTAATCCAGAGTTTCTGTTCCTCAACCTGACCCCTAAACTGATAAAGAATAAAGGAAGAAAAATCCTCTAACACCACGATAGTGATAAACTAGGGAAGAAGAAGAAGAAGAAGTAGAAGAAGAAGAAGAAGAAGAAGAAGAAGAAGAAGAAGAAGAAGAAGAAGAAGAAGAAGAAGAAGAAGAAAAGCGAAGACATTAAATTTCTCTGTTATAATTTAATTAACAGAATCATTTTTCAGATAAAAAGTCCGTGTATTACAGACTTTTAATGGTTCCTGTCCTCGTATCTCCTAATTTCGGCCCCCCTCTCTCCTCTCACCACACAAAGGGGACGCCAAAACGTGTATTGGTGTATCTTCTTACATAATACAATAGCTACAATCTTTACTTTATTTTAAGCGGTAGAAAAGTCCAAAGAGAATGTAACCAACATTTCTAAGGCATATACCCTGAAAAGCTGGAAAATTCAAGAGAAAGATAGGACGTATGTCCAAATCCATAAAAAAGGATAAGTTATTTGACCCAAACTGTGACTTTAATTAGATCTAAATTGTTTTGCTGTCGGTTTTCTCCAGCTTTATATAAAAATCAAGAATATAAAAGTATTCCAGAAGACTGTATAAAAGTTTAATATATCCATTTTGTTCCTTATTTCAATATATCAAATGTAAATTATACTTTAATTAGAATCTTGGAGATTATTTCAGAGAAATTATTTTTGAGGATAATTGGAGGTGGGAAAGGCTTAATGTTACATTTTTAAAGGATGCTGTGTCTGAGTGCTAAGCTTTGAATTCATTCACTTTTTCGTTCTTTTAATCATATTGTTTATCCAATACCAGAATCTTCTACTAAAATACTTTTTAGATGATTTCGAAAAGTGCATTGTGATGAAGTTCCTTCATTGAATTTCTTGGTGGAATGCAGGATTTCCTCGGGTAAGCGGCAGATATATTAAAACATCCTGGTATTTCCTTCGAAGAAACAGTTTGCCTTTTTTTGATTCGCAAGCCAAGGACGTCAAGTTTGTACGCATGCCTCAAAGGTCAATTTTGGTTTATCTCCTAAAGGAAACAGTATTACTGTAATTTTATGTCATATCTATCTGTAATCATAAGAGAAATGCATGCTCTTCTCCAGAGATATGTATTTATATACTGGAAATCACTAAAGCTTGGTTTTAAGCATAGTGCCTGTTTGGTTTACCAGTTGTTGACACGTATTGTGACGTCTCTAGCGCCTAAAGATAGCTAGAAGTAGAATTCTATTCAGCAAAAATACATGTTTTGTTTTTCTGAGGTTCCTTCAATCATATATTACTAAGCAAACTGCATATTCTTACCCCTAGGTTTGAGTGAGTGACTTAGCTGTTTTTCTTTCCTCCGTCCTCTTGATTTATACGTTTCTTTGTAATACACCAAAAGTTTGTGTGCAAATGACTTCTGACTAAACTGCTTTTTTTTTCATTTTTACATTCCTAAAAGAAGCCCCCGTTTATCTTGCGCCGAATAACTCGAAAAATTCTGTTAGTATTGGTACTGTCTCATAAGAAATGTCATTTTTTAAGAAAAACAATTATTTGAAATGTTCTGACAAGCAATTAACTAATTTTCAAAGTATTTACCATTAGATTCTATGGTCTTGAGCCATCGTTCAGCGAGGTTTATTATCATACGATGGTACCATCTCTGGTTTTTGATGCGGAGAATTCGGTGACGTCAAAATTTCTTCCACGTAGAAAATGGGCCATGGATCGAAAAAGATGACAATCTGATGGTGCGAGATCAGGGCTGCATACTGGATGTGGTTGCAGTTAGATTCCTTCCAAATACTGACTTTTTTTCTTGGTTGTTCGTGCAGTTGCATTGTTCTGTTGCAATATGACTCTATTTCGGTTATGTTGGGTATCTCCGTCTCAAAATTTTATGAACTCGTTCCAGTTGTTAAGAATAAAGATTCGCATCAATCGCCTGTCCATTTGGAACAAATTCCTAGTAAATCATACCTTCAAAATTCCGCCAGACACACAACATTGCTTCGAGACCGAACTGCTTTTAACGTTGACTTTGGCAGGTTGGCGGGGATCAAACCACTTTTCGAGGCATCAGGGCCTCGGTAATATACTCATTTTTCATCACAAGTGACAAATCTATCATCCATGTATTATGGATAAGCTGACGACAGATATCCACTCTACGATCAGTCTGTTGAGGTGTCAGTTCATGAGGTACAGATCTACAGCTTCTGTATGATTTTTCAAGTGTCTTAATGTAGTGATCTATAGTATCTTTTGATGCACCAAGTTCTGAAAGCCTACGGGTACCTTTTTGCGGATTTTCTCGCAAAACTTGGCGTGTATTCTCAATATTCCATACTTTAGTTCTTTCAGAACGTGGTAAATCTTTAGCGCTTTCATCTCCATTGTTGAAACGTTGGAACCATCATGCCACACGCTCACTAACGACACCTTCTCCTTACACTTCACTCTTTCTTCGAGCTGTGGCAGCGCCTTTTAATCTTGTTTCCAGTAATGTTTTAGAAGGACTTAAGTTCTAACTTTGTTATCTCCATTTTGTGATTGTTTATTAACAACTGAAGACTGATACATGTTCGCAATGTACCTAACACTAGCCATGGCATCCTGTAAATAGCATTGCCAAACCAAAGACCCAATAAATTTTCCAAAACACCGAAATAAAAAAGTAAGACTTTACTTATGAGACCACCTAATAAAAAAATGGCATGTTTTCCCACTAACTCTTCATAATTATATTAAGAGAAATATTCATTTGTGTGTGTGTGTGTGTGTGTGTGTGTGTGTGTGTGTGTGTGTGTGTGTGTGTGTGTGTGTGTGTGTGTGGGTGGGTCGGTGGGTAGGTAGATGGGTGATGTATGCGTGTATAGCATACTTAAATACGCTTCGTATTCATCCAACTTTTAGATTTTAAGTTCTTCCAGAATGCAACACGAATGTTTTCACAACAATTCAAACTTTAATGTGGAAAAATCGTTTTTTTTTTTTTTTCCTTTTAAAGTAATTGCCAATTTTAATTAAAACATCATCTGTTTAAAGTACATGATTAGTAGCATGTAAATCTTAAATTTTCTGCGTATAGACTGTGACGTCCTCTTCCTTATTAAAGAAGTTATATAATTTATGCAACTGTTAAAGCGTAAGAGGAACAAAAGCTTGCTACCAAAAACCGGACATATGGCGCCAGTAACCTGCGTCAGATAGTGGGTTCGATGCAGACTGTCAACCTTCCTTACCCAGGGCTTTCTTCGAACAGCTAGGAAAATGCTGCGAATGTTAATTACTAGAGCTAGGAAGTTGAGGAAGGATCTTTTTTCCCTAATGTCTTAAGATGAGTCCTAACGTAATGTATGTTAATTATGGGTCATTATAGACCAGAAAATGGAGAATTTTATTTGTCCTCTTCGCCCTTTTATATATTTTTTATCTAAGGTCTTTTTTTAGAATTTTTATTTGTTCTTTTTATCTTTCTAGCTTTTTTGTTTAAGGGTACTTTTTGTAGCACCTTTGTTTCGTTTAACAGATTATTTATTTATTGCAACTTTAACTTCTTTTGACTATTAAATACGTCAAATATGAAGCTATTAACAGTGAAGCAAGCAAATATTTACAAATATAAAATTTTTAACTTAAAAATTCACTTATCTTATAAGAAAATGTGATATTTTTTCCTATAAATTGTCCGGGATCGCGGTTTTATGTAAAAGTTTTACATGAAATTGCGATCCCGGACAATTTATAGGAAAAATATCACCTTTTCTTATAAGATAAGTGAAGTTTTAAGTTACAAATTATTATATTTGTAGATATTCTTTTCACTATCTTTCTCCTGTTCAATTGAGTCTAGCTTAAATTCCAATTTCTAAAACGCACTCCTAAGACTGGTACAGCAGGTAACGGGTGAGAGGATCCCCTCTATCAGCAGAGAACCTAGTAAACCCTCCCTAAATATCCCATTATTTTTACCAGCATCGTTTTTTTTTTAGTTTACACCCTCGTATGTTAAATCATGTAGGACTATGAAGGAATAGGCGAAATGATGCTCAAATGAGCCCAGGGATCATAGACCTTAAAGTTATCTTTCCGGATAAGGGAAAAAACCCGGAAAAAGCTTATACAAATAACTCACCCTGAGCGAGATTCGAACTCAGGACTTCTTGAAGGTGAGGTAGATATGCTACCACTACGTTACAGAGGTGGGCTACCAGCGCTGGCTTCACTTGCAGTTTTACAGTTTGTGAAAGAAAGCCTGGCTACATACATACCAAAAACTAAGCCTAGTGTGACGTATTTGTCCTTTTTTCCCCTTCTTTGCTCCATATTTGAATGTTTTTAGATCTGCTAAGAGGTTCCTTTCTAGACTATTTATAGATTCTCAACTTCTTAGCCGCATTCATTACATTCCCCGAATTTGCTTCCCTCCATTTCACCTCATTTCTCATTTCCTTTTACTTCAACTTCATCTAGCTTGGCTATTTTGGGGTTATAAGTGTTTCCCGGGAATCTCGATGTTGCTAAGTTAATCTTAGTACTTGCACACGGAGTTTGATAACGGCTGCTGGAAAATTAAGTCCGATTTTCCATTTCTTTTAGATTGAGAACGTGCAGGAATAGTCACTACAGTAACAGATGCAACTTTGTTAAATAGACCGATGATGGAGCTCTATGACGTGGATTTAGCACTAGTGACTATTTTATCCTAACGTATTGCAGTGGTTTCCGGGTCAAAATCTACCACCATGCCGCTGCGTACTCCACGTCTGCTCACCATAATTATCATGACTGGAGGATAGGGCACTGTCACGTCCCGGTCTCTCCACGCAAGTATATGCGGTCCTAGCAACCGAGGGCCACTACTTCTCAACCAAATAGCTCTTCATTTGGACCCTCAGGTGCCTAACAGGACTTAGTGCACCTCAAATCACAGGTCTTGCAATGGGAGAAAATCCTCTCGCTGGTATCGTAAATCGAACCCGGATCTTCCGCTTGGTAAGCAGCAGCGCTACCATCTTCCTAAAGGGATGACCGACTATTACATCCATAAGAATCTAGTGGAAAATTATTTAAGATAGGCAGTGGCAAGGCCTGACTTTCAAAGCGATGAAGCTGCAAATAATAATTTTCATTAACATAAGAGAGAATAATGACTCAAGGAGCTAAGGCTACTTTTCAGTACTCTTTCTATTGTACAGTACGTAGGCCCTTCTTGCATTGCAAGACTGGTCACAATATATACAAGCAGACATATTCCTGTTTTTCCTCTCCACTCAAACGTTCTAATTTTACCTAGAGCTGATCCACACCACATGAATTGTTTAACTAAAACGGAGAAAGTATGCAAATCACAGGCTTTTGCTAATAACGTAAAACTTCACAAGAATTTTCTATTTGTCACCACTAAATACCAATCTACTTAAAATACTACGGCTAATGCTATTGAAATATATTTAGTCGTGATTACCTCTGGAAACCTACGAAGCGCGGTATTCAAGATTACGAATGCGTAAATACAGAAGTATTCAGTGTTGAGTGTGCTCGCGAACCACGAATCCAAGCAGGTGTCAAATTGTCCGTAGCACCGCGGATGTTCGCGAATAAATTTTGAAATTGTATCAGAGCAAATAAAATATTGTTTGGCATGGACTTTCTTGTTTTTTCCCCCTTTCTTTTTCATCTGAAGTTCTTCGGGAAACGGCGCTTTCAGCGCTTCACTGCACGCTTCGCTACTGATAGGAGGAATAGCTAAAAATATATTTAGTAACTCTGATTTGTGTGGTATAGGTACAAGGAACGAGTACATCTCTCTCTAAAGATTTATTGTAGCTACTATCTCGCAAAGGGAGAGATGAAGTGAAAGAGCTGCTGGAGGCTAAAGGCTGCAGACACAGAGACGTGCAGTATTCCCTGACAGTTCCAGACTCGAAGACCCGTTCCACTCTTGGAATGGTGATGAAAAACCCATCGACCAAGCAGCCCTCTAGCGTCCAAGCAGAATAGTCTTTGAGAAAGAACCAACATCGCCAAACGCCACGAAACCTATAAAATCACCTGAAAGTTGAGAAGGAAACATAATCAAAGGGAATTGTGGAAAATAACAGTGGAAGATTATAAACCACTCCAGTATTCGGCTATCGACAAGAGAAAATCGTGAAAATCCAAGTTGAAAGTGGGTGGACGAACCTGGGAACTTCCGAATACTAGACTTTTTTATATATAAAATATGTACACTCCTGGAAATTGAAATAAGAACACCGTGAATTCATTGTCCCAGGAAGGGGAAACTTTATTGACACATTCCTGAGGTCAGATACATCACATGATCACACTGACAGAACCATAGGCACATAGGCACAGGCAACAGAGCATGAACAATGTCGGCTCTAGTACCGTGTATATCCACCTTTCGCAGCAATGCAGGCTGCTATATTTCCATGGAGACAATCGCAGAGATGCTGGATGTAGTCCTGTGGAAAGGCTTGCCATGCCATTTCCACCTGGCGCCTCAGTTGGACCAGCGTTCGTGCTGGACGTGCAGACCGCGTGAGACGACGTTTCAATCAGTCCCAAATATGCTCAATGGGGGACAGATCCAGAGATCTTGCTGGCCAGGGTAGTTGACATACACCTTCTAGAGCACGTTGGGTGGCACAGGATACATGCGGACGTGCATTGTCCTGTTGGAACAGCAGGTTCCCTTGCCGGTCTAGGAATGGTAGAACGATGGGTTCAATGACGGTTTGGATGTACCGTGCACTATTCAGTGTCCCCTCGACGATCACCAGAGATGTACGGCCAGTGTAGGACATTGCTCCCCACACCATGATGCCGGGTGTTGGCCCTGTGTGCCTCGGTCGTATGTAGTCCTGATTGTGGCGCTCACCTGCACGGCGCCAAACACACATACGACCATCATTGGCACCAAGGCAGAAGCGACTCTCATCGCTGAAGACGACACGTCTCCATTCGTCCCTCCATTCACGCCTGTCGCGACACCACTGAAGGCCGGCTACACGATGTTGGGGCGTGAGCGGAAGACGGCCTAACGGTGCGCGGGACCGTAGCCCAGCTTCATGGAGACGGTTGCGAATGGTCCTCGCCGATACCCCAGGAGCAACAGTGTCCCTCATTTGCTGGGAAGTGGCGGTGCGGTCCCCTACGGCACTACGTAGCATCCGACGTTCTTGGCATGCATCCGTGCGTCACTGCGGTCCGGTTCCAGGTCGACGGGCACGTGCAGCTTCCACCGACCACTGGCGACAACATCGATGTACTGTGGAGATCTCACGCCCCACGTGATGAGCAATTCAGCGGTACGTCCACCCGGCCTCCCGCATGCCAACTATAAGCCCTCGCTGAAAGTCCGTCAACTGCACATATGGTTCACGTCTACGCTGTCGCAGCATGCTACCAGTGATAAAGACTGCGAAGGAGCTCCGTATGCCACGGCAAACTGGCTGACACTGACGGCGGTGGTGCCCAAATGCTGCGCAGCTAGCGCCATTCGACGGCCAACACCGCGGTTCCTGGTGTGTCTGCTGTGCCGTGCGTGTGATCATTGCTTGAACAGCCCTCTCGCAGTGTCCGGAGCAAGTATGGTGGGTCTGACACACCGGCGTCAATGTGTTCTTATTTCCATTTCCAGGAGTGTATATATGTATATATAGATATATCTATATTTGTATTTTCATTATTTAAACGTTGTTTATTGTTTCCATTTGTTTTACTGTTTGTTTTCTGTAGTTTCATACATATTGAGGCACCATTTATCCTTAATACAACTTGAGTGTAGATTACACGAGATATGTTTGTATTGCTTAAAGCATTGATATGTGTTCGGAGTTTACACTTTGTTGCCATCTTGCTCGGTTGTTTTATGAAATAGTAAAGCGGACTGTATTTTAAAATTAATTATCTAGTAGAGTTTAGGTGGGATTTTTAAAAATCGTGCAATTTAAGTTTTCAATCACTAATTAGGATTTGTAATAAAACTGAGGTGAAACATAAAGAAAGAAAGTGCCTTTTGGTGAATTCATTAAACAATTTTATTATCATTGTATTTACAAAGCTGTACTGTCTACATAGTTTCTTTATTTACATTATCAGTACACTATACATACATATATTAAGTAAAATATCAAATTATTATTCTTACTTATCATTAAGTAAAAACAAGTTATTAAGTGAAATAAAAATTTATTGTAAAATAGGAATCCTTAAAGTTCCAACATTGCTTACCGGTTAAAAGTTCGAATTTTACAACAGTAGATTACCACAAAGCTTAGGTAAATTTATAAAGAACATTATATATTTAAATGTACATGGAGCTAATAGGGTTTGAAAGAACTAACTTTTTGCAGTGTTACCATGATGGGTACAGAAGCTTAAACTCAGCAAAATGTATGCTTTAACAATAGCATGTTTCACGTGGTTATACTATTTTATTTTAGATTTATTAGATAAAAAGTATCTTCAGTCACCTCTTTGATGTGAGAGTAAGGTGTCTTCCTCACCTTCAACAAGTCTCGAGTTCGAATTTCAGTTAAGGTGAATTATCCAGATAAGGTTTCTTTCTTGTGCTGCGAATGTCAGGCAAGTGTAAGATCTGTGGACCTGGACTCACTTGAGCACCATTTCACATATTTGTCTTCGTTCGATATTGCCTACCAACTTAAAGGATATTAAACTTAAAAACAAGTCAACTTGTTCTTGTTCTATTTTCCGGCTCTATTAATGTTACCTGCACATATATAGAAACATCTGTACCCGATGCAATACTCGAACCCACAATCCTCTGTCAAGAAACACCAAAGCCAGGTAGTTCGAGAGCTCGGCTATCCTCAGATGTTATAGCGGTACTCGTAATGTTAACAATTCGCTTGTTTACTGTTGGATATTGCTTAGAGCTCGAGTTGATAACCTTTCTTCAGTCAAATTCTTCCCTTAGCTAATAGGGTACGCCTTTACAGTTGACACTTGCAAATCCTCTACACGTGGTCTCAGTAAAAACCGTTGCCATATTTTTTCTTGAAGTTCTTAATGGGTCAGTCCGCACTGAGAATACACCCCCCCCCCCCAAAAAAAAAAAATGGCAAAAGTCCACTTTGTAATGGCAGAGTTATAAGCTATAAGCAGTTTGTGATACTGAGGTTAACGTAATGAGCGCGGCGATAATGTCGAGGTCTTCGAAAGAGCAACTCTGTGTTTTACTTATCTTTGAATTACTGTTATACATTTCATTTAAGTTTTACTAACTTAACTTCATATGTACATACTAGTTACATTTTTATTCAAATATTTCACTTCCTTATATATAAAATATTTGAATTATAGTACAAATGTTCATTGCTAATTAACAATATACATAACGTCAGCTTAGTGAGAAAACTTCGTAGTTCAATGATTTATCAACTATATTAATGATTATTACTAAAGTCTCTATATCAACAAATGACACGTGCTCTTTGTTTGACTTGACAAGCAAACAGAAATTCAAGCGTCTGCAATTAGAAGCGATGTGCATAACGGTGTCGATATTTTTGACTTTCTTAAAACGTTTACTCAAATGAACTTACGAGTTTTCTCACAAAGTCCACTATACATAATTTTTCTTTCACAAGAGCTACAAGTTAATAAATGATATTAAAAACTTGTTTATTTTGGTTAAACTTAGTTGCTAGGTTAATAACTTGGAAGTTATAGTTTATTATTACATGCCGGTGGGTAAAGAAAGTTCACATAATGATATAATATGCCTGAGTTTTTAAAATATGGAATCTTATATCTATTTTTGTGCACACAGTTTGATTCAAAATAACATGGTTTGCAATGTTGTACGGGACGGCTAAATGGTCAGTTTACTCTCCTTCACATGGCTATATTAGAGGAGTACTGCATTCCACACAAACATTTGGTACATGTTACGGGATATATATATATATATATATTGAACTCCCCTAAAACCCAAAAATACATTTTAAGAAAAATATTCTGTAGGTTGGCTTATCTGAGCAACATAACTAAACTAAAAATGATTGTGGGTAACTAATAAACATGACATTCATATCCATCATCTTCCAAATACGACACAAAGATGTTAAAAATATATTCCCAAGCCAGTTTCCATGTATAATTCAATACATAGTACCTTGAATTTTCGTCAAACAATTCATGGGTTCTTCTTCATTTAGACTGAATTTTGTGTAACTGTGAACATAACTGGATCTGTAGGTGAAGGACAAAGCTTATTGATAGAAAAATGTGGGTCATATAAGGGCAATTTGTGTAAAATAAATTTGTTTGTAGCGTTAATAACTTGTTAGGAACTCCATATTGAAAATTTTGTACGTTCTCAATTACGATTTGAATGATTCTGATGTCTTTTCCATTGCGAAAATTTCTTCCGATAAATTATATTTGAATGCTGTTTTCTTATAATGTATCTATATGGAATTAGTCTTAAACAAAATAGAGAAACCAGAGTTATAAATACTGGGCTGTATAACTTATACAAGCATATAAATTTATCATTGGTAGAGCTAATCACTTGAATTTATCACTTTAGGTGTTCTTAAAAGTTGCCCTCTTCGAACATGTGGTATTTGAGCAATTTGGGGTGTCATTTTTACATTGTTTTAATAGTTACGCAACCCATTTGTCATGAACACAAAATAGCCCAGTTAACTTTCAATTAGATCTATTGCCACACGCTCAGAAAAATTTGTACTTCTTCTTCTTAATATTATTATTGTTATTGTTGTTATCATTATTGTTATTAATTTATTTAACCTGTACTGAAGTTCTTGATCACATAGCGATGGTTGCTATATAGGTAGTTACATTGGTTCATCTGAGTTAGTGAATGACAGACAGATGCTCTTGTTTACATAGTCACCTTCCTGTTAGCTAGTATGTATTATATTAATATGGCACTTTTACAAAATGTGGTCTTTAGGATCGTAGAATTCCTGGCTCCTTTCTGAGCATCACATGCCAACTCTCTAGGAACATGGTATATGAGACTCGAGAACACGAATCAGTTTGCAATTGATAAGTTTGGTGGACGGTTGTTTGATAAACTTATACCTCTCATTAAAAGTTCTCGAAATTTAACCCCATCCAGGTCTCAAAAAATGCTTGCCAGATTTGGGTTTCCTTATGAATAATTTTGCTGTCCCATACAACTTATTAACAAACTTGTTTCCATATTGAATCTTCCTGTGCATCTTTATCTTTCTGTATTAGTTAATGTATATGATGATATTTAGATACAATAATTTGATTGTTCAGCGTTGACCCAGTGAACGACGTGCTCTTCCAGGACGTCTGAAAGGGCGTGTTGGAGGAGGCTGTGTAGGGCACTCACCCTGGTTTCTTACTGCGTAATCTGAGAAAAAAAAGAACATTTTGTAATTTACTTTGTAATACCTGTCATTAGTACAGATACATTTGTATGAAACAGTATAACTTTTGAAACAATGAAACGTAATTGAACAAAAGCACCAAAGGAATTAATGTTTACAAAGGTACAAATTAACACGGTATGTAATTATTTATATTTTGCTCGTGTTACAGTAAAAAGTTAAAATGTGTTGTACAATATTAACTGCACATTATCTATTACTTGAAATGTGTGAAAAAGTTGATAAGTGTTTTAAAATCAGTTTTAAAATAAACCATTTTTTTTTTCACTCATTCACTCCATTTTACTACCTCTACCACCTAACTATAGCCGATGGAGAAAGTATTGGATTCCACTAAAATTTCTATCTTGAGATTTTAAGGAGATGCGGATTTTGTATTTCAAAAAGACATGCTTATATGGTTTCTTCCAAGTGTACAACACAAACTAGCCTTCAGAGGCAAAATTTATCGTTATTTTCTCATTTCTCAAAAATTCTTCTAATTCTTTTTATTAAAATAAAAGTTTGGATGGATAATAGATCTTGAACGTTTCGTGAATTTTCAATGAAAACTTCGTCATATTGGCTAATTTTGTATAGTACTGTATATCTGATAAACCTCAAAAGCAGGAACAGATTAGGGACCATTAAAATATGCAGTTTTTATACAATAAATGTTTTCATTATCTTTCTATTTTCAACATATTCTATGTTGCATGTTTCATATTTTCCAAGTTCTTGAAAATTTGCAACTCTAATTTGTACTTGTATCGCAAGGAGTCATTTGTTACCACGGATACACAGTTGAACGTTGTTTGTTAATGTAAATAAGCAGGTCTTATTTTACTTTAAATAGTTCTTGTACAGAAATACATCGTAACACTAAAAATGCTTTAAAAACTGAGGTTGAGAATGCCATTGGGTAGGAAATTTTCCAAGTTGGTCTCAGAGATTGCATGATAAAGCAAAAACTAGTTACAGTTTATTTAAATAATATACCCATATAACATAGCTCTATGTAAACACTTAACAAATCCTAAATATGAGTATGTAATAAAGTGTCAAAATATCTGAATATCCTTTAATCTTATTCTACAGATAATACACTCAAATTTCTAAATTGCTAAATGATTGTATAAAGAGAACATTGCTAATATTTAAATCAAGGAACCGGATTTTTACATTAAAAATTGAGTGCGCAAAGGCTTTCACTACCAGAGTAAATCGATAAATTATTACATCTATTATGTTGGAAAGCCTTGGTCTATGTGTAAAATTATTTATGTCTGACTTTTCGGTCAACTCTTTGGTTGCCTTGTTCAAATAATAAGATCCTGGGTAGTTTAGCAATCACTGCTCAGACCATTCTTTTGAAGACGGCAACCAAAGAATTTGCCAAAACACGAGGTTTAAGTAAATTTTATACATACACCATGGCCTTCCAGCCTGGAAACCTATAATGATAATTTATGAATTGAAAAGTTTATTTTACTCCATGTTGGTGGATTACGTGTCCTTTCCAAAAAGTATATCATGGCCGCCTGAGATTGTGGAGTCTTCTTATTCACCAAATTCACCCCTACATATTTCATTGTATAATATGTTATTGGTTTCTGCATTATATGAAAACGAAGACAGAATGCTCAAAATTTCATATACTGTAATTATTTAAGTAATCACTGGCTATTCCAAACCAGGAATCTTCCATTTTCAACCGGTATTTATAGGCATTAGAGTCCTCTAGACCATTTAAGATAATTACATAAATAACCGGGAGATGTGAATGAAATTAATTAATTTGAGCTTAAGAAGCTAACAATTCAATATCAAACAGGCAAGCTAGTAAATACATATGGCTAACAATATAATCAACATTGATCGTATTTTGAATAGATGGAAAGAATTATCATTGAATTACCTCCATTTATAGCGATATCTAAAGCTTCTAAATAGTACGAACGAAATTCTAATAGGTGAATACATTCTTATGACGTATTCATATTTCATATCTGGAGAAAAAAGGATATTCTTTGCTTTGGTCGACTCCTTACGCACGTTTGTCTGGAGATGAATCCGGAAGTCACGTACTCGCAGGAAACGTATCGCAACGTCGTGGGCAGGATGAGGAACTTCCGCAATTACTATTTGTAGACACATTTACAGGAAAAATCATGAAGAAACGTTAAGGGTACGAGATAACGATAAAGATGTCTTTGGATAATCTGAACTCTGGAGATTGCAGAATCGGCTAGAGACGGAAGCAAAGTTAGAGTAACAGTTACATCACTCTGATATTCTGGGATGTAACCGAAGCTGCTCTATGGTATACAAGGGTCGGCTGATAAGTCCGGGCCTCACAATAAAACAAAAACATTTTAATTTTTCTTCTTTACTTCTCAACATAATATTCAGAAGGGATAATACATTTGTCATATCACTGTTCTAATTTAGTTAAACCATCTATGTAGTGCGATTTGTTATGGTCCTCAAAATAGCTGTTTATCGCATCAATGATCTCGTTGCTGTGAAATCTTCGTCCTCCAAGAACTTTTTTGAGGTTGGGGAACAGGTGGTGGTCACTGGGTGCTAGTTCTGGCGAATAGGGTAGATGTTCAAGCAATTCCAACTTTAATTCACACATTTTTCCCTATTGCAATGACTGAACGATGGGACGAAGCATTGTCAACCCACTGTTTTGACTGTCATTTACTTTCTGGAGTGTAGTGATGTATCCAAGTTTCACCCATTGTAATAAGTCGTCTCAAAAATTAACTGAGATTTTTACGGTAGAGCTCCAAATTTTTAACAGAAACAGTTTTTTTTTGCAACTTTTGATCAGGTGTCAGCAAACGCGGCACCCATCTTGCACAGACTTTGTGAAAGTCCAAAACATTACTTAAAATATTATATGACGTTCTTTTCATATTTTTACGGCTTCTGCTACCTCAAACAACTTTAGTCTGCAGTCTTCCAGTACTAAACGATTTTTTTTCAATGATCTCTGGAGTTGTGACTTACACAGGGTGTCCACAGCTAGGCTCAACATTAGTGCTCGTACGTACCATTTTAAACTCTACAACCCACCTTTTAATCATTGTATAGGAAGGGGCAGAGTCTTTGAATGTGCTGTCCATTTCTTCCTTGTTTTCTTTAGGCGTTACGCTTTCAAATGGAAGTACTTAATAACTACTCGTTTTTCCAAATCCTCCATTTTCATGACACCTCTACATCTGTCTTGTTTAAAATGCTGTCATTCAAATATTAAACAAGCTATTTACCTGTAACTATGGATGCAAGCTAGTCTAGAGTTAAACTGTATGATGCTGTCCATCAAACGGCCCAGTGACGCCATCTCTATGTGAGGTCCGGGACTTAACAGCCGACCCTCATACATCGAGTCATGTACCATGTCTTGTATAAACCATTCTTATTAACGCTGAATCTTGTATCTTACTTCTTTAAGGCCGCGCCGTGGCTCAGTGGTTAGACCGCTTGGCTCTCACCAAGGCGGCCCGGGTTCGATCCCAGGTGACCGCAAAGTGAGATTTGTGCTGGACAACACGGCGCTGGGACGGGTTTTCTCCGGGATCTCCGGTTTCCCCCGCCATCTCATTCCACCGGTGCTCCATCTTCATCTCATGTATCATCAGTATCATCGCCTGCGGTGCCGTATGTAGTAAAAGCGGGCGTTAAACACTACACACATTTTACTTCTTTAATGCGATAAATCTTCGTTGCATGTATACATTTCCTTGTAGGTATAAGCTTACAAAAGATAGAGTTTTTAAGAAGGTGGTCGTTATACTTGATGGCTCTTTACATGATCAAGAGGGGGGGAGGGGGAAGAACGATTAAAAGTTGAAAAATTCAGACCAATTATACGAGCACAACATATGAGTATCTCGAAAAACGCCTGTCTATCTTTCTGCCTACTTACGTACAGCGCAACTTAAAAACAAAATGTTAGTTAAACATCAAATATAAGGATTTGACAAGCAGATTTTCATGAAAACCCTATCTCTTAATTTTGTGGAAGTAGTTTCTGAAGACCTCTTCATTTGAATAACCTTTGCATAACTGTAAAACGTATACGTCCTCAAGAGAGACATTTTTTCAACCGATTACAATGAACTCACAATTCCTTTAGAGCAGTCATTTAGACATATTGACTTAACTTTGGATTCTAAATTAACGTGGAACCAATACCTATCTAAAATTACCAAGAGCTGCAGATATCGCACTAGATGATTAAAACTTCTCATTTCACAAAAATGATCATTAGCCTTGGAATATAAGAGAATGATCTACAAGTCATTGATTAGTCCTATATGGCAGTATAGGTGTTCCAAATAGGATTCTGCTGCACTTCAAATACGAAAAATACAGGTTATCCAAAACAGGTATCTCAGACTGATGACTGGTGCACCTTGGTATGTGCTGCATGACGACATAATTCCGGAGGTCAATGAAGTCTTCCACAAGAGCTATAGTAGACCACAGAGCACCTTCACCAAACATTCAAATCATCTAATTGAACAAATTCCAGGTAATTAACCCCCAAATCCAGCAATTATAAGTCTGAAAAGAAGACACCGATTTAACACTTTGGACGTCAATATTTGCAACGGAACTCCAGAACCTCGCTGGATGGCCTAATGAGCACATGTTTCAAATTATTGTTATTGTACTTTGTATTTTCAAAACGTGTATAATAAAGTTTACTTGAATTGAAAAACAAGCATTTAGGATGGGGTAGCGTGTCTGCCTCACGTTCAAGAGGTCCCGAGTCTTAATCTTGGTAAGGGTGAGTTACCTGGATAAGGTTTTTTCCGGGGTTTTCCCTTATCCTGAAAGTCGAATGTCGGGTAACTCTAAGCTCCGTGGACTCCGGACTCATTTGAGCATCATTTCACCAATTTCATTCATCGTCCGATATGACTTAACGTTGGATGATATAACTTACAACAGCAGCAATTTAGGATTAAATTTTGGATGGAATATAATACTGCCTCTCTTCCTGCTATATGTAAGTATTAAAGGGAGAAAATGTAATATAAAGACATAAAAAACTTAGGTCTATTCACCACAGCGCTTTAAATAATAATCATTGCTTACAGACTCCCATAGTCTTATTTAAAGTAGATAAGTATTTGCAGATTCTCTCTTCCTCCACTTTGCCTGCCAGTAGCGTCTAACATGCCCATGGTTTTCCTTTGTTGGAAGACTCATACAAAGTAGTTACAATTGTATGATTATGTGTGAATTGATAACTTGTCAGTGGTGGTACTTACTCTTGCTATGAGTACAGTTGTAACAATCGAGCATGCACCTGTTGTTGAACGTTTCCTTCGCCCCAGTTGTAGCATCACGTGCACATACAGGCTGATATGCTGTGGGACAATTGCAGTTACACGGAGGAGGTCGGCGTGTGGTAGTTGCCGTTGGACATTCACCCTCCCTCTTGATTTTGTACGCTGTGAATTAAACACGTTTGATTAGTAAATATCTATAAGAGGGTTCAGATGAAGCAGGGTGTAGCATTTGGTGGATACTTACAAACTCCCATGGTGCAAGTGTGGCACTGAAACATGCACCTGTTGGGGAAAGTCTCGAGTTCTCCCTGCGGTGACTCGGCACACAGTGGTCTGTAGTCGAATTCACAGTTGCATATACACTTCGCGCTACATAGTGATATCACTGTGCCTGCAACAGAAAACGTAACAATCTGCTTAGAAAACGGAAACGAAAGTTAAATAGTACTCTTTCCTAATATTAACATTCTAAATATACATAGTGATTCTTAGGGTGGTCATTGAATGCTATTATAATCCCGCTAAATGACCTTCTTAACCCATAATTTCCCACGGATGACAGCAAGTACTATTTAAAACTAAACACCAATGAATGACTGATACATTTTGGCCAGGGCGTGGTTTCGGCGCCGGCTGACGCGTTTGGGAAAGAAAGGGGCTCTCAGCTTATGGAGACTTCCAAGATTTCCATTGGCATGCGAGTATAAAACTTCAGAATGCCTCCATCACTTCTGACCTCCACTCCCTTGCTTGGGCGTGAAATGGAAGCTGCTACTCTGCTGTTTCATCAGCGAGTTCTTGAAACGTGAGATCAAGTAGCAGTTGTGTACACGAGACCAGAAGAGTCTTAACTTCAATATGCTAGCGAAGGACTTGAAGAAATAATTGAAGTGCTACGTATAGGAAAAATCAGTTATTGAAAGAGCTGACTAAATTCAATAATAATTCTATTGCATTAGCACGATAATGCACGAAGGCTCAACTCTTAGTACACTGACTGCTGACTTCACATCAACTTGGTAGATACGAGGATATGATGTAATAACTAGCGCTCTCCTGCCGGAATGTGGTTTCTTGACCCCAGTCAATTTTCTTATGTTCTTATGTTTGTCATGATTCTGAATCAGCAGTGCTATCATATATGGAGCGAAGATCTGCATCCCCAAGGAGAGGCCGAATCTACACACATTCAGGAAGTATATACATAGATATATAATCCAAATAGGCTGTCATCATTGCTTTAATTTTCCATATGCTACGAAAGATTTCAACCTAAACTGACCAATTTCAAAATACGAACACAGCAGATATTTAAAAGTGCTCAACTGCATGGTCGTCAGTGCCCACGAATATTACTATTATTAGAGATAAAGCGATCATAAATATATTCCATTTTATTTATCTACGCAAAGGAATTAGAACTTCATTAGGGGGGATAAAATGTGTTTTTCTGCAGGACTAACTGCTGAAAACTGTATATTCTGGCAGAGAAAACGTGCAATGGTAGACGGATGATATATAACCGAGCAAGGTGGCATTCGGTAGGTCACGGGTTTGGTTCCCGTCGGCCGCATTCTCTCACTTGGGTTTGCTCGTGGTTCCCTTTTGTCACTCAGGCTGGGGCATTTAGTTATCCAGAAATCCCTTTCCATCATGTCCCTTTGTTCCTTGATTGCTCACAGTCGACCAAAAGCGCATTCGGAAGAACATTTCTACCGAGTGTCTGGCGAAGTTTAATCGCAATCCGCAAGACCTCTTATGCCGCTTTGTGGCCGTGGATGAAACTTGGACCCGTCATTACACACCAGGGTCACAACAGCAGTCAAAGCAATGAACAAAGGCTGGTGAAAGTGCACCAAAGAAGGCAAGAACTATTTTGTCAGCTGGTAAGATGACGGCTACTTTTTTCGGATTCTCAGGGATTAATCATCATAGAGTACTAAGAAAAAGGAAGAGCCATAGCTAGAGCCTATTATACTTCATTGTTAGATCGTTTGCAACATGAGTTGGCTGAAAACAGACCAAGATTGATATGCAAAACAATGCTCTTTCACCAAGGCAATGCACCATCGCACACATCAGCAATCGTAATGGCGAAAGTGCACGAGTTGGGCTTTGAATTGGTTCCTCATCAACCTTATTCACCAGATTTATCCCCAAGTGACTTCTTCCTGTTCCCAAACTTGAGTAATTGGCTTAGTGGTAAGAAAATTAGGTTCATCAAATGAAGAAGTGATAGTCACCGTCAAAACTATTTTGCAGATTTTGAGGGAACTTACTTTTCCGACGGGATGAAAAAGCTGGAACATCACTGGACCAAGAGTATAATCATCAATGGAGACTATGTCGAGAAACAAAGTGAGATGCACACACACACACACACACACACACACACACACACACACACACACACACACACACACACACACACACACACACACACACACACACACATTCCTGCTTTATTACCAGGCATATCAAATGACCCTCGTTGATATTTCAGGCCACACTCATGTCGCATTTCATTCAGGTATCTAGGAATTGAATTCAAAGTGTCTACCATTGAAAAAATGTACTAACTGTTCTTACTAATCCCGCTCCTTTCAGCGGGCAGGTGGATTCTGTTACTTTACATTGAGCCACCTGTAATTGCAACGTTTTATTAAATTAAGAGCACTAGTTAACGACATGGATATTTAAGGTTCAAACCTTAACAAGACCGTTCTCCCTGACTGAAATTTTTCCGTTTTTTTCCCCTTCTGAATTCTCATATGTGTTAAAAGCTGGGGAGGTACCCAGAATTTTGGCGTGGAAGTTTCCATCGGAAGCTTCCTTACCAAATTACTGTTTTATTTCTATACTGCCAATTGCAGTAACAACAATCACTTAAGACCATTTTTTTAAAAAATAGCATAAGTTTCATTTTTGTGAGCGAAACTCACTGGTTGAGAGCAAGTGGTACATCCTCTAGTTTAATTTTGTTTCCCTGTTTTTTGTTTGTGTTCTTGGCTAAGTACTCAGAACTCTTATCTACATAACATTTATAGCATTTTGTGATGAAGTTGTTCAAGTTCATACTGCACACGCTTGATTAGACAAGTGGGAAGATTCCAATGTTTGGATGATGTAAGATCAAGTTCAAGGTCAATTGAGCAAGCCTAAATAACACAATAGAGAAAAATCCTAAAAATTGACACACACAAGGGAAGGGCTAGTAATCATTGAGCTAATCTAAAAATTGTAATGCGTAGAAGTGAGGATGAAACCTAACCTCAATATACCAAAATGCTTTTTGTACAATATCGCCTTTTTCTTTCCTACATAGTAAAGATGTACATATTGACAGCATGTTTTACAATATTATAGATAAATTGGTTCCCAAATTACATTACTTGCCATGGGATGTAACAAAATTCCTGCTGATTATCATGCTTAGGAATGACTTCGCTCGTTTCAATGTATCATTAATTACTCTATGACAAGGTTCAGAGGGAGCACTTAGCACTTTGACCTATGAAATCGTATATGTCTTTGTCCTAGTTGGAGAGGAGAGGAGTAAGATGAGAGGACCCTAAAGACAGCCGGAGAGAGGACAGATGACTGCAGAGAGCAGGGTCTATAACAGCTAAGATTGAAGTTCCTCCCGCTCGGTTGAATATATCACAGTATCATTTCCCATTTCCATCAACTCTTTTATTATCAATTATGTGTTTCCAAATTCCAGATTAATTTATATATATAAAACATAATATTACTCGCCTCGGTAGCGTGGTGGTAGCATGTCTGCCTCACGTTCAAGAGATCCCGAGTTCGAATCTCGGTTGGGGTGAGTTACCTGGATAAAGTTTTTTTTTTTTTGGTGCTTTTTCCTTATCCTGAAAGACGAATGTCCCGGACTCATTTGAACATCATTTCACCCATTTCATTCATCGTCCGATATGACTTTACGTTGGAGGATGTAAATTTAAAAAAACATAATCATGGACAAAATATTTTTGTTTTCATTAGGCGATCATTAGGAAATTTGAAACTGTACGTGTGGATCAAAGCATAAACAGATGTAGAACCGGTAAAATAATGCTGTACGTGGGTTTTAAATCTTCAGATATATTTTCTGTTATAATTTAATATCACATAGAAATGCGAAACATGCAACAGAACGCCATTCTACATGGCAGAGAGTTGAGACACTGACGAGCGCTGCATTCGCTCGTTATCTTGTTTACTAGAAGAGCAACATATTAACAACCTGGTGAACAAGAAATAATGAAGGTTGGCCCCTTAGCTCAGTCGGTAGAGCACCTGCGTGCCGTGCTAGGGGGTCCCGGGCTCGATTCCCGGCGGTGGGGTGGTGACTTTTATCCGACTAAGATAGTTCCCCATCTTTCCCAGAGCCTGGAATTATGAATGAGAGTGCGAATGTGTGCGTGATCTAATGATTAAAACCCAACGAATACGAGTTAACACCTTCGATATGTTCCAAAGGAGAACAGCCGCCAATATGACCATTGGAGTTAAAAAAAAATGGAAAAAAATATGATGAAACACAAATTGACCACTTGGGAACGCGCGCGCGCGCGCGTGTGTGTGTGTGTGTGGTATGCGAGGTTAGCCAGTTTTTTATTATACGCAAATGTAAATTACCTTGCAGCCGCTCGTTTTGTCACTTGACACGAAGGGATTTTGGTTCCCTCTTCTTTCCCCTTGTCAGAATATTCAGTCACGTTATACATATGTGATTTCTCCCGCCTGCCCATGTATGACACGTTACTGTCCAGAAAACAGAGGGTACACACACTGCCTTGCCGTGTACGTGCGATAGGCTTGTGTAAACAACTTCGTTACTACACATACTTTCCGATACGCTTACACCTTTAGCATGTAGTAAATGTTGAGTTAATAATATTCTCATGAGTAGAGGAGTAACTCAGAAATATTTCTGCGATATAATTAAATATTTTCTCTGTGGTCGAATGTTTTGGTTACTCAACGCAGCTGTTACAGGTTGGATGTCCTCGGCTCAGGTAGAGTAACTTTACAGTAATTCCTGCCCTCGAGTCTGAAAGTATCATATAATATTTCATAATAAATATAATTAAATTCAGCGTTAAGTGGAGACAAAATGGCAACTTTAATTTGTTGTGCAGCCTTACAAATTGAAGCTTCCTCTTTGTAATTTACACATATTTTTAAAAATGGTAGTAAATCTATCTTATACTACGAACCCTGTACCACTTTACAGAAAGGAAAATATAACTCACACATACCATCTTTTCTCTAATGGTTTGTTCTAACAGTTAGCATATGTAGTTTCTGTGTGTTAAGTCACGCACTGTCCTTTTGCGAGTTTGTTTTCTCTATTTTTAGCGTTGAACAGCTTTTCTATAAACGAGATTTTCTGATTTAATTTTTCGTTTTCTCAGGAATTATTGAATATTAGTGTTGATCTATGGTGGTGTTTATAACATAGTTGGTTATTTAAAATAATAGTTACTCATAAAGTTTAATCAAAATATGACATAATTAGGAAAAAGTCTCTTAATAAAAATAGCTATTGTATTAGAGGAGATTAGTAATTAAGAAGAGATTTATCTACATCCCTTTTGATACCTTATATGGTTTCTGAGATAATGGGTTATAAAATTAATATTAGCCAAATATGCATTTAATTTCTCTTAAAGTCAAAGCAGTTACAGAGTTATATACAAATGTAATCACGAGTAATAATGTTATTGTTGTTGTTTTCAAATGCTAGGCTTTGGCAATGAAGCCATTAGCTCTCTTGCTCTCCAATATTTCTGTGTAGTGAGTCCGGCAGGTAGGACTTCACAGGTTAAAAGATGTTCTTCAGTCATTTCCTCTTCTTTGTTGCACAGAGGACAACTTGGACTTGTATAAATTCCTATTCTGTGTAAGTGTTTGGCCAAATAATCATGTTCCGTAAGTAATCTAAAATTTGCTACTGCAGCTTTACGTGGGATTTCTGGAATAATTTCTGGATTTTTAATTAAAATGTTCCATTTTTTATCTTTGGCTTTGTTAGATATTGATTTGTTTGTTTTTTATATTTGTTTTAATTAATTTTGTATGGATGTAAAGGGTAAGTTTTTACTTTTGTTCTGAATTAAATTTGCACTTTTTTGGCAAGAAAATCAGATGATTCATTTCCAGCAATACCACAATATGCAGGTATCCACTGTAATATAATTCTTTTCTGTAGATTTTGAAGTCGTTGGATAATTTTGTGACATTCTTTAATTTGGATTGACCTCATTTTATATGAACTTATTGCACATAATGCTGCTTTAGAATCAGAAAGTATGACAGCATTTTTGAATTTATCTATTCTGTATAGAAGGTGTTGGAGTGAAATATGAATATCCATTACTTCTGCATCAAAATTTGTTGTGTGGTATCCTGCTGGTTGATAGAATGAGAACAGTGCACACTTAATTCCTGCTGCTGAGTTTTGTCCAAGTTAGATCCATCTGTGTAGATATGTAACCATTCTTCAGTTGGGTATCTATTGTTCACAGTTTCTAATGCTAGTGATTTTAGTACAGGTTTGGAAGTTTGTGATTTTGTAACTATTTGTTCTAAATCTAATTGAATATTAATTGGTCCAAAAGTCAGTTGGTTTTCTTTGATTAAAATGTTTTCTTTAGAATTAGGAAAATTCAAATCTGTGTTTAATTCCTTAACTTTGTGTAGGAAAGTTGTCACGAGTAATAAAAAGATCGCTTAAATAGCAGATGAACTAATAATGATTCAATTTCAAGATAGCTTCTAGTGCAAAATATGTTGGTTTTCCTTAACCATATTTTTTATAAAAAATATGTGAGCATCCACACATGAGTTGTTCCACCAACGACAAATTCAAAAGCATATATTTTTGGTATACAATTACTTATATTCATAGAAAAGGTGATTCTTCTATCCACAGTACCTTGCTCAGGACACATCACTTCCTCTCATATTTACCTCTAATAGTGGAGAAAGTCTTATTTTGCTCCCTAAAATGCAAAATCGATATTTCAATACTGGAAATATACATTTTGAGATCCCCTGAATTCCCCGCTCCAAGCATCAAAAAGGTATGTGAACCACCTTAACACAAAAACGAAAAAATTTATTATGTATCAACTTTTGATTTAAGTTCAGCATCTTCCAAGAGTGACACGAATATTATTAGGAAAATCTTCCAACGTACCCTTTACATGGGAGATGTTTTAAAGTTTGATTTTATAAAAATGGCTCTAACATTTAGATTTAAGATAGTTTTATGGTAAATGAAGTATACATCTCGAATTTTCTGGTAAGTCTCCTAAGTTGTCTTCATTCTTAATAGCTTTTTGCATAACTTGTGAACCAAAGAAATACATACTCTTACTAAACAAAAAATGTAGACCTGGTTAGAACATTCACTTTATCACATTTTTATTTGTTTTATGAATTTATCAATTTCTTAGGTATTCCTTGATACTGCTTTCAATTACAAAATTTGCCCGCCTCGGTAGCGTAGATGGTAGCATGGCTGCCTCACGTTCAAGAGGTCCCGAGTTCGAATCTTGGTAAGGGTGAGTTACCTGGATAAGGTTTTACCGGGGTTTTCTCTTATCCTTCAAGACAAATGTCGGGTAGCTCTAAGCTCCATGGACCCTGGACTCATTTGAGCATCATTTCACCTTATTCATTCACCGTCCGATATGACTTGACGTTGGAGGATGTAAATTACAAAAACAAACAAAAATTACAAAATACTTATTATTTTCTGAAACTGGAAGTCCCTTTTAGCTTTTCTCCCTTAGTCATGCAAAAATATCTGATTTCAACACCAGCAAATAATGACTGGCCCTTATCGCTTAAAAGTCTGCTGTATTCCTACAGTTCCATTATGTCTTCAAGGAAAAGCTAATAATAGCATTTCTAGAATGTTTATTTCTATTAATGTGAGTAGATAGAAGAATAAGAAGAACAATATAGACATGTAAATGTAACTGATGCAAAGGTTAGTTAGGATGGCCTTTAGATTAACCAAGCAGGTTTAGATGCAACATAAAATGTTAATTTCTACTAATAGTTTCTTTGAATGGAACGAAGAAAAACAAGAAGACAAGAAAAATCGCAAACTTCCAGGCTTGTCCGATTGATGCACTCACACTCGAGAAAAATCTAAAATTGCAGCATGAAAGAACCTAGAACCTGTTTTTCACGTAATAATTAAAGGAATCCTGCGTGCGCAAATTCGAAGGGGAATTCCTCCTACTGGAGATAAAAATAACTAAAAACATGTACGTAAGTGTAACACTTAAAATACATAACTGGCATCCGTGCATTTGAAAACTGGGAGGGCCCTAAGAACCTGTTTTTCCTGCTTTATTTAAAGCAAAGTCGTTTACGCAAATCTGAAGAGAATTCTCTTACTTGGAATAAGGAAGTTTGTCTCAAAAGAAATAGTATGTGGACCAATGCCAAAATTGGTGTCATAAGTTTTCCTCTTGATTATCAATAACAAAAGCCGGTAGAACTAACTGTGGTATTCCTAGAATTTGCATAAACTTAGATGGTGATATGCCAAGCATGAAATGTCCATAAATGGCCATTTAATATAATTTAATATTCTGTGCTAAGGAAATATAAATTACCAGGGCTTAAGGTACCCATTTAAATTAGTAGTAACTGGTAATAGTAATGGAAATTGTAAGCCAAATATGGATGTTGAAAACCTCATGCTCTGTGTCTGTAAGCAAAATAACTGCGATGAACAGTTTTAAAAAATCTGGCGTGAACTGTGTAGTGACAGGTACGCATATCTATACTCATCATAAACAAACGGTGGTTCTTTATCCTGCTACGATATCATTTTATCTAGGAATTGTTTCAAAATAAGCAGGAAGTTTCCAATACGAGGAAATTGTATCCAAATGGCGTGTTCGTGGTTATAAGCTCTTGTTATGGGGAAGCGATTGAATCGGAAACTTGCAAGTCTTTCCTTTAGATGACATATAGATGACATTGTAATGGTGTATGTTCTGAAAACGGACAAAAGTAGGGGAAAAATAAACACAAATTGTATATTTTAATGATGGCGACGTTTTTCTTTGAGTAAATTATTGTTTATTCTTTAAGATTTCGGGGGAGGTCCGATACTACAGAGTAGCCGCGGTGTAACATGCCTGTCAGCTATTTAACTCCTAGTGGTTACTAACTAACTTTAAGATTTCGTTCTTTTAAGCAGTTATACTACAACTTAATACATAGAAGTTATCTGAATAACAGAAAATGCAGTGGATACGTTTTTATTTCTTGTCTTCTTCCCTCCATTTCCTTTCCACCCTCCTCCTGTGGAGAATTTGCACTCCCAGGACTTACAAGTGGATGTTTGTTGAGAATTCTGGATCCGACAGGATAGGGTATCAGCCCGATACCTGGTATAAGGATGAAGTGGATAATGATATAACATGTTGCTCGCCTCGGTAGCCTGTCTGCCTCACGTTCAAGAGGTCCCGAGTTCGAATCTCGGTCAGGGTGAGCTACCTGGATAAGGTTTTTCCGGGGGTTTCCTTATCCTTACAGACGGATGTCGGATAGCTCTATGCTCCATGGACCCTGGACACATTTGAGCATCATTTCACCCATTTCATTCACCGTACGATATGACGTAACGTTGGAGGACGTAAAATTACAAACAAAACAAAAAAGTGATATAACATGTTGGTGTAATTTATGAAAGAAGGGGATTCCGGACCAGTTAGTGGAATTAAAGGCGGGGGAAACCGGAGAATCCGAAGAAAACAAGTCCAGAGACCGCTTTGTCCATCACAAATGTCAACCTGCGGTCCTCTAGTACATATTGGTAAGAGGTGATTGGTCTGACTACTCACCAATTTGTTTTGTAAAATGTTAAAATATCATTAACACACTTTTTGAGAAATAACAGCTAGCAAAAGTTCTTCAGAACAAGGATACTTTCGGGTAAGGGAATTTTATTAAAACATTTTGTTATTCTGGAAAGATGCTGAACTGAAATACCCAGTTTGGTACTTCATGAGTTTTTAAAACGAAGTTTTTAAAATGACATGTGTAGTGTTTAACGCTCGCTTTTACTACATACAGCACCGCAGGCGGTGACACTGATGATAACATGAGATGAAGCTGGAGCACCGGTGGAATGAGTTGGCTGGGGAAACCGGAGATCCCGGAGAAAAGCCACCCCAGTGCCGTGTTGTCCACCAGAGATCTCACTTTGCTGTCTCCTGGGAACAAACCTCAGCCGCCTTGGTGAGAATCGAGCGGTCTAACCACTCAGCCACGGCACGACCACATTCGTTTTTAAATTTTGCTGCACACCGATATGTAAACGCACGCAGACACAAATATACGCACGTGCGCTCTATTTTAAAAATGTCTTTCCTTGAATTCACTTCTACTTCCGGTGAAATCTGATTGCCAATTTTTTAGTTGGATACGATATTTCTAGTTAAACAGCGAGGAAAGTAATATGTTATATTAATAATGAGGGAATGGTGTTAAAAGCAATGGTAAAGAGTACAAAAAGTGCTATGGCAATTATTCCAAATATATTTACAACTGGTGTAAAATTACAAAAAAAAAAAAAAAAAAAGATGAATGACAGGTGTTATTTGCACAACAAATAAAGCGAGAGAGAAAGCAGTGCAATGCGCATGCCCAAGAACAAGAGCTGCACTCACCGAAAGACAGCAACAGGTACAGCGATCGCATCTCGATGTTGTTTTGGGAAAGCCTCTTGTCCAATTTAAAACCAGTTTACGTTTGGGTGCGCTTGATTCGCACTACTACTGGACCTTGAACGATATTATGTACATACGTCACAGATCACATGTGTACCACATGGAGCAAGCCAACTTCCCTCCTCTCCAACTGTCTTCCTATGGTTTCCTAGCAGTAAACTGGAAAAGTAAACAATACTGTTGTTATTCAGTCTTCGCTCTAGGTCCTACCTTCTCAAAACAGCTCGCTAACTAGCCACTTCCGCTGCCATTAATTACCGCTTGGTATGCAATTCAGGTTCCTAATTTCAGCTTTTGGCTACAGTATGTTGAGGAACATTGTTTGTCCTTGTGCACACCTTAGCGGAGTGCAAAATGTTACCAGTGGAGCCTACGCTTTTACACCTTCATTTAATTAGAAAATAACGCTGAGAAAATTAATCAATGTGAAAATTAATTAATGTGTCTTAAGACGATTAAGATCGTCTTATGTTAGCAATGTTTACATATAATTTATCAAATCTTTACGCAAAATACATTCATGGATTTACTTGCTGTAAGCAAATATTTCCAGTATTTATCAACATTACTTTCATTATTAATATAGAAAGGGGAAAATGTCTTCTTTATGGTAAAGTCTTTTAATGAAACATACTTTCTTTCAGAAAAATCTTGAGCATTCAACTCTGAGTGCTTTTTCGTGTTTTTATATTTTTTCTTAAAATCCCTTCTTAATACTAAATTGAATAAGACAAAATTTGAAGACAAATAATCAGAAAATAAAACACTTTAAATTAGAATTTGTCATTCCCATCACATTAAAGCAAATTTTTCCGTTTCATTACGAATAAGGATAAAAGAAAATAGCTCGTGCGGCACAATTTTATTTATTTAGTGCTAGGCTACTACATAGATTGCATCTACTGGAATTGGCTCTAGTCACTTATCTAGTAGACGTCTAAATGCTACAAATCCTACACAACCTTTTTATCTCATACATCCTATGATCTAAAATTTACATTGTCAACTCTTACTCTTAACATCTATCAATTGACCATTTCCATTGGATCTCTCTTTCCATGGAAATCCTCCTACTTGTCTAATCTGACTCTGATCAGAAAACATTTTGTTTATGGTTACAATACCTTTACTTCTCAGCCACTTCTCCCCAATCAATTTCTTCCGCCATTCAGCTGTACCTCTACATTCCCATATAATATGCTCTTCATACTCTTTGTCCTCACATATGTGTTAGCCCGAAGATTGTTGCTGTGTGCCCATCCAGGATAGGGTTTAACCACAGAGAGGATTTTCTTTTCGGGATGATTTAGGATGGCTGCTTTTGTTTGAGGATGGTGGATTGATTTCGAGGTAGTTTAGTACTCCTCTAAGAAGGATAGAATGCTTTCTTTTAGCACCCTGGCGTTGAAGGATTTAGTTTGATTTTGAATTGAATTTGTTAATTTTGAGACCAACAAATCTTGGTAGATTATGGGAGCTCAGCATTTGCTGCTGCTGGAATTGCTCCGTGGTTACCTCGGATGCCCACAAGCCATGCGGGGAACCAGGAATAGTCGGGGACGACGTCAGGTTGGATCGTAATCACCAAGAGACCTAACCAAGGCACTTCTGTGCAAAGGTAACTGTTCGTATAATTTTGTAGCCCGGCGTCTAATTTCATCCTCCACGTATGGAAGACCCTAGGTTTCATGGAGGAACCTTACTGGAAAGTATCGGCCTACTGAGTAGATGGACCTAAGTCCTCTATTCTGAGCGCGTTGAATATATGCCAACCAGGAATCTGCAGCCATGCCCCAGACCTCGCAGGCATATAGCATCAACGGGACTATTAGAGCTCGAAAGAGGTATAGCTCTACGCGGACTGGCATCGATCGAGAACCCAGCATAGGATACAGGGAAGCAATAGCTCCCTGTACCCTCGCCGAGAGTTCCCTGATGTGTCGACGAAAAGTCAGACCCTTGTCTAGCTCAACTCCCAGGTATTTGATAGAGGGTACCCATTCTATCCTTCGACCTCTGAAATGGAAATCTGGGCAGTCTGCGGGGGTGTGGCGCTTGGTGAATAGAATAGCGTGGCTTTTGTCCGGATTAACGGACATCCGCCAACGCCTGCACCACTCTTGTGTGAGACGGAGGTGTCTTTGAATTGGATTGAAGGCTCTGCGAATGTGTCTGTCTTTGCAGAACAGCAACACGTCGTCAGCATACTGTGCCATTTCGACGCGCGGCTCGGTTGGGAAGTCTGCCATATATACACTGAATAGTGTGGGAGATAATACAGAGCCTTCGGGGACTCCGCCTCTCACGGGTCTGAGAGAAGATATTTGCTCCGCGACTGTGACTTTAAAAGTGCGATGTTTTAGAAAGCTGCGATGCGATTTGTCCTCACACATCGGACAGTAACCTTGCAGTACACTACCCCTTAGACCTCTTAGTTTCCAAACCCCTAATCTGTACCATGCTATAGCTTCTCTTTCCCTTTTATTACAGATTTCTAAATACTTTTCTAACCTTGATTCTGTTCCAAACATCCTTAAAAGAACCAGTGACCTTTTCTCTTCCATCTCAGCCCACATAGTTTGACGATCAATATCCTCGAATCTAGATCTAGCTACTTTCCACACTCCCCATGCTAAATTATGTCTATGCAGCCATATATCACATAATCCACCCTTTTCCAACTATTATTTTACTCTTTTCAACCAGGTTCCCTGATTGGGATGCTTTTCTTGAAAACTGAGACAGCACTTAATCCAGCTATCCTCTGGCAACTGCAGTATCCTGTACCAGTAATTAACCACTCTTTCAATTACCATTCCTTTTGCACTACTTTTTCCCATCTCTAAAAGTATTCCTACATTTGCTGAGTTCTTGGGGTACGCCCAGCATAAATTTACAGCATGCTCTTAATACAAGATCCATTTTTGGCCATATCCCTCTTTCATCTATTCTCGAGAACATGAGATTCATTTTCCTAGATGCCGCCTCCAGCTTGTTTATTCTGTTTCTGAAAGATCTCATTCCTCTGTTCATTCCGTAGATTTCCTGTTTGATTTCCTTCGTAGCTGCGTTTATTTTGTTCCCTAAACGTTCTTCCATTCCATCATTCCAATTAGCTTCTCCAGCGCTAATTGCCCCTCCATAGATCCTGGGTGCAATTCAATGCCGTCTATTACCAGTAGTATCAGGATGAGCACTTGTCATTATTATTAAGTTTTTAATCACCTCCAGCTTTCCAGACTTTCTCTTTCCTTAATTTTCTGCTCCCAAATAGGCCTATTCTGGCTCTGTATGTTCCTATATCCACTCCCATTGGTACTTATGTCCTTGTTTCTGTAAGCTAAGCTCTGTTAAACACAACCTTCCTCTTCTGTTGCTGGCTTAGCACTGTGAGGCACTAAGAATAGCTAATGCTTGAATTTCAGAACTGCGAGAGAGGGGTGAATTGCAAGTTCAAACCTTCAGTGAGCAGTAAAAAAAGTGAAGACATTTTTGATTATTGTCCTCTTTTCTAGTCTCTAGAAAAGGACTGTCACACGTCCGGTTATTCATTTCCTCTCATTTTAATGTAATTTCCTTCAAGGTTGTACCGGGCGCAGTTTTTTTTGTTTGTTTGCAATTTACGTCCTCCAACGTTGTCATATCGGACGACGAATGGAATGCGTGAAATGATGCACAAATGAGTCCGGGGTCCATGGAGCTTAATTACCCGACATTCGTCTATCAGGGTAAGGGAAAACCCCGGAAAAAACTTACCCAGATAACTCGCCCTAACAGAGATTCGAACTCGGGACCTCTTGAAAGTGAGTCAGACATGCTACCGCCACGCTACCGAGGCGGGCACCGGGCGCAGTGAACCTGCTTTCAGGAAATGTTTTATTTCTCCCAGCTGACAAAGTACCTTTTTTCCAAACCAAAATAAATAGAGAGCTTTGAAGATATCTTCTATGGAAATGTATCCTCTTGATGTATCCACTGTACTGGACTGGAAAGGACTACTGTATGGAGGATATTCGACACGGGTACCAAACGTGGTCAATTGTACCTATGGCCCCAAGGGGGCACACCCGGAAGGAAGAGGCAAGAGCAGACAGTGGGAGGCTGTCTAAGGAGCTACGGCAGTGCAGAGGGCAGAGTCCTTACATTTTATCAGATAGAAACTCCCGGGTAGACCAAGAAAACGGGCATCCCCCTACTGTGGTTCGGAAACGACTCCACTACGAGACCGGGTTCGGAGACCGCCAACCGTCCTACCGGAGAATGAAGTGTTACTCAGAGCATACCATTCTGCCATGCAGCGCCGAAACACCACCCGACACTTCTACCCTGAGACCACCAGATGAGAGATGGTGTGAAGTGATTTTGGAGATGAAATGGAGGGACAGGACATTCGGGAGATATACGAGGGTCGTTCAAGAAAGAATGATCAGAATTTTTTACGGTCATAATTTTTCGCACTAAAATTCAATCTTACTATATTCTGTTGGCTTAATGTGAAACAAGCACGCCGTAGTAGTTTCATTGTTGGTACTTCTGGTTCCCGCCTGTGAGAACCAGGGAAGTTCAGACATGCTCAAAACCGCCTACCGCTGCAATGGAGATAACACGCGAGGAACAATATGCGGCTTTGAAATTCTACTTTTGTCTCAACAAATCTTCAGTGGAGGCCTATACATTGTTACAGCAGGCCTATGCAGAGTCTGTTTTTCCCTACAGCACAGCTTGAAGGTGGTTTAAAATGTTTAAAGAAGGGAGATAATAAATTTCAATGGAAGGTGGACCCGGTGTTCCAGTTACTGCTCTTACGGAAGAAAACATCAACACACTGCTGCCATTGTGAGAGAGGATCGACGAATTACCTTAAGATCACTTTCTGAAATACTGAACATTTTATTGGGTACCACCCACACGATGGTGACAGAAACATTACACATGAGACGTGTTTGTGCGCGATGGGTTCCAAGACTGTTGATTCCCGAACAAAAGGACATTCGCATGTAGGTCTGCATGCATTTAAAGTTGATTTTAGAGGAAGATCCGGAGTTTCTTTCAAACGTAGTCACTGTTGATGAAACTTGGCTACATCATTTTGATCTTGAGAGCAAACAGCAAAGCTCAATGTGGAAATCTCCTTCATCACCAACCCCAAAAAATGCAGAGGTGGTTGCTCCTGCTGGGAAAGCTATGGTCATCTCATTTTTTGATATACATGGAATGGTTTATCAGCATGTTGGACCTGCACACATCCCAGTGCTACAGGGATGTTCTGAAAACATTAAAAGTCCATATCAGGCGTAAAAGACCACATTTCCATGAAACAGGCTGGATGGTGCACCACGATAATGCGCGGCCGCATATTGCCAAAGTTGTTGCTGAATATCTTGCAAAAAATCAACGTGAAGTGCATTCCTCATCCTCCCTATAGTCCGGATTTAGCCCCATGTGACTTTTTTCTATTCCCTAACTTGAAGAAACGCCTTCATGGGAGGCATTATCCATCATCAGAAGCAGTGGTGAAGGCTGCGGAGGCGATGTTGAAGGATCTCTCAAAAAATGGTTTCCAGCATGTCTTTGAAGACTGACAGAAATGCTGGGTCAAGTGCATCGCATTCAGGGGAGACTATTTTGAGGAGGACTATGAAAATTATGAGGATGAGTAAAGGTACGTTGTCTAAAACAAAAGTTGTGATCATTCTCTATTGAACAGCCCTCGTGATTAACCTACCCAGCATTTCCCTGGAGATCCGAAAAAAATCCCATGGGTCAGGTACGTCGGCTATGGGAATCGAACACGGACCTTGAGAATTCGGACTACAGACAAAACCGCCTGAGCCATTCCACTCGGTTTGATGGTCTAAATAACCTACAGTAACTGTTGATGGGCCCTTTAAACTCACTCACTCACTCACTCCTCACTCACTCACTCACTCACTCACTCACTCACTCACTCAATGTAGATAATGGATTAATTTGAAGCGAACATTTATATGCCTGAACCTGTCGGTTTGTACCAGATGGTGGTAGAGCCTTTGAAGGTAACCTGTGCCCCAAGCTGCTTCCCTAAAGCCAAAGAGACCTTGAAGAAAATCAGTGTTGATAAGGTATGAGGGTGCTTAAGTGGAGCCCTGTGATCAAATCTGTCATTTTAAATAGGAAGGCATAGACTGAGAAGAACCCTCTGTGCTAACTTCTCAGTTTGGAAAGTGTTTAGCAAAACATCTGCCTGAATCATTTATCAGGATCTGCTTGTTGGGCTCTAGAGGTAATCCTCAGCTCAAATTTAAGAGTGCAGGAGGGAGACTGAGAGGAAGTTCTGTCAAACCTGACCAAATATGCGGATAGAGAAGTGCATTTAGGGGAGTAACTCTAGCCAAATGCGTCAGGAAGAGAGATCCAAAACCTATCAGTAGGTCTGGGTGTTAGAGGGTAACCTTACTTATCCCCCACACTTGTCCTTGCGAATAGACCGGCATTCAGTGCCGAAACGTGCAATGAAGCGCTTGAAGCGCCGCTTCCCCAAGAATGTCTGGACAAAAACATGAAAAGTCATGCCAAACAATATTTTATTTGTTCCGGATACATTTTTAAAATTTATTCGCGAACATCCGTAGTGCTGCGCACAATTTGATAGCTACTTAAATTCGAGTGACCAGTTCCATGAGCTCATTCGATACTGAATATTTCTGTATTTACGCATTCATAACCTTGTATATCATACTTCGTAGATTTCCAAGAGCAACCGCGACTCTTCAATATTTAGGAAGCACTGACAGATTTTGCCACGTGAAGTCTCTGTAGTGTGTGAAGAAGAGTTTATCTTTGTTTTGTTTTATGTAGCGCTTTTAAATACATCTGCAAGTATATTTTAATAGGAAGAGTATTTCACGTAGATTGGTGTTTAATGGTGACAGATATAAAATTCTTGTGAAATTTTAAGTTATTAGCAAGTGTGTGAGTTGCATACTTTCTCTATTTTAGGCTAACGGTTCACGCAGTGTGGGCCAGCTGTAGGGGAAATTGGAACGCCTGAGTGTAGAGGGGAAGCAGGAATATTTCTGCTTGTAGTGTCAACAGTCTCGCAATGCAAGAAGGGTCTATGTGTGACTGTACAATAGAAAGAGTAGCATTAGTACTTTGAGTCATTATTCTTTCTTATTTTAATAAAAAAGTATTATTTGGAGCTTCCCTCGCATCTGTTGAATACAATGCTTCGTCTACTTACTATTGGTAAAGGAAATCTGACGAGTTACATTCATATTATTTTTCTACCCTCTATCGTTTATTCTTGAGTATACGTGAACACTATTCTCATTTTAATTGAGGTAAATCGTTGCAGAAATTTCTACATTACTTATTTAACGATAGGTAATAGAGAGAAAAATGTTGAACTAAATGCTGTGTACCGTCTTCAAAATTCCATGCTTTTTGCATGCAGTCGCAAGAAACAATTGAACATCAAGGACTTCCAAACAATGACGAATTGAACAATTTAACGATTAATAATGAATATATCTGAAATAATCTGTTAAAAGCTTGTTTAAATGAAAATGTTTTTTAAACAAATCTAAGTTTTCGTATAGTAGTTTTCGTCTATCGCCTAACATTTCCCAGGTAGACAATATTATACAATTTTTTTTTCAAATGGAGAAGACACCATAGCCTATTTCCATGAAATAGAGAATGTATATTTCATTGTTCATATATGATTCAATATCTTTGAAGCCATCTTTAAGAAATTCCAAAATTTTGGGAAAAAATAAAGCTTTTATTTGGAGAGAGGGAGGAAGGCGAAGGAAAAGAGGCAGTATTATTCTACACATTTTTTTAAACGCAAGTGTTCTCAAATCACGATGTTTGATGAAATCTTGGTGTAGCATTTTTGAGTGGAATACACTACATCTTATACTTACTATAGGTACGATAAATAGTAGGGACATTAAAAAGTAATTACTCTATCCCCAATAAGTCACAATCTATACTGTTTGCTCATCTCTATGGATTATATGTAGATCGAGACTTTACGTTCAACAGGTCTCGAGTTCGTATCTCAGTTACCTGAGTTTTCCAGAAAGTCAAAGATGGAGTAACTAGGGACCCCGAGCTCGTTGGAGCATCATTTCTCCCATTATTCATTTATCATCCATTTAAAACCTACCAGGTTAACATACGTTAAACTTGGAAGGGAGGGTGAGAGGAAGAAAGGGAGGGTGGGAGGGAGGGACGGAAGGAAGGAAGGAAGGAAGGAAGGAAGGAAGGAAGGAAGGAAGGAAGGAAGGAAGGAAGGAAGGGAGAAGATGAATACATTTCTGTCCAGAAATAATTTAGAAATAAGAAATAATTGCTTGGTTACAGCACGCAGAAACAATATTCAAATGCTTATAAAGCAATCTTTTTTTTTTTTTTTTTTTTTTTTTTTTTTTTCCCAGAAACCGCTTAACGAGTTCCTGCGAAGGAAAAGAAAGGAAAGGAATCGCAAATTTTCAAGGATTTTCCGTAAGATGAGACATTTACGTTTGGAAAAACATACTACAGGAAATATTTGGAGAACTATTACAGCTGTGGAAAAAGATCCATGTTTGACACAGTTTATGTTAATGAGATTTGTATTTTTCTTGCGTACCTATAGTTTTCAAAATTTTATACAAAATTCAACAAGAATAAACCAGGACCTGAGTGCATTTACGAAAGACCCAGGATATTTATTTTATATTTCATTGCAATATTTCAAACATATTCAAATCATTTGCCTTTCATTAGAAAATAAAACTGGAGCATTTTTTTTTTTTTTCATGGAAACCGTAAAGATTAGTTTAATTGGAGGGTCATAAAACTTTCGTGCTACATGTTTGAGGAAGCTAGACTAATACGGTATTTACCTATTTATCATGTTTTAATTATTTAAATCCACGACACACACACACACACACACACACACACACACACACACACGCGCGCGCGCGCGCGCGCGCGGGCGCTAATGTATTTAGTACACATCCTGTTTGTAGAAATATTTTCTTTTGGCTCAGGGAATCTCAAAACATGTATTTTAGGTACATAATACAATTGGATTTTGGAGAAAAGTACAATACGTATCTACCGTAGCTAAGTGGTAGAAAACTTAAAACAGGAATTTGTTCAGTAGTGTGAATTTTGATAGTGTTTTGTTTTTGTTTATATTTGTGTTATATTCAGTATTTAATTTGTGGTTATAATATTTTATAAATATCCTGATAATGGGAGAGATGTACACTCCCGAAACGGTGATATCTAATTGTCTTTTCACCTGGCTGACTGCCCGAGAAGAAATTGAGCTTAAAACAGGAAATTACAAAATCCAGTAAGTTAAACTTCGATATCTCATTTAGAACTGAATACAACACTATTTTACTCTAGTAAATGGTTGAGAGGGTAAAAATGTATTCACTGAGGTCCAGTGTTTTTTTCTTTGGGGGGGGGGGGGGTGGAGGCTGGCGCCCCATTGATAAAATTTCCTGTCTAGAAAGCGTAACCAAGAAATGTACTCTGTGACTCACTTCCAGTGTTCGTTTTTTTCTATATGTAGCACATACTTCCTCTTTGAAGGTAGATTGTGGTCTGCATGCAAATATGTTCTGTCACGTTGTGATGAAACCCTTGGCTGCTCTCCAGGTTATGATAGCATGCAACTAGCAGAGTTGACCGTTATTGGTACTCTTGAGTTTCATGCTGAGGCGCAAACAACAAAAAGAACCTTGGAACCTACGCAGGATTGCCAACACATGCTACTAGAATCCCTGGATGGCCTCAGATAACCCCAGCTTTTAAAACAAAATCACCAGGTGGTGATATTACTGGGCATCGAAAGCGGGACCCTTCCAACCAAGCGGGATGGCACGCTTAAGATTTTTTTTTTTTTTTTTTTGCACACAATTGTAATGCAATCTCCTTTGTACAAAGTAACTAAGTTGTCATAAAGCCTGTTATCGAAGTCGGATCTAAGGTGTTTTGTACATAAAGTTTGACTCGATTATGTAATTATTAAAAATATAAATGATATGCTTAAGAGCAACGTTATAAGATATATAACGAAAGGGCAACACCTACTGAGGCCTGTTGCAGTTCTTACCCCTATAAGGAAGGGATAAAGTGCAGACAGATAGGCCACGGAGATTTTATGAAGTCTCGAACTGTTCCTGGCTTGGAGGACCCGTCCCACGACGGGCGTAGCTAATGGAGGACGCTGAATGACCTGTTCAAGATAACATCCCTCTAGACCTCATGGGGAATACGAGAGTGGTTCAATAAATACTCATGTTAGGAATGGAGATACCAGTTTTTCAAACACAAATTATTTATTTCTTAATATAGTCTCCTTTTAGGGATATACACTCCTGCGATTTCTTAACCCTTCCAATTAAAAGTCAGGCTCTACAAATATACGCCTCTGTCTCCATGATGACCTCATTTGATCTAAATGTTATTCCTCTGAGCCATTTCTTCGTGTTGGGAACAGGAGAATATCAGGGGTGTAGCAGCAATTCATAACACAGTTTATGCAGTTTGGCGTCGGCAGTTCCGGATGAATGTGCTAGGGCGTTTTCGTGGTGAAACATAACTTTCTTCTTCGTATTTGGGGCTGCCTCTCCTTCAACTTCTTCTCCAATTGGGCCCCCTGTAGGGGAGGGGATCCGTCACCTTCAGCTGCTGTGATGCAAGCGCTGCGGAACCCTAGCACTCGTGGTACATCTGACGTTACTAGAGGAACCTTGGGCCGAACATTCGAGCCACTCCCTGAATGGGAGTTGTTCGGATTGGGTTGGACTCGAGGGGGCAGTGTGTTCCCGTTACCCGCAGGAAATTGGATACCTCCGGCCAGGCTTCGGCCGCTCAGAGGGGGCAGTTGGTTGCCTAAAAGGTCCCAGGTACTAGCCCGCAGAGCTAGTAGAAGATGTGCTAGATCACCAGGTGGCCCCACCGAGGTTTTTCGGTAGTGTTCCCTGCGGGGTTGACGTGCGTAAGTGGCGTATCCACTTCCACCCGTCTTGACGTTGTTGTCCATGGGCGGGGGGCTTTTTAGACTCAAGGTATTGTCCCAAGAAAAGACCCCCGGAGTTATCCATCGCTCCCGGGTAACAGAGGGTGGGGTCTTCGGACTTTGGGGTAGACCTCACTGAACATTTGTCCAATTGGGCCAATAACCCACTGCAGTATGCTCCAATAATTATTTTTCCCTTTTCCAAGAAGTCAATGAGTATGGTACCTTCCGCATCACACCGCATCGTCACCATCGCTTTTCTGACCGACGGGACCGTCTTTGCTTTCTTTGGAGCAGACTCTCCGGAAGCAACCATTTGTTTGGATTGTTACTTGGTTTCCGGAGTACAATGATGAATTCAGGTCTCATCGACAGTGACAGCTTGACGCAAAAGGTCCTTCAGATTTCGCTTAAACAGCTCCAAACGCAGCTTCGAAGATGAAAGCCACACTCGCTTGTTGGCCACTGTGAGCAAACGTGGCATCTATTGGGCCGACAGCTTTCTCATCTCCAACTTATCGTACAAAATATGAATTGCCGTTCTCGTCGATACACCCATAGCTTCTGTCACTTCGCGAACTTTCGTTCCAATCAGTGAGGATCATATCGTGGACAGTGACTTCCTCGATAATCACATCTGCAGGATGTCCTTGGCGCTCCTCGTCAAAAACAATGTTCGACCACGTTTAAATTTGTTATACCAATTTCTAACAGTTGTCATAGAAGGCGAAAGGTCTCCATAAACACCATCCAATTTTGCTTTTAACTCCTCGCAAGTTTTCCCATCTAAAACTAAAAAGCTTATCACTGAACAATACTACACTTTTTTTCTATTTTAGCAAAAACACTTGAACAATTTGTTGAAATGTCCGTAAAATCCAAACTAACCTATGAATCAGCATCAAATTTGTTTTGACAACGTGTAATATGACAGTACATGATGATAACACAAACTTCCTTTTTTTGGCCTTTAGGAGAAACTCATATGGTCATCAAAGGGACACAAACTTTCGTTAGCAACACCATATATTTTAGTTAATTGATGGAAATTAACCATTTCTTCACACTAGCTGTATATAGGCTAAGGTTTTTGATACAGTCAACATGAAAAATTCAATGCCATGGCCGGGATTTGAGACACGGTTCTCCTGCTTCCCGTCCAGTCGTTCTTACCCATTGAGCTACCATGGCCAACTTACCATCATGACATTAAATTCTCCAGTTTACTCATATGTTTTCCCGGTAAACCACTAGGGGTTCTCGTATTCGAGATACACCGTTTTTAGTGACTTACTATCGTAAGTACTTGAGTTCCAGGCTTCATCATTTAACTGTTATTATTTTAGTTAATTGATGGAAATTAATTATTTCTCCACACTAGCAGTATATAGGCTAAGGTTTTTGATAGCGTCAACATAATAAATTCAATGCCATGCCGGAGAAATATACGAGTAAAATGAAGAATTTAATGTCATGACGGCAAGTTGGCCATGGTAGCTCAATGGATAAGAGCGACTGGACGGAAACCAGGATATCCGTGGTTTAAATCCTGGCCATGGCATTGGATTTTTCATGTTGACTCTATCAAACACTATATATTTTGAAACCAAGGTACTTATTGAACCGTCCTCATAATATTCTTTCCTTGAAACAAGCCTCATTATGTCCGCACCATTTCATGCCACCAAACCTAGAAACACGCCGTCCTTTCATGATTTGCCTATGATCTTCATAAAACGTCTACAGCATATACATATAACTGTAACACATTTTGTGTCATATATACTTTAGTTTTTAAAGCCGCTAGAATTTCTACTGGGCAAATAAATTATTTTTACATCTCTTGGGAAAAACATTAAATTGGCATCTCTGGACTTGGGACAAAGCTTCTTCTTAGTACTCTAGCCTTCATGTTGTTGACCATTGAAACCTGTGTGGTGATTCATTAAACTCTTTGGCAATAGTTTTGCTTCTTCGCAAATAATTAAGCTTGGGAAATTTGAGTGCAATGTTGTACCAGTTGACAGGTGAAGCATGATTTCATTTCCTCGAACGCCAGAAAAACCCCCTCGTGCTTCACTAAGAATCACTTCAAGATCAGCAGATCAGAATAAGATTGTGGTTAAACGCAGTTTCTGTTTTCTTTTTACGTGTCCTTGTATTTTATTTTTATATTGTTCCGACATCTCCTATTCTATAGATAAATTTACCTGCATGTGACTTTTAATCACTCTGCTATTGGAAAACCAATTGCTGTTTTAAGCTCTTAACGTGAGGAATAGTTGCACTTTAAATCAGGGTCAGATTTACCACTAAAATAATGCATCTACATAAGTAGTATATTAGAGAAAACATGAAAGAATCCAATTTAAAATTAAGTATTGTAATTATTACCATCTGTAAAGTTTCTAAAATCTACAAATCATATCGGTACATTTTAAACTTAAAACAATGGTTTGACGTATAGTAACATGTAGACCAAATTTCACGCATATTTTTAAATTAGTACCCAATATATTTACCCCTTTATTGTTTTTACTACTTTAACAGTTGCTCTGCATGATAGAATTACTTTTAAAATTTAGTATAATTAAAATAAAACCCTTTAATAGTATGTTAATAAATGTTATAATTGAATGTTTAGTTATCCTATTACTTTTGCAAACAATAACTATTAAATATACTATTTCAACATTTTAAAAGTTTATACAGTAAGCGTATTTAGCATCGGAACTAAGCATATAAAAAATTCATGACATTTTTATACCATTATTTAATAAGGTTTACAAAATGTCACGTTTTAGACTAACACAGACATAATGAAAACCATTTCAAAATTGATTGTGCCAAGAAAAGGTAGTATAAAAATTATAACTAAAATAAAATTGCTTTTTTACTTTATTTTTTTTTAAAAAGACATTTGGTGGGATCCCTCCATCGACCGTTTTCTTTGTAGCTAATTTAGAATTTGCAGACGTTTTGTTACTTTGGTGTGGACAAAACTTATTTTAGCCACAATTTCACAGAAAACTAGGCTTCCAGGTGCCTTTAGTTGCTGTATAAAATGCTATATAAGGCATTTATTTATTTATTTATTTATTTATTTATTTATTTATTTATTTATTTATTTATTTATTTATTTATTTATTTATTTATTTATTTATTTATTTATTTATTTATTTATTTATTTATTTATTTATTTATTTATTTATTTATTTATTTATTTATTTATTTATTTATTTATTTATTTATTTATTTATTTATTTATTTATTTATTTATTTATTTATTTATTTATTTATTTATTTATTTATTTATTTATTTATTTATTTATTTATTTATTTATTTATTTATTTATTTATTTATTTATTTATTTATTTATTTATTTATTTATTTATTTATTTATTTATTTATTTATTTATTTATTTATTTATTTATTTATTTATTTATTTATTTATTTATTTATTTATTTATTTATTTATTTATTTATTTATTTATTTATTTATTTATTTATTTATTTATTTATTTATTTATTTATTTATTTATTTATTTATTTATTTATTTATTTATTTATTTATTTATTTATTTATTTATTTATTTATTTATTTATTTATTTATTTATTTATTTATTTATTTATTTATTTATTTATTTATTTATTTATTTATTTATTTATTTATTTATTTATTTATTTATTTATTTATTTATTTATTTATTTATTTATTTATTTATTTATTTATTTATTTATTTATTTATTTATTTATTTATTTATTTATTTATTTATTTATTTATTTATTCATTTATTCATTTATTCATTTATTCATTTATTCATTTATTCATTTATTCATTTATTCATTCATTCATTCATTCATTCATTCATTCATTCATTCATTCATTCATTCATTCATTCATTCATTCATTCATTCATTCATTCATTCATTCATTCATTCATTCATTCATTCATTCATTCATTCATTCATTCATTCATTCATTCATTCATTCATTCATTCATTCATTTATTTATTTATTATTCAATTCTGTGATTATTATCTTACCCAAAATATATTAAAATATAGTTTACAAATTATAAAATGAATATAATAAAATTATGAGCTATGACAAAATAAAATATAATAAAAATGACGAACAGTAAACATCAAAATTAATTATTTAGACTAAGAAATATTTTAAGAAAGCCATGAAATATTGATAAGTTTTGTAATTCACCAAGATATGTGCAAGTCGGTTTGAAAATGCGTAATCTAAGGATTTAAGCAATAATATAACTTCATATAATTCAAAACAAAAAATGGGGCATATAAGATAGTTTACCAATGAAAGCTGTATAGAATTAAAGTAGGTGTGTAGTGTTTAATAATTCTAGGATTCATATTTATGGGTTTTGGTAAATGCTGGCCTTTGTTTTCAAAGATCTACAACAGAGAAACAATTCGTTCAGTACACCACCCTCAAATGATCATCCGTAAAAGTGCCGCACTTAAGCGATATAATCTCAAACCCTTCTTATCTCATTTGGGGAGAGAGGCTTCCTTATTTTTTTGTTCGCTCTTTTTAATTAATTACGTATTACAGAGGCAGAAAATTGAGAATAAAACTGTAAAAGACAAGACACCAAAACAGAATACTGTCCATACAACAAGAGAGGTTACAGCAAGCAACTAATGAAACATTTCAATCCACAATAGTAACACATGCGTAGGTGAATATCAGGGGGGAAAACATTTATGTGCTATTAATCAGAGTATTTGGTCTATTTTGTAAGCAAAGTTGTGGCTGAAGTTTATCCGCTGAAGGATATGAAAACTGGGATTTAGACAATTTACAATGTTGGATTGGGATTCCTGAAAGGCAATGAAATGTTTGTAAATTTTTTCCATACAGCTGACAAATCTATGTTCAATGTGTTGCATTGTGGATATACGGTGGAATTTTTCGATGGCAAGAAATATATTACATAAACTATAGTTATTTGTTGCAAACTTTATTCATCTTTTAAAGAAATTGATGAAAATGTCACAGAATTGAGTTGAAACCAGTTTCGTAAACGCTTGTTTACATCATCAGTCACTTCCACTTCCTTTGTTGTCAAAGTTACGGTCGCTAGATGTCGCAATATTTGTGTATTTATTACCAGACTGTGAAAATGAAACAAACATGACAGAATCGATTGGTGATATTTCAAAATTCATTATGCCATTTCTATTTTTAAAGTAAATATTTTTCCAAACTATTAAATCTATCGGGTCATTTTATTGCTTTAATAATTTAACTTCTGGATTTATTTCATGGTTAAAAGACCAAAAATGATATGCCATGGTCGATTTATCAGTCTGTTTATACCTAATAATTCAAAAATGTTCTTTTGTTCTGGTTACTAAACTACGTTTGGTCCTTCCAAAGTGAACCTGGTCGCAATTTAAATGATTAAATTGATAAATGCCATATTTCCATTGGAAGGACCAAACCTAATGTAGACACGAGAACGATAGAACATTTTCGAAATATTAGGTATAAGCAGAATCGTGGCAGATCAGTTTTGATCATTTATCCATGAAATAAATCCAGAAGTTAAATTATCAAAGCGATTTAATGTCCCTATAGATCTAATGGTTTGGGAAAATATATTTATTAAAAAATAGAAATAATACCAACAATCGATTCTGTCTTAAGTTTATTTCATTTTCAAAGTCTGGTAATAAATACACAAATATTGCGACATCTAGCAACCGTAACGTTGACAACAAAGGAAGTGGAAGTGACTGATGATGTAAACAAGCGTTTGCGAAACTGGTTTCAACTCAATTCTCTGAAATTTTCATCAATTTCTTTAAAAGATAAGTGAAGTTTGTTACAAATAACTGTATTTTGTCATATTTATTGCTTCATTTTTGCTAGCTTCTATTTTGTATGTATTAAGAAATATATTATTCACTATCTGGTGCCATTACTTAAACTGCATACTGTCCATGCTTTTGTGTTTAGATCCAATACTGTACGCATATTATTTGGTTTCGACAAAAAATTGAATTTTGAACAATAGGCATTTTTGGTAGTCAGCGTTTAATATCAATCAGCCGAGTCAACTCAGTTGATGAATCAACAAGCGCAGATGTGCTGTTTGTTGAAATAGTCACTACAGATCATGCAGATTTGCCAATCTGATTTCTGGAATCGAAACATCAAGAAACTCCTAGTGAAGGATTTCCAGTGCATGTGTTGCAATATATTTCAAGAACAAGCTGAAGGCATCCTTTATAATGCGATTACAATAAAGTTCCGTCCATCTTGCTTCTAGGTAATGCCTCTCAAAGTACGCCCAAACCAATCATTGAAGCCCTTCACCTATAATAAGACGCTGAAGAATACTTCGACCACGCGTTGGTAAGCTCAAACATATTGACATTTTGATTTCCAAAGCCCAATATTTATTGGTATTTAATAAACCTTGGATATGTTTAGATGCAATAAGTAGTTACCGTTAACTAGGAAAAACGCAATGCCTTAGACTTTTACTTCTGTACTCCTTTCATCCACTTTGATGTGGGAATTGGATCATTTCCAACTAATATTACACATAAACCTTATGTCAAATTGACATTATCATAATTCTTCCTGCTCTCTGGAAGGAAAAAGACTAGGCTATTAAGAAGTGTGAGGGAAAAATGCAACCGTTGAACTTTCGACTCGATTTGCAGTTGATTTATAACAGTCAATTATTCTACGTACATCTTCTAAGGAATGTGGGAAGGTTATCTATAGCTTATTTTTATAGTGACCCAAACTCTAAACTATAGTCGTCCTGGAAACAAAAGCATTACGCATGTTAACTTTGTGAGCTCTGGAATTTGAAGCAGTTTAATTCAAGAAACACGCAGTTCTGGTGCAAAATATAGTTACACTAACCATAGAATTTAATTAAATATGTTTGAGTCGCCTATATCTCAGGCTTATTAAGAATGTTTACAATTGTGTATAATAAATTAATCCAAGCTTATCCTTCGTTTGTTATCATGCACATCCATTTTCCTAAATCTACAAACATATTCTGAAGTACAGAAACAGGAAAATACATCTATATATCACCATACAATTTCTCTGCATGATATTTTTTTCAATATCCAATATGAACATCCTGTGGTAGTAAGTTTATATAAGTTCTTCCTCAATTTATGACGTACCTGTTATTTATTAAAATAGACAACTTCCCAGCTGTTTTAGATGGGAACGCTTAAGTTTGGAAAAACTGGATATTTGACGGCACACATCCGTGCTGCAACGGACGAAGGTTCATCGGAATATACTGTAATAATTATCTGAATATTAATTCTGGCCTTGTGTTAAAAATACAGAACAGAAAACATTTAGTTCAGTATACAAGGATATTAATGTTTAACCAAGGGAACAAACTGTGTAATACATCTTCTTTATCTGCCATACTTTATAAATATGAATTTTCGTAAAAGGGTGTCATATTGAATCACAGTGTGTGTCTGGCCAACGTAACTCAAAAACGAAAAGTCTAATAAGCACCAAATTTGGTTCCAGTCCCGTATCTTCGAAATATGTGACAAAATGTTTTTAAAATATCCTGCACCTTAAAACGACACATTATATGGAATATTTTGTTATCTTTTACTTTATCAAAAATGACTATAAAATGCTCATTAAAGTATTTAAGATATTTGCCTGTTTAAAACATGTATTTTAATTTTATGTGAATAATTCTTTTTTTAGAACTTATATAATGTTTAATAACTAGGAAAACTTAGAAGATAGAGGGTTGCTGTAGAAAAAATGAGTTCATAAAAATACTAAAACATAACGTATTCGTAGCATTAGCTGTTTTCAAGTAATCGATGTTGCAGTTTAGACCTCTTTATCCTCATTTAAGGATACCTATGACTGAAAATTTGAAATCTTGAACTAATGACGCTAGCTTTATAAGATTTATGCCACAGATGTAAGTTAGTGCAAGTATGATATAGCCCAAATTTTGTCAATTCCACTTTGATAGTTTAGAAAATATGCTCAAATATATTTTTGTTTTTGGTTTTGTCACCTAAAACGTCCCTTGCGAAAAAAATACGTAACTTAAATTTTGGTCTAATATTTTAACAATATGTTCCCAATATATCTATTGTTTTTAATTTGTTCTAGGTTTCCCTGTGTATCAATAACTTAAGGCTCCAGAAAATGTTAAAGCTATGAATACGGATTTTTCCTCCAAAATTTGAAATGTTTTGAAGTAAAGAATGTGTGCTTAAAATGCACATCATAATAAAGCTCAGGGCAATTTCTATTCACTGTGTCTCTATGAACATGTGTGGCAAATTTCACTAGTTTAACACTAAAACTGTGACGCAAGGAGCATTTTAAATGATGAATAATGTTGAAATTTTCAAAAATGAGAAAACAAGGATAAAGAATTACAATTCATATCTAACACTAGCATTCACTTAACTTTCAAATTAGATTAGAGGATACAAAAATGGCTTGCGGGTGCTATCTAAGCATTCTTCGGATTCAAGAAGGCTTACATTAATTTATAGACTAATAAGAGGAAAATGTTCATATATATCCTTAACACACATGTTTGAATTATTACGATCCATACTTCCCCCCAATGTTTCTTCTTTCTATCCATTGTAAGAACTTCTTATAAGGAGCAAACCTTTCAATATTGTTGCTGTATAACTAAGCACCTCTTGACTAATTTGAAATTATTCCTCGTAAATAGCGCGAGTAGTGTGGAAGAATCACGTTGTAATGTGAGTAGTATAATATTGTAATCAATGCTTTTTTATTGTATTGTTCTTATCACCATAAGCTGTTCTGTAGTGGAGTTTGCTAGGCATTGGATCAGCTATGAAAACATATTGTATGAAGTTTCTTACAATCTCAATTCTTAAATACTAAGCAACGTTTGCATGTAACGGTGCAGTAAAACGTGTTATAAATTACACATAATACTTACGTATTGCAGACAAAAGATTTGGTGCACTATTGAGCAGAAGAAAGCTGCAGAGAGACTGTTTGCACTTACGCTGTCCTATATAAAAGTTGCAAGACGTCTGCCCGTATGTACGAGTACATGATCGAGGACAGCGACCTTTCACCTATCGATACTACAAACTCTCATGCATACCTTTTGTAGGACGTTTGGTATTTATATGTAGTACAATTACTCCCATTAATATTTGGATTTCCCAATTTTGGACGAATTTGGAACTAGGTAGCACAAATAAAATGAATGTAGTGTAACAACTACGTGTTTCTTATGCACATAGCATCTAATTGTATGAAGGTTATCTTTTTATTACATTAAATAACCCAGGTAGAAATATTGTTGAATTTTTTACAACAAAGACCATGCCTTTTTAATATTCGGTATAAACATAGAATTAAAGAGGGGCAGTTATTAAAATAGTAAAAAGGTATGCCCAAGAGTTAGAGTGGTAACAAGTCAGAAAGTTCAATTGGAAAATCGAGATATTAAATAGGAAATCGAACATTTATAGGCATAATATAAAAATCAGATCAGGTTTTTAGTTTTTATTACGTTATACAGTGTAACAAACAAGTTTTGTTGTATACCTACTGTGTAAAATATAACTTTAAAGACAAAGTAGTATATTTATTCAAATCTTTCTCTAAACATAACAAAGTACCAGGAATCTGTATACTAATGGAAGCAACTGCAGTATTTCTCACACGAGAAGTGGTTGACTGGTGTCTAATGTTGCAATGAGCCGTTTGCCCTCATGCACTTCAGTATTTTGATGAGAGGCCGGTGGGTCGATCGAAAGCTGGACATTGGAATAGACTGTTTCTCTCCACAGGAAGGACGTATAGGACGTTCTGCTATGCCAGTTCTGTGCAAATGTTTTCTGAGACATTCATGGTTCTTGGTAATCTGAAAACCTATTCAGAGGATTTGTTGTTTTCCGTTCGTTTGTGATACATGGTCCTTTTTAATTTTGTTTAAATTGCATGTCGATATTACTATTCGTTTGATTGAATTGTGAATGATATATCGATGCAATTTTACTACCTCTATTGAGAAAATTAATTGTTTCATTACCTTATATTTCATAATTTGCTGGTATCTATTGAAGTATTATTATATTACTTAAAATAATTATTTTATAATTTTTAGGTATACATTTAGGTATTTAGCTATTTTGTTTTTAAATTTACGTTAAGTCATATCGGACGATGAATGAAATTAGTGAAATGATGCTCAAATGAACCCAGGATCCATAGAGCTTAGAGTTACCCTACATTCGTCTGTAAGTATGAAGGAAAACTTCGGAAACAACTTTATTCAGGTAACTCACGCTGGCCGAGATTCGAACTCAGGAACTCTTGAACGTAAGGCAGACACGCCAACATCTACGCTACCGAGACCATCATTAGGCTGTTATGTTAGATATTATGAATACTATAGCTGCTCTAGAATCACTCAATATTACAACTGCCTCAAATTGGTTTATTTTTAGAAAAAAGATCTACCCGTACCTTTGTGTGATTTATGTATGGAATTTCTCAAGGTTTAACTTACTTTTAATGGAAACTTCTGGTAGTTTCAATTTTTCCACATGATATTGTGTACGTGGTTCTGCATTATAGCTGTGTTTAAATAAACACAATATACAATTACAATACACTATGTAATCGAGATCGCTATATATTGGCCGTTCCAAAATGAATAAATATTAATGATTATGAACAACATATTACAATATGTAATCAAAAGAATTACTCAAAACCATGCAAGTCAGGTTGTAAATATTTTATTCTACAAAAAAATTTGTTTTTAAATACATAATAATGTTCCTTTTCACCTTAAGTATTCTACTTCTAGGCCAGGAGGAAAATCTGCAGGAATTTATAGACCTAGTGGATTGGAATGAAGAAGAAAAAATTACATAGCTTATACAGATGCTATAGATCAGTGCATTTACTACGTAATTGTACAGGATGTTAATGAACTACCTTAATAATGCCAGCGATTGTACACGTGGCTAATATAAGCACCTTCAGATAGGCAGTGCATGGTCTACGGCTAAACATAACACAGTATGTGTAAAGCCAGACTGAAAAACTCAATGCCATAGCCGGGATTTGAACCACGGATCTCCCGCTCTCCGTGCGGTTGCTGTAAACCACTGAGCTACTATGGCCAACATGCCGACATGTCATTAAATTCTCCAACTAACTCGTATGTTTCCCGGTAAACCACTAGGGGTTCTCATATACAATGAGACACTCAGGCTATGAGACATTATATTATTTAGTAATCCTATTTTATTTGAATTTGTCAAATAGCACTTAAAAATAGGTAGGTATAATGTATATAGTAATACCGAACTATAAATAGAGCTATAAAGAATGCAGACCGATATAATATCATTTATCCCTGAGTCATAGATATATGTAGTTTACTTTCACTGCCGGGATCTCTTTTTTCCGCAGCGCAAAAGTGCTGAATGACCCATTCAATAGGTGGAATTCAACAGGTACAACACTCCACGAGTCACTCAACTCAGGGATAAATGATATTATATCGGTCTATATTCTTTATAGCTCTATTTATAGTTCGGTATTACTATATACATTATACCTACCTATTTTTAAGTGCCATTTGACAAATTCAAATGAAACAGGATTACTAAATATGTCTCATAGCCTGAGTGTCTCATTGTATATGAGAACTACTAGTAGTCTACCGGGAAACATACGAGTCAGTTGGAGAATTTAATGTCATGTCGGCATGTTGGCCATAGTAGCTCAGTGGTTTACAGCAACCGCACGGAGAGCGGGAGATCCGTGGTTCAAATCCCGGCTATGGCACTCATACAAACCATGGTCCACACACGACTAGTGTGGAAGAAATGATTATTTTCCTTCAATATACCTAAAATAACGCAGTTAATTGTGTTAAACCTAATTGGCATCAGATGCTGATAGGTTGGTATTTAAACAAGTGGGTGAAATTATTGGATTAGAATATCTTTGAAACTGCTTCCCGAGTATAAAAATATCGATTCTTAGTGGCTCGTTGCCGCAGCTTTTCAGTACGCATTGGTGGAAAGCTTTCATCTCCACGTAATATTACCGCAGGTGTCCCACAGGGTTATATCTTGGCCCCGACTCTATTTAATATATACATTTCTGATATTCCTGACTTAGCTCCGACTTCTTTAGCTCTTTACGCTGACGACACAGTACTATATTATTCTCATGTTAATCTCCAGCACGCACAAGTAGTACAGCTCTCTATAGATCGCCTAACTCATAGATTCAGCACTTGGCGGATCTCATTGAACCCTCAGAAAACCGAAGCTAAAATCTTCACTCTTCGCCGATATACTCCGCTTACTCCGTTGTGTCTCTACAGGAACAATGTCCCTTGGCTCCCCACTACAACTCCTGTTAAATACCTTGGAGTGCTTTTGGACTCTCGACTGACCTGGCGTGCTCATATCGATCGTCTTATATCACTGGCCTCCGGGCGACTTTCAAAACTCTCACCTCTGTTGCATAGCCGTTCCAGCCTCGGCCTACAGTCTTCATTGTTACTCTACAGATCACTCGTTCGTCCGCTTATTACATATGCCTGCCAAGTGTGGGGGGCTGCACACACATGTCATCTGCGTCGTCTTCAGGTCATACAGAATCCTTCATGCGCATCGCTACCAACGCTCCATGGTTCATCCGTAATCAGCAGCTCCATCACGAACTAGGACTGTTACCTCTTCACGACTACATTCGCAGGATCGCTCGTCGTTTCTTTTCCACGCTGCAAGAAGTTCCAGGAGCTGTGCATTATAACATCGGCGTCCGCACGCGCCAGCCCTCACGCTTGAAGAGACTACCACAGGACCTGCTTCTAAGTGATACGTATGATTCGAGTGATTCTGGTGCTTGATGTCTGTCTTACATCTTCAATGTTGACATAATTTCTCAGAGCGTATTATTGGAGTTCTAACTTAATGTAGTTAGGGGGCGGCCTGTTAGCCTACCCCTGAGTGTTATTGTTCTTATTGTACTGCTACCTTCTTTTCACTCTGATCTGTAAAGCATTGTACTGCTGATCGATCAATAAAAATTATATATATAAAAAAGTGGCTCGTTGCTGGCGTTCTCAAGATTTCTCAAATCTCGAACTAATCACCTGCCAGTGTGACACTGTACACCAATTAACTGCCTCCTTGCATCATGTAGCCTACTCTAGTAGAGTTCTTGTAACTATTCTGGTGGCCCAATCCGTGACGCCAAAAACTGTCCCAAAGGTCATTGGTTCGGTTCCTGTCATGTAGTTAATTTTTCTTCTTTTTTAATATGTAAATTCTAATATATAGAAATAGCGTGATTCGTAACTAAGAACTGACTGAGCAGTGCAATAATCCTACTACCCTTTTTCTGAGGTTACCTCAAGTTTCTGGTATATGAAACACCTAATACCTCAGAAGAGGACCTAACTGCCCGAATAATAACAGCATGTGAGGTTATTCGACACACTCAAGGAATTTTTAACAGAGTACGACAGTCGTTCCTTCACTACTGTCAATTTTGCACTGAAAATGCAGGTCGTCATTTCGAGCAGTTCCTATAAATCTGACGTAAAGGGTCTTTTATTTTATGCAAGTTCGTTCTACCTTTAAACCACCTCCAGCATGTGAAAGTATTAAGCAGTATTTAAACTTTGCTAGAAAGATTTGCATTTAATTGAATTGACAAGATGAAATTCCTCGGTAAAATGCTTACATTTATACAAGAATTAAAAGCTTAGAAAAAAAAAAGAAAAAAAAAAGAAATATACAAAAGCAGTAAAGGAGACTCGAACTTTCACTTGAAAACTAATACCATAACCACTGCGCCAGAGGGAGTGCTCCGACAAATCTTTCCATTTTCGTGTGTTGTGTATTCAAGTGGTATCATCATGGCACATTAGAAACTTCTAGCTGTGAATTACACATTTGAACCAACAGGCCATAAGTCTCCTATCTCAAATTACTTTTTTTAAGATATCTCCTCTTGCTCTGAAAATTATTTCAGTGTAGTTCATTAGCATCCGGTATATTTGGACTGGATTGCGATACGAGGGGATTCGGTACTGCAACCAGTCTTGACCTATTGACTCTAATGGGGCATCCCCGGGAGAAAGGATGAGGCAAAAGGTGACAGAGGGCTGCTGACCCAAGAAGACAAGACAGTGCAGTGGGTCCCTACACTTTACCAGTTGGAAACTCCCCGGCAGACCAGTATAACCGGCAACTCACCCTGCTGTGATTCAGAAACGACTCCACCAGACCGGACTCGGAGACCGGAGACCTACCGGAAGAGGAAGTTTTACTCAGTATATCATTCTGCCATGCAACGCCAAGACTCCCACCGACACTCCTACTCCTTCTATCCTAAAAGAGACCACCAGATAAAAGATGATGTGGTATGATAATAGAGATGACATGGAGAGACAGGAAATTCGGGAGATGTAATTAACCTACCCAGCATTCACCTCGCGACCCGGGAAAACCCCATAAAAACCCATGGGCCAGGTAGGTCGACCACGGGAATCGAACCCGGGTCTGCCGAATGCGGGCCATAGACGAAATCGCCTGAGACATTCCACTCGGTTAATTATAGACATACAATCTGAAAGTATCTGTTAAGTTGGAGTTCTGTAAATCTGCGAAGAAGAAACAAATCACCATAATGGTTTTCATTGATCTACTGAGAGAGGTATTATGTTTCAGGACCAGGCAATTCTTGCATTTCAGGGCGCGTATCAAGAAGCCTGAGATGATTTAAAAGGCTTCACTTCATAAGAATAATTATTTGCAGGAACGTAAATACCTTTAAAGTTTACATATTTTAAAGTCATGTTACATTCATAAGCCTTCCTTTAAGCACTGTTATACAAAGTATTCTTGTTAATCGAGGTAAACGTTTATAGAAATGCTTTCAATGCAAGGGTACAAGAGGCTGAAGTGATAGTCAAATGTTTATAATTCGTGTCGCTAAATGCTAGCCTTGAAATTCCACTATTTGCATGACTATGAGAAGGGGGGGGGGGAGAGAGGGCGGGAGAGAACAGAAAGACAAAAATGAATAGCAATTGACACTTAAAATTAAGTACCTAATTATTTGAAAATTCAAAGTAATAACGACCAAAATCTCAAAGATGTGTATGAAATAAAAAGGGCTTTTTTAAGGATATCCAAATGTTGCAGGTATTTAGTAATTTTTTTACATAAAAGTATGTTATGTTTAACAGTTACACAGTGCTATACAAAATTCACTTCGAATTCTCCGAATATTTCCAGAAAATTTAAGATAT